>VWZO01012034.1:146992-353201 GCA_013396975.1 Bucco capensis
GTAATAGAGTAGCCTAACTGTAAATTAAACAGATTTGTTTATGCATCTTAACTTGGTTGTTTTGTGGGGAAAATAATCTTTATTCTGTTTAAGTGAAAATTCCAGTCCCTCTGGCACTTGGTTCTTACTTCACTGAAATTTTCCATCTGATTGGAACATAATTCAGGTAATGTAGAGCAAAGACACCAATTCTACATAGAAACTGAATATCTGACCTTGCCATATTGGTTCAAAGGCTGAGTAAAGCATTTAAAACTGCTCATTTATCAACTGGGGCTGGGGTTAGGACTGATGATGCCTTGGCATGCTGCTGCTGTGGCTTTTGTGGTTGTTTTTTTGAATGTTAGAATATATTTCCCTGTGTCTAAATTGACATCTGTTGGATTTTTAGGTATTTCTGATTTCTTTACTGAGATGAACTGAATTAAGAAGAAAAAAAAGACAATCTTTATTGGTAAGAGAGGTCCATGCTGTTCAGAATAAGCTCAAAATTGAGCTTGTTTGCAGTGTTGCAGATGGATTTGGGAGGAAGGGAAATGACTCCTTAGGGAATTGGTTCTCATGATGTATTTTGCAGATATGTTATCTCTTGTGGCAGGCATTGTTTTAGTAATGAAGTGGTGTTCCCTTCCACTTGAAACAATACATCTAAGGATACATCAAATGTATAATTTCTAAAAAGGTATAAAACCTTGCTGTAAACTCAACTGAGTATAAACCTGACAATAATGAACATTTCATTAGGATCTTGTTGCTGGAAGCTGAAGCTGTACAAATCCAATCTTGAGCTGAGGTATTATTTCCTAGCAGCAAAGTAAAAGAAATACTAAAATACTTCATCCAAAGATGGCTTTGACAGTTGTGTTTGGGTTTTTGTTTGTTTGAGTTTTTAGAAGGTGACATTACATTTTTATTTTTTCTTCTTAAAAAACCAAATAAACAGAAATCCAAGCTGCTGCAGTCTGTTTTGGAGAAAGGTTCCTGCTCTGTGGGGGTAGCCAGGCTGAATTGTCATTCTGAGTTTGAGGTGTTGCTGATATGAGTGTGTTACATACATGCACACAAACACAAGTCCAGAGATGTTCATTATCTTGAAGCTGCTCTGTATTCAGGTACTTGCACATTGTCATTGTGCTCAGTAATACCCAGGGAATGAAACAATTCTAATCCCTGCTAGAATCCCTCAGGCCCTGGTGTCTGCCACAGAATAGTCAGCACTGACTTGAGCTTGTCACTGAACACCCTTCCCAATTCTCTTGGACTTTAAAGGAGAGGTGTGGGAACTCTGGGAGGACTGTGGGTATCCAATCAACCATCTTTCACTGAAGACTTAAAGAATGAGAACACTGAATAAAAAAAGCCCTTTAAGTACAAAACAGGAGAAGGAATTTCATATTCCAGAATGGTTTTTTTTCATGTGCTCACTGGAGAAATGTGTTCTCAGTTGTGGGTGACGTAGGTGTGCACTCCTGCACATGGAAAGCATTCTCATAGGTTTGTGCTGAACTGGGCTTTTTATCAGCTATGTAAGAAAACAAGCAGCCTCTAACAGACTCTTAGCTAAATATAGTAGTGTCTTTGGAGATTAGTTCCTACTGCTGCAGATAAGCAGAGAAATTCTCATCTGATTAGCCAGAGCAGGGAGTACTTCTGCACCTTTCTTGCTGAGGGGCCACATGCAGAGTGCTTTGAAGATTGAACTAAGGGCAACTGTTTCTGAGGTGTCTCTCAATAGCTTGTCTTGGATGTGTTGCATTTCTGAGTCACTCAGCATTTTCAGTTACTCATGTGCTGTCACATACCATGTGAAAAATAACTGGCCTGCTCAGCATTCCTTCATGTGGCTGGTGCAACGTAGGAAGGAAGAGAGAGAGGGCTGGGAAGCTGACAGTTACCCTAATGCCACTTAATATTGGGAAATCTGTTGCATCTCTCTTTGACAGCAACTCTAAATAGCAGTCCTACCAGCTACACTGAAAGGGATAGCAGAACTCAACTGTTACCTCTGTTCTTGAAGACCAGGCTCTCTCTTGGTGTCTGCCAGTGCTGGTAGATTCCTTATTCATTTTTCTGAGTAATCCTGCCATTAATGTTTGAGTTCTCTAGTGAATTTAGCTTTCTAGTCCCTTATCAGTTACCTTTCTCTGACGTGCTGAATGGCCTGTGCCCATTGCTTGTCACCTTTCATAAACTGGATGCAGTCACTGGCCACTGTAGAAATGCCTTTGCTCTCAGTGGCCTGGTGTTGATTGTCACCTGCAGTGTGTCCTTCTGCATCCTTCTCTCTTGAGTCTCTTCCTTCTGTTTTTTCATAAAGAGTTTGCAAGTTCCTAGCCAAGGATCTTCCCATTCCGTGCTTCAGCAAGACTTAAGAGTTTGGTTTGTTGGTTGTGGTCTCTTTCCCTTGAATAGATTTGGTCTGTGACTGTGCTGGTAACAGTGGATGTTATAAGGGATGCTACTTCTGGGCACGTTGCCTTTCTCCTCCATCAAGGAGGATAATGATAGTGGCAGAATTTTTTTATTATAGGCTTAGTTTTGTGATGAAATGTGTGATGTTATTGCTCACTCCAACTATGTGAGGTCTCACCTTAGCTTCACTTGGGACACTCTTTCAAATTTGTTTGTATTGATTTTCACTGCTCTGGTTTTGTGGTGTTTCTGGCTGCACCTGGATTGGTTTGATTTTCTGTTCTGTTGGGTTTCTTTACAAATGTAGCATACCTCCTAAAACTCTTTCTTGGGTTGGTTAGGATTAGGTCATTGTACCTTTGTTCCTGTAAAATGCAAAAGCAAAGCAGGCAGATCTTGTGACCCTCAGTAGCCTTTGGATGAGTTGATTGGATCTTGATTGCTTGTAAATGTCAATGGTGTTCCTAAGGCATTTGAAGTTTAGTTTATAATATATGGATCCTGCTGGCTCATTGCTTCTCCCAGTAACCAGTCACTGATTTGCCATAACTGTTGAAAAGTACCTTTGTGACATTTCACAAACCTTTTAAGGATGATGAGCAAGAGAGCTGCATTGTACCCAGCTGACTTCTATGAGACACATTCTTATCTGAAAACCTTCAATCATCTGGGGTTTTTTTTCATCTTCTGTATTCTCCTCAAAACTCTCAGTGATTGTCAAGTCACCCTTTGCTTTTTAAATTTACAAGCCATCTTCATTCTTTAAGTTGACATAGTCTGTCTAGGAAACTGAATGTAGGTCTACCATATGCTCTAAGTAAAGGATGCTCTGTTCCAATCCTGTGGTGCCTCTCCTGACCTATATTCCTTGCTATGTTTCTAGAATTGATATGAATTATTTATAAAGGCATGATAGATTTACTTTGTACTTGGCCAAAAGAGATAATAAATCCTCACTTTAGGGATTTTCAAACCTAGTTAAAATATACCAAATTCTGAGGCAGCAGCTAACAGCTAGAATTATATGAGATAAGAGACATGAGAGTTGTCTAGCTGCAACATTGCTTCTTACTGTGTTACCAGAGAAAAAGCATTAAAGCACAGAATATCTCACTTAAATGGAGAGAATAATGCCACACATCTGTGGCATTCTGGTGTCTCTTAAATGGAAGGTAGGAAAATAAAGAATTTAGGACAGAGATGGGGGAGAAAGGCTGGGATTTTTCCTGCGATAAACAATAGCAGATGATGTTGTGGTGAATAATTGATGATAATTCATTGTTTTGTTTTATTATATCTGCATACAGAAACACCCTCTGAATGGTGAAGCTCCATTTTAACCTTCTCCCTGAAGACCACCTTCCCTATTTTACTCTCTTCACCTTATCAGCTGCAGTATGCAGTGACCTTTCTCTTTGATTCAGCCATCTGCCTGCTTTAGTTTTTATTTCCTTCACTGATCAGATGAGACATGAGAGTACAAATGGCACTGGCAGTGCTGCTGGCCTCTGAACCTGATTAGGACAAATAGACTTCAGTTGACATTTAAAGAGTAAATAGGTCTTTTTTAAAATTCATGAATACAAGAATTATTAAAGGAGTCTAGTGAAGTGGGAATGTTTTCTGCTCAGAAAGCAAACCATGAATATTTCAAGGTGGTAGGATATTTAAGGAATATGTGGATAAAGCATACTTCTGTAGTGTAGCTCTCTTCTTAAGGCTTCCAGATATGAGCTTTGCACAATTGCTATGATTACCAGCCTGCTGCAGGTATTGCTTCTCTCTGGGGTTTGGGCAGTAACCATTTATTCTCATCCATCTGTTTGAATGCTATCAGGGATCCTAGGGCCATAGAAAAGATGTAGATAAGTTTGTTGGCTCAGGGAGCATGTGTGGTATGAAATGGATGGATAGTGGGGTAGAAAGAGTGAAATTTCCCCATGAGAACATCAGTGGTCTCAGCGGGACAGAACTTCAGCTATTGGAAGCACTGTTAAATTTATTAGCACAGAAATTAGAGAAAAGAACCTAGAACTTGGAAGTTCTAGGTCTTGAGATACATGATGGCATGGGGACTGTCTCACCATATCAGACTTAATGCCTCAGTTTTTCCATGTGATGCCCAAACTGGAGAGACAAAGGCAAGGAGAGTCCCTGGTACTGTTATTTGGGATTGCCTTGGGCTTTGTGGATAACAAGTCCAGCCTGGAGGAGACAGAGGAGATACCTCATTGTGGTCTATAACTTCCTCCTAAGGGAAAGTGGAGAGGCAGGAGCTGATCTCTTCTCTCTGGTGACCAGCAAAAGGACCTGAGGGAATGGTATGAAGCTCTGCCAGGGGAGATTTAGGTTGGATACTAGGAAAAAGATTCTTCACCCAGAGGGTGCTGGAGCACTGGAATAGCCTCCCCAGGGAAGTAGTCACAGTGCCAAGCCTGACAGAATTCAAGAAGCAGCTGGATAATGCTCTTAGACACATGGTGGTTATGGGTTTTTTTGGTGTGCGTTTTGGGGTTTTTTTGTTTGTTTTGTGGTTGGGTTTTTTGGTTTTGTTTGGAGGGCTTGTCCCATGCATAGACCAGGAGTTGGTTGGACAGCACTAGCCAGATTTTGGGAGTTTTTCATGTGAACTGAATGCCTGTTGCTGTAGTGAGAGCAGGTCTCACACTTAGCTGTGTCTGGGAAAAATCAAATTCATGTGCTGCTCCATGACAGGAATTTAAAGCATGGCAAGTGGGAATGAGCAGGTTTGCTTCAGAAGTGCTGCTGATCCAAACTAAAATACTACTATGGACAGTGCCTAAGAGTGGCTGTGACCTACATGTGACTGCCAAACAGCTCTGTTTTCACAGCTGTTTACCCTTCCCCACTCCTGTCTACTGTTGTTATCCTTCAGCATTGTATATTGCTCAGCTTGGGAGAGGCAAACACCTGTATATGATGTGCTGAATGTCTGGCAAAGTGTTGGCAGTTGCTGAAGCAGCATTACTAATGACAGAGTGGTTCTGAAAGCTGCCTGGTGCAGCACCTCTTCTATGCAGCCTGTGTAGCAGCCTAAACAGATGCCTTCTCTGCAGCTCATCCTAGCAAACAAGCCAAGTAGGATTTACTAGATAGTAAAAATTTATCAGCTGGCACTTACTTTGGTATTTGATTAAAATACAAGGCCAGATATAACACAGGAAGCATGAAAACATTTGAAGACATTTATTCATCAGTTAGGAATTTCCTGCCCAGCTAGATGCTGTTTTACCCAAGAGGAGAGCCCTGGCTTTTGACTCCTACATCTTCCTTTGGCAATGTGACAGGAAAATGAGGTGCTGCTGTAAGATTACTGTCCCCCTAAACACAGCAGGTAAGAGGCATTGTCTTTCTGTAGAAAGATACTGACCTCCTGTGGACAAATAAGGCAATTGTGAGTTTGTTCTGATTAAAATTGAGCTCTATGACAACCCAGACAGGAAATTAGGTTGTTCAAAATACGTAGATTCATGCACTGTACTGTTCCCCTAATTCTCAATGCCTTCATTTTTTTCTGTACAACCACAGAACAAATATTCCTATATCCCCTAGTGAAATTTAAGCATCTTTGAAATTGATGATTGTCTGAATAAAACAATATCTCTTCAACTTCTTTCCCCCAGAGGAATGCATTTTCTGTGGAGGAATTGCCCCACACAGACAAGCAGAGATAAGAGAAACCCAGCTATTAAGAGATGATCTAATGTGCTCTACTCTACTCATTTGATAGCTCCAGGAAGACAAAGACCCTGAGAGGTGTCCTCAGCAGATCCTTCAGCTGTTTGTTCCTCCCTCAGTAGCTGAGTGTTACTGTGGTGAAAGCAGGCGGACAGCAAACTCTTGGTACAAGTGCAGTTGTCCTGACTTCTGGGGGCTCAGAGTTCTCCAGTCCTTGATGAAGTTGGAACAAGGCAGAGGTGCTTTTAAGTGTAAAACTGCCACAAAGCTAAAAGCACTGAAGTAAGAAGATATGACAGCTGAGGGAGTTACTGCTCCTCTGCTGAGCTCCCACCTATAAATGTCCTCACAAGTCCTCTGAGCCTGCCCTAGTTGTGAGGTGATGTGACTTTGCAAATGAAGAGGAGGCCTCCAGGGAAGCTGGGAGAGTGAATTGCAGTAGCTTAATGTTGGATGTTTTAAGTTTTTTAGTCGCAGAATCATAGAGGGATTGAGGTGGGAAGGGACCTCTGGAGGTCATTTGGTCCAACCCCTCTCTGCTCAAGCAGAGCTACCTAGAGTTGGGTGCCCAGGACTATGTTCAGACAGCTTTTCAATATCACCAAGGATGGAGACTCCATAGCCTTTCCTGTGCCAGTACTTGGTCACTCTCACAGTGAAAGAGCATTTCCTGGTGTTCAGAGGGAACCACCTGTGTTTCACTTTGTGCCCCTTGCCTTTGGTTGAGTGCCTGGGCCCTAGGGATGCAGAGTATCTCTGCTTACCAACTGTGTTGCTGTAAATACAATGCTAGAGTTAAAAATCATGTAAGTCCTTTCTGCAGGGAAGACTATATCTGGCTGGCAATGTATGTACTGTTCTGCTTCTCAGTTACACACTACTAAAAATCACTACATATAAAGAAGTTAGTTGTACAGAGACTGCATTTGCATGGCAGGTTTCATTATTGGATTTCTGATGGCTGCAACTGAGCCTAAGACGAAATTAGAACATCTTTATTGTTTTTCTCCAGCTTTGTTTGGGAGAAGTGCTTTGAGTTTTGCCATGCTGAGAGGTTTTCTAATGCCCATCATTAGCCTTATGAGAAACAATCCGAGGGCCTTCCTGTGTTCCAAGCTAATTTTCAAAGAGGAGGAGAGAGTTTAGTGGCTGCCTTTCAGAAAGAGGCTGGAAGGACAATGTGAAGTTTTGGTAGTTTTGCTCTTTTGTGAGCAAGCACAGGTTTGAATGGGTATGTAACTTGGAACTTGCCTTCTATCCAAGAAAGGAAACATGTTCAGCAGCAAGAGCTAATGCTGTTTGCTTTGACTCCTGGTACCCCGTTGTGTGGTGGAAATGAGTCTTAATAGAAAGCCTTTGTTCTGCTCTTCTGTAGGATCACAGGGTAATTCAGGTAGGAGCAGGCCTCAGGAGCTCTTTGCCTCTGGTAAGATTTCCCCCTTCCCTCCCACTGTGGTAAGTATCTTCAAGATGGGGCTAAGCTTCCCTCTTCCAAAGTACAATGACTGATGATGCAAGTCCTGCTGTTGCCTGCACCATCACTCAGAAGAGAAGGCAAATGGTGCCTGGTCACTAAGGAAGAGCACATAGGAAACACCATCCCTGTGGCATGAGAGAGAGCTGCTGGCAGTGCTGACCTGTGCTCTCCAGGTGCGGTGTTAGGGGAGAAGCTAGTGTTGTGTGGAAGACCTTAGCACGTTTATGCTGCTACTTTGCTTTCTCTCTCTTCTGGAATGTCTTCAAATATTTGAATGTTTTGAATAGTTGGTAGATGCCCCGAAGAGGAGATCCAAGGGCTCCCTGAAACAATATCTCAGCCTTGGCCATATTGCTCCCCTGAACTGCTCTCCTCTGGCCTCCACTCAGCAGCTCTGCACACACACTAGTTTGAATGCCGCCCATGGTTTGGAGCAGGCACGCAGGATCACTCTGCAGGAGAAAAGACAGCGGAGAAAGAATCGTGTCTTGCAGCTTCTACCTGCTGAGGAGTCCTTGTGCTGTGCCTTTTGCAACTGCTCTTGTCTGTCCTGCATTGGCCTTTGTAACCAGCAGCGCTTGGAAAAAGCGCTGATGAAAAGCATGGATAGAGCCCTCTCTGGATCTTTGTTCGCGAAGCCTGGCCATGATGATGAGCTGGAAGACATTAGCATCTTCCCCTGTCATCCTCTGGTGAAAAGAAAGGAGATAATTCTTCCCCTGGGACAATGACAGTGAGTGATGCTTTTTGCAGCATTGTTATGTACACCACTCCTCCTTTCATTAGAAATCCATCCCAAATTTTCCTTTAGGATGTTTGAGGTGTCTGTAGATGCAGGTGTTAATGTGCAAAGGCCTAACCAGATTTCAGTAGGTGCAGTGCTGTCTGGAACTTGACAATAAGTCAGTCTGCTGGTATGAGAACAGATAACATTTAAATGACAACTAATCTATATTGTAAAATACACTATAGAGTCTTTAATTTACATAGAGATGAAGCCTGCCTACAGGGAGTAGAAATCAATAGTGGCTTTTATATCATCCTCTAGGCAGAATATTAAATCTGAAACTCCATAATATCTAAAATGCATCAAGAGATTACAAGCCAATAGTATTAATAGCATAAAAAGGATCACTTTTTCCTTTCTTAATAAATTCGATATATCTGCTGTTTCCAGATGGGGTTTTGGTCCTTTTAGAACAAGAAATGTGTTGCAGATATTGTCATTTTATTAGCCTTGAAGGTTATGGCCAGAAGCTTGTGATGCAACATGGTATATCAACACAGGAAGAAAAGGTGATCCCTGCAGTCTATCCTGAATTTGAGGGGTAGTGGGTGGGCAGCTATGTTACCTGAACAGGAGCCTTGGCTCGCTCTTAATTCAAAGCCCACCCATGAGCAGAGAGATTTGTCATAGAACAAACTACACTCATCTCAGCAAAGACCATGTTGCCAGTGCATTCCTACAATGCATGGTGTGATTCCTAGTCCAGCTTGCTCCTGGGTGTTGGTCTGCCTATAGGGTAACCACAGCATCTGNGCACTCAACTGAATGCTGTAATGATATCAAGCAGGGAGTGGATTCAGAGTAAACCCAGTTCCTCTCAGCAAAGACCACATTGCTAGTGCATTCTTACAATGCATGGTGTGATTTCCTAGTCCAGCTTGCTTCTGGTCTTGGTCTGCCTATAGGGTAACCACAGCATCTGTCAGCACCATGTCTTGGAAAGGTGTTGCTGCCACTTGATTTTGTTGTTGTTTTTGCTGACAGGAGCTGTGTAACAATCTGATTCAGCCATTCTGTTCTTCAGGCTCTCTTTTCCTACAGTTTGCTTTGATCTTGAATAGATGGGAAAGGTAACAGTGAAAGAAAACATTTCCATCAGAACAATGTCTCTTCCCAAAGGCTTGTCACAACATGAAATACAATGAAAATTGACTGAATGCCCATAGTTGGTACATAAAATGTTATGTTATGCAGTTCATGGTGATTCAGAGTAGCTGAGCACAGTGAAAATGGTGCTCTAGAGTATTGATGCTTCCTGGTTGGATCTCTCCAGCTTCTGCAAGCCTAAGTTGCAGTGCTGTTCCTCCTCTCCCCTCCATCACTCCCAATGCTTTCTCTTGTTCTGTATGATGAATACAGTTATTAGTCCAATATTAACTTCATTCAGATTCTTTACCTTACATGCATATAAAGGCTATTTCTTCTGTAAACATTTTTATTCTGCAGCATTTAAAGCCTGTATCTACTTTGCATTCTTTATTTCATTATTCTTTTCTGTTGTGCCCTATTTAGGCAAATAAAATACAGAAGAAAGCTTTAGATACTGCAAATTCCATTACACAGACTGATGTTTTATAGAAAAGAGCAGATTCTGATACTACTTTTTTACAGATGCAGCCCATTTAATTAGTTATTTCAATGAATTCTTTCAAGGCAATTTAGTTCATTTTTATCCACAGATAATTGTGTTGGAAGTGCTTGGAGTCTGAATTGTACAATTATTGTATTTTCCTATCTCTGTAGATCTCTAGCCAAAACAAATTCCAGGGCTGACATTTTAATTTGTATTTGCATTTCAGCTCTGCCAGATGACTGCAGTTTCTTGAAGTGAACTAGACCAAAAAACCCTCTATGTGAACAGGTGGCAAAAAATAGAGCAGATAGGCTTCTCTTCATCATTCTGTCCCTAAATTACCTTCTCAACAATGGATGTCTGTCAGGATTTGATGTATATATGCTTTGCTGCATTTTCATTCACTTCTGGTGAATTCAGTCTCTCTGAGGAGTGGCTACCTTGTGCTAGGCACAGGTGAACACGTGTATCTACCTACCACATAGGCTGTGTTTGACATATCCACAGTGATGTACTGATTCTGACTGACTAGTAATAATCCAGGATCAATTTGAGAGTGGACCTGAAGAAAAGCTTGTGGGTATAAAAAAGCTGAAAATGTCACTTTTAACTACTGAAGGCTGGAAGCTTCAGCTGTGGAAGCATAGCTTAAGAATAGGCATGGACAAAACCAAAGTCAAGAGCAATCTGAAATGTACAACATAGCCTGTACTATTATAGCAAAGATCTGAAAAGGTCTTAGCATTTAGCATCCACAGGGAAGGAAACAGTTCCTGAAAAATCTAATTTACTTAACACATTATAGAAGTGTTTGTGATCATCTTTATCTGAGAACTCATTGAATAATAGCTGTGTGCTGGACATTTTTTCCAGAAGGACACTGTGGGAGACAATATAGAAAGCTTTACTGAAATCCAAAGAGATTACATCCACTGGTCTCCCTTGGTCAATCAAGTAGGTAACCTTGTCATAAAAGGAAATGAAGCTTGTCAATCAGGACTTTCCCCTCGTGAACCCATGCTGACTGTAACCAGTGATTCTCACCACCTATCTGCCCTCCCTCTTGCTCAGAGTTCAGGCATCAAGATTAAAACCCTTTCTTCCAGGTTGGTCCAAGCTAGGTCTCTCAGCTGCCCTGCTGGTTTCCCAGCTTCTTGTCTTAGTCATGTCAAATAGCATCTCCATGCCTCACCTGCTACCCAGACCTGATGGTGAACCAGAAGGAATGCAGAGCTGTCATCAAGAGGTTTCTGTGTTACATCCTAAATTCTTTCACAATGTTCACTGTAGACGGGATGAGCTCTCACATAATACATGCACCAGCTCATGGCCCCATTTATTTCTGAAACACCATATCCTAGCCGTGATCCTGTGCACAAAAACTACAGTCCTGCTCTTCTACTTACACATTTGCTCTGGTTTTACCATCAGCAACAAATCTGTAACCTCTCCTGGGCAGGATTTTGTTTCTAGTTCTATTTCTCATAGTCGGCTGCTGCAACCCAGGAGCAATTACAGTGCTTTACACAGCTGCTAGGTGGATTTTAGCTGGAGTTTTAAGGATTGTTTTGGACTCAGAAAGCTGCAAATGGCCTGTGACCTTTCTGCAGGAAATAGTACCTTGCTACAGTTGAACTGCTTGCAAAATACCTCTTTGCCTCTATCTTCACCTGGGAAAAAGGAAGCCATTCTTCATCTGTGTTAGCAAGCATCTGGTAAGATCCTGTTGGAGATGAGGCTTTTTGTAACTTAGAAGTACTTCTGACTCTGCTGGGTCAAGTAAACCTTAGGCTTCATATAGCCTTTAACCTGATCCACTGGCCAGAAAGCTCCTCTTGCTGCCTCTCCCCTTGGATTTTCACTGGTTCAGACTGGAGACATGTCTACAGTGCCCAATGGGAGGTGGCATACAGCACCCAAACCTTCACAGAACCCGTGAGATATCCATACCTTTCCCCGACCTTATTACTGGAAGTCTTTCAAGATACTGCCTCTTTTTAACATTGCTACTTGCTTCTGCATCACTAGAAGGCTGATACCAGGGTATTTTACACTTTAAACTTGTCAATATAGTGATTTTGTTAAGCTCTACAACTGTGGTGGTACACTCTTGCAGGTGATATAAGCTACTGTCAGGGAGACATACGGGCAATGTGATGGAACCTAGCTTTTTGCAGTAGTGGCAATTGTTCAAAACTTTTTAAGTAGATGTTAAATTCACTAATAATTTATTTTAGACATTTAATCCCACAAACACATAGTGATAGAGAGCACTAGTCTTATCTGCCACTTTCTCACAACAAACAGGGAAACAAGGAAGAGCAGCAGATATTTGTACCTGCTGCATGCTTTCTCTGACCTCTTTCTGCTCCCCTTGCCACCTGCTCTGAAGTGCTTAACGTGTGTTTGCTAAAGCTTCTGTATCTTTGAAAACAATACTGCTCCTTTATCATAAATGGTCTGAATTATTCTATATATGGCCCTACCTTTCCATGTATGCCAATGTCTTTCCAGGTACTTAGCTCCTGTTGAGGATTTTTGCTGCTGATATGCACTGTGGGGGTCAGAACCCTGCTGACTTTTGTCTCAGAACAGCTTTCCAAAAGGAAGTGCTCTCCACAGTGATATAATATCATGCAAGCTCTGCACAGGAAAAACCACCTACGGCTGGAACACAGCTGTGTCTGATGTTAAATATGGAATCCACTGATATTTTGACACATGGGAAAGACTTGTGCTTGAGGAAGTCCTTTATCATACGATTAAGCTGTCATTTAAATGGTGTAAAAATAACTTACAAGCAGAGGAAAAAGCAACAGTCTTTTTGCAAATGACTGCCGAAGGTGGGATGATTAAAAGGGACACAGAGCAGCATTTTGTTCTGTTTTTAACTTGACTGAAACAAAACACTGCATCGTTTTGTGAAGCAATGGAAATGATGGAGATTCTACTGCTTAGATCTCTGGAGAGAGACACGCGTGTTTAATGAGTGCTCATTAAAACAGCCTCTAATAGAATCAAGTAGAAGCAGAAAAACACTAAAGAGCATAGTGGAAACTACCAGACTCTGATGCATTATCTCCTCTCTGAGGAAGAATACAAAATTCCCTGGTAAGACAGATCAAGTGTATATGTGAATAAAACACTGAATCAATACAAGCTGGAAACCAAGAAGCTGCTGTGGGTCTGCTGTGTACATACTGCTACCAGCACAGCCTAGCTGCATGTCCACAGGACAAGTCTGGCTTATGACACATCCATCTAGACTGGTTATTCTTCCCTCTAGGAGATAACACCATGGATGTCTGAGCAGCAAACATATCCTGGACAGGTAAACGTCTATTCCTGTGCCTGCTTGTGACTTGGTAACAGGAGGGAAGTTATCCTTCCTGATCAGTGCATGTTGCTGCCTTCCCCTCATACCCCATCTTTTTCAGGCCCCAGGGATGTGATGACCACAGCAGCACCAAACAGCACCCCTGGGAATGCTCTGTTGGCCTCCCCTTCTGCTAGCAGAAACAACCAGTATTAGCAAATGCTACAGTGCAGAGGTAGGTTGCTGTTGCCATCTGAGGATGGCTGTAGTTGCTCCTAAGGAAGTGGACAGCTTGTGAAAGCAGGCCCAGAGCTGACGTGCAACTGCTGAAATTGTGCCAGCCTGAACTCCTCTGTGATGGCAGACACAGTGGTTTGCAGATCTAAGACCAGACACATCTATTGGCAAGGCTGACTGTGTTTCTGTAAAGGCTATGCACAAGCTGTGGCTGGATAGAAGGCAATAAATGCTGATCAGAAAGTTCCCAATTAATCCAGAACACTGTTTTAGTAACAGTGCTGTTTCCTGAGCTTATGATACTGCATGTTATCTGCACAAAACTAAAATGCATCCAGGGTAGGTACCAGTTACTGCCATTAATGCTTCCAGCACTTAACTAGGAATTCTTTCACAGTTCTGGTTGATTACCATTTAGTTTTGGAAGGTTTTTACTGTTCTATGTATTGATTTGGTCAGCCATTTTGCCCTGTTTATGATATTTCCATCTGAGACTGCTAGTAAGCCATTTGACTGATGCCAACACTGTCAGGTGTGGAAGGGACACCAACATAACAATGTCAAGGCATTTGAACCATCTGTCCTTGCTCTTTCCAGCTTGGTTCTGGTCTTCTGTAGTCAAGAAGTGGGTTAAACATGCATTGTATGATCAGAACAGGTTCAGTTTATTGTCCTACTTTAGGCTCCAGCAGTTAAGCCCCAAAAGATCCACAATAGCCCCAGCCACATGATTTCACTACTGGCTTCTCTGTTAGGTGAAACATGCATTTCCACTTCCTCTCTATTGTTTTTCCCATTTTTATTCATTTTCCACTTTAGTAGACTGGATGGCTGATAGTTCCTAGGGGTCTGCACTCTGTAACTGCAGTTCATGTTTAGTTAAGCAGAAACCATTTATCAAACAAATGCTGATCACCGTTGTGCTGTAGTCCTTTTGGCTGTAGCTTAGCTGCTGAGAGACAAACTGGGACTCTACCTCTGCACCATACCAATTTCTACTTCTCTAGATAAAGTAGCTGGTGCCTGAATGTCTGATACGAGAGGTGGAGAGCACAGCTATGTTTGGTAGAAGTAAACATCACTAAAATCTTCTCCAGAATAAACCTGAGCTGCAGGCTCAGGTTGTAGTCCTGCATAGTATAAAGTAAGCAGCCTCACTCTCCATTGCCTGGATATCTGTCAGTCACTGGTCAATTTCTTTCAGAAGTCATATTTTCACTGGCTAAGGTGCACAAGTCGTCAGTTTAATCATTAGAGATGTAGCTCATTCCATCAGTTTATATGCCTGGAAAATAAGTTGAGTATTCAAGAAAACCATTCAGAACAATTAAAATATACATTTAAAAAACAAACAGACTGTTCCCCATTTTCTCTTAGACTGTCTATAACAGTCAAATTTGAAAAACAGAACTCTGATCATGCATCTGATTTTGCAGTTAGTTAATGAGATTATTAGGACCTAACTTCTAAAAAACAAGCCAAAAAACCCCGTTAGTTAACATAGTTTCTTTCAATTCTTGCCTCTCCCAGCTAATGACTGCTAACTCAAATATTGTGTTAGCATCCTTTTATCAGGACCCTGTGCAGATCCTCTTGTATGTCCACACTGTATTTTGTTCCCCCACACTGAGCATCTACAATAATAAATGGCAGCGTGTCAGAAGAGAGGTGTAGTAGAGGTAAATTAACTTGGATAACAAAGGTAGGGCACTTTGGCTTTCATTTACAGCTCTACATTCAAGAATTCCTCTTAGCTCTTTCAGATTCTTTTTGCACAAAATGGTAGTGTCTGGTATTTTCCTCTGCAGTGTTAGTGGATCTACAGAAGTTCAACTGAAGTTTACACCTATGAATTTAATCCCCCAAGTTTAGTTAGTGTCATCTTCCATCTCTTTGTACTGGAACATATTTACTTTTATATTTTTAGAAAGAATATTGTTTTGTTCTTTGAAATAGACTGTGAAATTCAGTGAAATTAAACAGACAACCATTCTTTTTTTTTTAGAAAGGAAAATTTATTTATGGTTACATATACCACATATAAAATTAATGTTTAACTGAAACATGTAATTGTTTCAATCATTTATGACTAAACACAATGTTGACTACAAAACTGTACAGTTTATAGTTAGTAACCAATTCTTACAGCATAGTGCAATTGTAACATTTTATAAACAAAATAATTTGTGCCTTTTTTAAATAAAGTGCATTAAATGACTATCTTGTATACAACAAGAAGCTCTGTAGTTGCAATTCAAAGCTTTAATCTCAAGGGAAATGGAAGCAAAGATGTTTCACTTCCTTTTAAAATTATTTCATATACTGGCAAGCTCTGGTTCAAACTTCAACCACTGTTAAGTGGGGGAAAAAAAAACCAACCCTGCAAAAAAACCAACAAAACCAAACAACCCTAAATTAGTATAAGAAATAACCACAGGCCTTTAGATGCTAGACCAGTAATTGGTTCTCATATGAAAAGCACAACATGCAGAATTTAAATTACTGGTTTAAAGCCATCTTGATTCCTAATGAGCTGTGTAGTGTGAAGTACTCCCATGCAGCTGCTTTTGCTAGAGTAGAATTCACATGCTGCAGTCAGTAGTAGCAGGAGTTTACATGAATCATTTGATGTTACCTAGGAAGAGTTCTCTCTGAGAACTTCATGAGATGAGTGGGGCAAACCACAGGTTATTTTTAATTGCATTTAGAAACAAACATCACCTCCTCCCCCCCCCCCCCAAAACAAAGGTCTAGTCAGTAAGTCTAGAAAATTAGGAGTTATTCTGCTAGCCCAGGGTATTCCAAATTTCATGGTCTGAAGTTAAGCACAGAGTTTTACAGCTTTATTTCAGAGGCACAGTTAAAATACATTTTGTCCTATGAAATTTCTTTTTATTTGTAAACACATTTACAATCAACTTTTGTAGGTTTTGGCTGCGACAGTAAAGCTGAGAGCAAACAAGTGACAACACAACTGTAGGTTTTAGCCCTAACAAGTAAAAAGATATAGACATACAAAATGGATAGAGGTCTAATGTGGCTCTTTCTAGAAATGATCACAAAAATAAGAATGCCCATTTCTTTCAGTGGCCTCTGGCTGAGGCCCAACAGAAAAGTCCATATTCTCCTCCTCCATACATACATGGGAGTGCTGTCAGCTTCAGTGGAAAATGTATTTGAGCACAAGCAGGTAACCCTAGAGGTTGCCTGAGTATTTTGCTGTATATGCAATCTAGGCAATTTACCTGCCTCTTCAGCTGCAATACCCATTCCACACTTTTGGCACAAATCGCACATACTGTTTCCACATTCTGGAAAACTGCATTTTCCTCCTATACATTTTAACCTGTGGGACCAGCCTGAGTTCAGAAGCAGATACTGGAGCATGCAAGCTCCCAGCAATGAGTCCTCCCAGACTTAAGGGAAGTCTCTGTTTACACTGACAGGGAAATACAAAAGAAAGGAGCTGAAATTTGGTTGGAATGTCATTGAAGAAGGCTCACTATCTTCTATCATGTCTTTAGAAAGCTCTCTGCTAAGAGCAGAGCTCCCTTATAAACCCAGGAGGCTTTGACCCTGTGATCAACACTGTAGAAAAGCCTCACCTCCATGCTATTTTCTCGTGAGTCTTCTGGGGCAGAGCCATCATGAGGAGGACTGAGTATTGCTCATATACTGAGGGATTACCTTGCCAGATGGCAACCAAAGAGCAGCAAAACAAAAACCCATGGATGGGGCACAACTCCCTGAGCTCCATGGGGGACAAACAACAGAACAGGGTGTGGATATCTGAATTTTGAAAGGGCCAGGTCATGCTGCTTTCATTTGCATACTACAAAGTGTCTCTTCCCTGAAAGCAGCGGAACCTAAATTCCTATTTTGATGGGTTTCATCTTAGCAAACACTTAAGGAAAATTCCAGGGGGACCATAAGTGATCAAGGCATTCAGGGTGCCATACCTTGGTCTAAATCTTACAGGTCCTAATCCCTGTGTCATACAACCGTGTGAACTGCTCTTAGACTGATGATGTCTGCACAGTCCTGATACCAAAGCACCTATGAAAGACAGAGAGGGAACAGTGTGTGCAGGAACACAACTGCTACATAGGCTCATGTTAACAATAAATATCCTTCTTGTACTTTGTCCCATAGGTGGCCATATAACAAACTCCTGTAATCTCAAAGCTGGCACAGGGTTTTGTCCAAATCAAAGACATGAGAATTCACCTCCCTTCCAAAACCTCTGCAATGTGTTGTCAGTTGAAATACTGATAACTTACCACTGAATCTTTCAGTGTTTGCAACACTCAAGCAAGTCTGGCAATGTTTTTCTTTAGTCATTATCATAGAATCATAGAATCATAGAATCATAGAATGGCCAGGTTGGAAGGGACCTCAAAGATCATCTAGTTCCANTCATTTTGTTTTCTTGGGCCCACTTCTCAAGCCTGTCCAGGTCCCTCTGAATGGCATCTCGGCCTCCTGGCGTGTCGACCACACCCATCAGCTTGGTGTCATCTGCAAATTTGCTGAGGGTGCACTCCATACCCACGTCCAGGTCATTAATGAAAATATTAAAGAGCACCGGTCCCAAAACCGAGCCCTGAGGGACACCACTAGTCACCGCTCTCCACCCAGACATAGAGCCATTAACCACAACTCTCTGGTTACGTCCCTCCAGCCAATTCCTTATCCACCGAACGGTCCACCCATCAAACCCATACCTCTGCAGTTTTGAGATGAGGATGTCATGAGGGACCATTATCAAAGTGCCTCAGCAAGTTAAGGTTACACTCTGACCATTAGAACACTGAAGGTATAGAGCATGGTAACTAGCATATCACATATCTAGAAAGTAAATGAAAAAAATCATCATTTTGTATATTTATTAAGAATGGAATTATGCTATTTAACTATGATAGCTCATAATAATTAATCTAATGGGATACCAAAATACTCTCAAAAACTGTTTCTCCACTCAGCATGTAATATAACTAGTACTTTAGTTTTTTTTAAGTTAAACTTGAACATAGATATTTCCTCTTAAGAACTATTTTATATTTTTTTTAAGAAACAAATCGATTTTGTTGGTATCTATTCCTTGAAAATGGAATGCCCCTCCATTTCCTAAGGTAAATTCTTGCAGGATGCAGTCTTCAGCATGTGCAGTTAGTGCTGGCTTGCTTTTTCCTTGAGAAACTGGGACTAGGCCTGTGCTCAGACATCATGGTAGATCATATGTTTAGGATCAAATGGTTTAAGGAAAAAGACTTATCACCAGTGTAAAAGAAAAAAGTAGCAGTTCACTCGTTTCCTCCTCCCTCACAGGTAAAGCAGATAAATTTCCAATGTAAGGCAGATGTTAGTCAATGAAAAAGTGCTGCTGATATATTTGAAAGAGTTATAACAAAACCATTACTCTGTCAACTCACTTGCAAAGAACACCCACTGGAAAATCTCCCCTTATCCCTTCAATGGCACTGAATTAGCTTGCATCACAGCAGTGATGCATTAGTTACTTGCAATATGGTTTCATCTATCCTACATTCACATTTGGATTTTTTCCTTCTCTTCTAGATGATGTTTGCATAACACAGTGAAATATGGAACTTTTTCTTCTCGTTGTCTAGCTTGTAAGATCACAATAATTTTGTGAATAAACTACAGCAGGGACTTCTTTAGTTTTTTAGTGTACAGGCATATTGTTTTCAAATAAGCAGTTACTGCAAAGTTGCAGACTCAGCTGCTTCTCAGAAGAAACAGAAATATATAAGGACTTACTGTAAAATAATCTGCTGGTGGTTCTCCTTTCATAGTTTCAGTATTTTTCCACAAAAATTCTTCTGATTTCAAGTGGAGCCATGTAAGACTGCCCTAACAAGACAAGTAATAATCTGAATAAAACATATGAGGTCATGTTTTCAAGGAAGGAAGACTTCATTTCTGATCATATTTCCTCCTCTCTGGGCAGCATTCAACAGGAACAGCAATACCACCAGCCTGAAGGACACAGGACTGCTGCATTACATCTCAGAACAACAGGAGCCCCAGTGCCCCTTTCAGATGCTCCTTGTAGGTCAGGTAAGGTTCAAAATGGACAGTTCAAAACAACCTTCTCACAGGGGATGCATTTATTCACACATCCTTCCTATCAACGCTCAAGCACTGAGCACCTGCCTCATTCATGAAGCCATAAAGGCTTCCATCTTTCATGATCCACCTAATATAAAAGCAGATATCCTTGCAGTTCATCCAGATTTCTGATCCATTAAAAGGGAACTGTAAATTCTTGGTCTGAAGAAGCCAGTAGCACCCAGTTTTATGGGGTAAATTTCTTTTGTACCAAAAAAGTATTTCCAGATGTGAGACCTTTCAATGAATGATGGGAATCCCATCATTCTTTTACTGACAGATGGGGCAAGATACAGCTTACTTCCAAATACCCTGGGTGTTGGTAGGGATTTTCTTCAGTGATACCAAAATCTTATTCTTTTAAAAGCCTAGCTGTCTTAAGAATAAGCTATCACCATTTGTCATGATTCAACCTGGGTGGGCTGAGGCCAACAGGATGAGCTTTGGTAAGGCCAAGTGCCAGGTCCTACACTTTGGTCACAATGCAATGTTATAGGCTAGTCCATCTCAGCAGAAGAAAGGAGGGGAGGAGAACATCCTCATGTCAGAAGAACTTGAATAATGACCTCCTAAGGACTGGGGAATGGGGAGAATATCAGGCTTGCCTGTGACTGGGATGACACCAGGCCAAGGTCAGAAGGACACATGCTAGTGAGGGCTCTCACTCTCAGATGTGCTGGGTGGGGAAGGAGGGAGGACAAAAGAATTGTCCTCTACAGCTTTTTAGGGTGTGTAAGAAACATTTAGATGCTCTACTTCAGGACATGGTTCAGTGGTATGTTAGTGATAGGTATGGTTGTACTTGATCTTAGAGGTTTCTTCCAACCTTAATGATTCTGTCATATCCATCATGTTGGGCATGACAAATTTGGGTATTCTTAGTTTTTGTTTGGTGAAGAATATTCTCAGTATTAAGTTACAGTCAGAATTCCTGAATGCAACAAATTTATCCACAGAATGCTGTACAACTAAATGCTGAACTATGAAAAAAAATATCCCTACTGCAGTACATAATTCATTCTTGCAAATAGCACAAATTCAGGATCTAAGAACTAAGGTACAAGGTCATTGCTGAGTGATTCTATTCAGGAACTTAATAACTGTAACACAAACCAACCAGAAATAATGTCCCACACCAGTCTGATAGCAACTGCTTTTATCAAAAGAAGACTTCTGCTTACTTGAAGTCCTTCTGAAAGTTACTATTTTTTGTCTAACGAATATATTGCTTCCTCTAGTGCTCTGAGTTTACTCAGCAGTTTACAGTACCCACAACATAGAGGATTTTATTGCTCCTGTGCTAAAATCATATTTCCCCTTATTGCTGAAATCTTACTGTTAGGAGAAATGGTCAAAAAAAAAAAAAAGACAAATAAGATCTTTTCCCAATCTGTGTCCTGGACTTCCATAAGGATTTTCTGGCCTATGCTGCACAGTCTCAATTTAAAAACTCCTTTCTGGAAGAGATAAGATCTTCACTGGAGGTCACTGCAGTAGCTTGGGAGGCATAATCATGTTTTTCATCTGTTTGTAGTGAAAGGTAACCACATGCTACTCCTCAAATGAGGGCAAATCACATCCCTATGAGCTAGCTTTGTGGGACTTCTATAATTAATTCTTCCTTCCTCCATCTGACTCGCACAGCTCCTCAGGAGAGGAGCTTCCAATTACAAATCTCTCTGCTCTGGTACATGGAAAAGGTTGGCTAGCCCGGCACTACGGAGAGCCTCTGCAGATCTGAGCAGCCTGTGGAGTGAGGAAGATGGCAAGGACACTGGGTGAACTAGCATGAGAAGAGGGGACAACACTACTGAGAACAGGTCTGCATAAGAAAACAACAATTGTCCTCAGGACTGAATGTTGGTCCCAGTTGTAGCTGCTCATTGTCATCATGCTTTTTAGCAATTTGCTATAGAAGAACAAGCGGGGAAAAAAAAAGAGTGAGGAACTCTGAATGACTAACTTACTTTGCTTTTAAGAGTGTCATTCTACATTCAGCATTTTTACATTATTCAACTTATGACTTTTACTGCTATTTATTCCCAATACTTTGCATACTTGCAAAACTGCATGCATGCATAGCATGGATATTTATGAAGTGTTTATTTCTTATACAAAAATTCATAACAAAATGGAATGACTAGAGTTTCATTAGTATTCAGAAGGAGATCAAGAACACCAATATCCTCCACTGAGCAGGGGCTATAGTCTAAATGTGCTGAGCATCTGTAAACTGCAGTGAAGCCAAGGGAGCTGCAAGTTCACAGCTCTACTGGACCATGCCATGCAATTATTGAACTAATCAGATTACCAAGTAAGAGCCAAATATCATGAAGGATGAACCAAGTAAATAATGGAATTTGAACCCAGCATTGCAACTGAAATTAATTATTGCTTATAAAAATCTCTACAGAGCCTTGTTTACAGACAATTCATTCACATTTGAGATTCAGCTTTGTGTATAGCATATGATTCTTAATGTCACAGAAACTTTGCCACAAAAAGCTACAGTCATTCAAACGTCCATGTGAAAAGGACAGAATCCATTTGGAAAAATCCAGACCAGAAACACAGTTGTCTCTACTAGCTATACTATATAGGTACATTTTTTTTTCATCGAACTGCATATATTGCTGTTTTTACACTTGAGTTTATCGGGATTTTTTTAAACTGTAATGGAAGATACTGAAGCAACAACACAGTATGCTGATTTTGACACTCAAGAATTATATTCCTCCTACTGATGCCAGAGCATTAACACACTGAGCTCCCATCAACACTGATGGAAGTGGTACTAGAAAGCCCCACGCATGATATTAGGATACACCGTTAAGTTTCACAAAGACATCTGCCAGGAAGATTTTTTCTCTGACAATCAAGTCTTCAAATTAGAGAACAATGTTTTATTTCTAGTGCATTCTAATGTGGCTTCAGTAAAAAGTTAGAAGCTGTTTGAAATTTAACCATTCACATGAGGAAGCTCTGCTTTTTAGACCAGAACTATCGTTCAGTAATGAGCTGACATGCATACAGTGTGAAGAGTCACAGTCTGTAATGGATGAAACTGCCAGAAAAGGAGAAAACATTGTTTCATGTTGCAGTTCTGGTTGCATACAATTATGAACTAGATATGCTATATAAACAGTATTTAAAATTATATAGCAGAACAATGAAAACAAGTGGTTAGTAGTTTTGACTTGATAACTAACTTAAGGGGAACCATTTCACGTAGATGCTAAATAGGTGTTGCAAGCTAGTTGTAGGTTATTTTATTAGATGCTTGTCTGAGAAACTTAGTGTTGCATCTGTTACAAATGCAGACCCAAAAGTGGCCATACTGTTTTATCAAGTTTGATGTTCCCCCCAAATTCCTTTTAAAATTAATGGTATAATGAGCTCTGACATCTGATATCTAAGTGAAAAATATATGGCTGGCTTTTGAAAAGGAGGGCAAAGCATACCTTCTGTTTTAACATCTAGACAGAACTCACAAGAGAACAGGTAACCCTTTGAAACAATTATCAAACCAATTCATGCCGAGATGTAAAATAATAAGCTATACAAATACTTCCTCACTTGGAGGAAATCTGTTGCAGTGAGACTACTACAATAAATAGCATATAAATCAGTACAATTGGCCATTATTTTGAAGAGTATTCTGATGATATACAGACAGGGTATAAAAAGAATTAAAGAGGGGGAAAAAATAACCTGACAAAAGACTGTAACGTGCAGTATGACTGAACTCAATCACAAACAATTTCAAAGGAGGTATGCTGTTTCAATCTAATTTTAATTAGCAAATGTACTGTAAACTTATGGCAAACATGGCAAAGTCTGGGTAACATAAGAAAAAGGCCCTGAGCAACATTATAAATCTGTAAGAACACTGATTATTTTGATTTTAGAAATCTCCCTTAAACCACTCAATTCATTTTGGTCACTGGGGTTGTGCACCCTGTGCTTTTTGTATGAACCCATCACACACCATTTAATGAATGCATCTAAACCAAAGACAGCATTGCAGGAATGTCTGGAAAGTAATGTTAAGGAGCATTCTCCTAGCTGCCAGTCAGACATCACTGGGTGATCTTGCTCTCTGAGACAGGTTAGAAGGTATACAGCCACAACAGATGAGCCAAAGTGCTTTCTGTATCTCCTGGTTTCTAAAAGCATATATTACAGGATTGATGATGGAATTGTAGGTAGCTGGCAGGAGGGTGGCATAGGTGTATATAGAAGGATAGGTGTAATCTGCTATTAAAGAATAGAGCGTAAAAGGCATCCAGCAAGCAGCAAAAGTCCCCAAAATAATGGCCAAAGTAGACACTCCTTTTCGGGTGGTGACATAGTGGGAAGTGGCCAGGAAATGGTGTTGCAAGGCAATCTGATGGGCATGGCGCATCACAATTTTACAGATTTGAATGTAGAGCTGCAGCATGAGGGCAAACATAAGCAAGAAAGAGACCGAAAGGACAGCTGCGTTATTTTTAGTGAGTGGTCTGATAACACTGCAGGTGGATTCATCTCTGAGGCAGTTCCAGCCCATTACAGGCAGCAGTCCAATACAGATAGATGCTCCCCAGAGCAATATAAGCATGACATAGGTAAAAGTGACAGTCCTCTCTGAATTGTAAGTCAAAGCGTAATACAGGGAGAGGTAACGATCAACAGTAATAGCCAGCAAGCTGCCAACAGATGCTGAAAAAGAGGCAACAATCAGTCCAATCGTAACCAGTTTCGTAGCTTCTGATTGCAGAAGGTATGCAAAAACAAAATTGATGATCAATCCAATGCCCGCTAAGAGATCTGCCAGCGCCAGGCTGCCTATCAGGAGGAACATAGGGGCACGAAGACTGGGATTATGGAAAATGATAAGAACCACAATGGCATTTTCGCAGGAGATAAGGGTCCCTGAAGTACACAAAACAATGTCCCAGGGGTTTACCAAAAGCTCTGGCTCTGGGTCTACGACAGGAACCAGGGAGGAGCCTGCAGTTGAGGCATTCTCGGTAGAGCTGGCTTCTATAGGATCCTGAGGCAGCCAGCTCAAATTAACCTTCAGATCTTCATTCATTTTAACCCCTGTCTTCTTCAACGGAAAGACATTTTTTTTAATGTTCAGACACAGCACTGGATACAGCATCCCCAGAGCATGCAACGCCCTAGATGGCCAGGCAGGCACTTGTTACATAAATGAGACAATAACAATAAAAAACCCGTAAAAACAGAAGACGAAAAATATTTAAAACAACCAAGGGACCGACACACGAAAGCCGAGTGATCCTAACTGCAATTCCCTTCACCTGCACAGGGAAGAAGGTACAGGCACAGGAAGGGAGCCCATGAAACAGCTAACCTCCCACCCTCCCAAGCGCTGCATTTTGGAGTGGGGGCCGGCTGTGGGGCGATGTAAACCCCGTTATTCGGCAACCACGAATTAAAAGTGGAATTATTTCTGGTCGCGGAAAGAGCGGCCAGAATAAGGGGTGGAGGAGGAATCCTTCACCGACCCCGTTGTGAGGAAACCCCGCCCGGGCTGAAGGAGGGGAGGCAATACCCCTCTGAGAACTTACAAACTCGCCGCGGACACCACGGACACACGCACACCCACCATCACCACCCGCACTCCCCGGCGGCGTTCACCTGGACTTTCCCCTGGCTAGTCAGAGGAAGGAAGGAAGAAGAGAAGGAACCGAGAAGGTCGCCGTGGTCCCTTCAAGGCGGCAGCGGGACCGCCCGCCCTCACGGCGAGGCCGAGGGCGCAGCGCAGGTGCGCGCGCCCACCCTCCCCCGCGAGCGTGAGCGCGCGCGCAGAGTGTGAGGCGGGAGGGGCTCGCTTCGTGCGCGCACGCCTGCGCAGGTGCCTCTTCCCGCGCCACCCCCCTCAAGTCTTGGCGAGAGCGCCCCTCAGGAGATCTTCACCCCGCTTCACCCCTTCGAGGAGGCTTCCAGCAGAGCATCTCCAGAGGCGCCTTAAAGCCTCAGCCGCTCTGTGGCGGGTAACCGTGTGAAAATGGCAATGTAGTGTGTGAAAGATTGGAAGGAGAGCAGTGCACCGTGTCAGGTCTAGAGGAGGTAACACCTAGAGCGTGCAGAGGGCCTGGGGGGAAGTATGGGCATGGTGTCTTCAGAGGGTGATATCAGGGACATGTGGCCGGATTTGCAAAGCTGTGGTGTATTGAATAGTGCAGGCAGACCAGTGGGTCAGAAATTGAACTTGCATATAAGCCACTGGGTCAGAGGAGCCACATCAAACAGCTTTAGACACCAGATGTAGACGTTTGTGTGCAGAAGAGTATCCCAAGATCCCTTATATTGTCAGTGGAGAGAAGTGTGCCCTCCAGGGAATGTCAAAATACTGGGATGAGTTGGTCTTTAGAAGAGCCTAGGCAATTAAAAAAACCTCCATGGTTTATCCTCATTTACACCACTATACATCTAAAGCACTTTTAGAAAATCTGGCACTAGGGAAGCCCTGGAATCTGGAAGGGTGATTTCCTTCTGCCTTGTTGAGTAATGCGCTCAGCAAGCATGGTAGTGCTGTCCTTCATTCAGGTCTACCTCTGTCACTGTGTTAAGTCTTCTGTAACTTTGCTGGATGATGCAAAATGATACATTCGTATTTCTGGTGACCCTCCTGTTTTATAACAAGAATTAAAAATGGATATCACTTTGCTGCTGATGTGACAGTGTAATAAATCTTTCCTGTGATCTAGACTGAGTACATTGGCTGTGTTTTCAGCATGTCACTCTTCCATTTAGAACAGTTACAATAAAAAATGCAAAAGCTTTTCTTCATCCTGTTTAAGTATTTGTTTCATAAATGAGGAAGACCAGCATTTCAATTAAATATTTCAATTTAGAACTTTGGAGAGCTGTGTTTATTCACTTGGTTAATTTGTGGATGATTTCCATTACAATTACAACACATTATAAACAAGCTAATGTTTGTATCCTATATTGCCAGTTTGTCACTATTAGTGAAATGGTGAACTGTGTTGGTCATTAGGGCAGATGGCATTGGCATGGATTTAACTCTGTAGCACTACAGAACAGTTGTAATTTAGAGAAAAATCTCATTTTAGGTATTGTGAAGATTAACAGATGCAAAAATTAGTGGTGGGTTGTAGTTAAAGAGCTCTTGTACCACTGTCTTACTGCTGATTTTTGTCTCACTCTCATCAGTATACTGCTGTGGATGATGTTTGCTGACCCTCAAGCTAGCACAGAACAGCCTAGTACTGCTGGAACAAGAAGCAGAGGTCAGGCTGCACTGGCTTTGGACCCAAGCTAGGATGCTTGTCTGACGCTGTGACTGCCATGGTGATGCACAAAGATACTCTGGCCTATCTCAGGTAACACAATATGACTTTGTGTAATATTGGCATATCCTGAGGCATCAGCTGTGAAGTCTAGTGCTATTATCTGTCTAGGGCATAGTTTGTACATTACTCACTTTTCAGACAGCCTGTGGCCTGTTGTGTTCAGGATGTCTGGATGAGTACAGGCAGGTGCACTTCTTCTCTTCAGGTAGCTGTGACTGGCAATACATGGGAGGTGTGAACTGCTCCTCTGGGACCATGCCCCAGCCATGTCCTTAGTGGCATGTCTGCTTCCAGGACTCCTGTGTGCCATGGGAAGCCTGTTCATACAGCCAAGAGATGAAAAACATCACTTGGTCGATCCAGTGACTTCCTTTTCTGAACCTCAGGAGCGTCAGGCTTTGGGATGCATCCTGATTTACTCAGCAAGTAAGTATGTCTAGAACTGTCCACAGAAGCCAAACAGTGCAATTCAAAGAGGAAAAAATTATCCCTAGGTAACTTGTTGACATATTCTTCACCTGAGACCTTACCAGCTAACAGGCCTTCCTTTAGAAAATCTAACAGGGTCACATGCTTCTCTCATTCCTTCCTAAGCACCCTCTCTTCTTAATCTGTTTTTAGGGGTTCCTATGCTTTAATCCATGTAACCAAAACCACCCTGAAGGAGCACCTAGTCAAGTGACAGTCTTACCTGGAGTTATTTTTCCTTTGGATTTTTCACCATGTGTAGTCTCACAGTAACTTAAATAAAAATATTTTATAAAGTTTATATTCTAGTAACAACTCTTGTAGGTAGTAATGGAAGAGGAAGTGTGAAGAACCCAACTATATGGCAGCAGCTTATGTGCATTTTAGAAATAGCTTTTGTTAGAATTTTCTTTCAGAAGATGTGAAATCTTTAAATATCCACAGTGGTTTTGAATGCAGAGATGATGTTGTACCTACCTCATAGGGGACTGTGTGCTGGAAAGCATTGATGGTGCACAAGAGGTAGTTGGTTGTATGTGAGCTGCCTGTGCATAGCTGTAACAAAGAGGGCTGCTTTGGTATAAGGAGAATCATGAACAGGAGCAGGGAGGTAATAATAGTTCTGGACAGGGAACTGGTAAGCTCAATATTTATTGTCCAAGGAATGAGGTTTAACTATGAGTCTGGCTGCTGGCAGAATCCATTGAATAGAAGAGTTTGAATTCCTCTTTTGTGTCAAAGAGGAAAGTATCTTAGAAATTCTTCATGGGTCCAACATGATCTTTCACAGATTTATCACTGAAAGTGATGCTCCTGGGACAAATCCACTGAATGAGGATGGTCCAATGAAATCAGTCACAGAGTCACATTGGATAGAAGGAACCCTTCAGACTGAGATTTTAATTTATAGAAGGAGATGATTGGATATATTACTTGACATTCACTTTTCATGTCTCTGGAAGCAGAACAGTTACAGGCACATTTGTAATCGTCATATGATTTGATTTTGGTTTACATGCTAATTTCTGCCCTCTGCTTTTAGACAATAACTTTGGCCTTTCTGCACTATGAAAACATCCACTGATGTTTGCTGGAGAATTACATACCCATGGAATACACTGCTGGGCTCTAGCACTGGAGAATAATTGTACTGTTAGTCATACTGATCAAGATTAACATATGCTGAATTTCCCTGTGATTGCAGCAGTATTGAAATTTTAAGAGCTAGGTTTGTTGATGCATTTTTCTTTGGGATGCCCATCTCATACTAATAAACAACTTATTCAGAGATTTTCTAATTTACAGACAAATATCAATCAGATTATTGGACTTAGCATTTAAACTCTATGAGCCGCAGAGGTCTCTAGAGCAATTACTGTTTCAGGAGAAGCAAGAAAATGTTTTTTAATATCTGTAGGGCTAACTATAGCCTATGATGAATTATAAACTAGATCATAGGCTTTAGTATTTTACTATCTGGACAGTGACCCAGAACAGCCTCTTTCTGTGGCCATAAAAGTGATTAATTTCCATGGCTCATTCATCCATGGAAATATTTTCAGCTAAGATGACTAATTTCTGTAACAGGAATCATTTTGAATTACAGATTTCTGGAGTTCACAGAGAACACATCTGTTCACAAATCAATTATAGCCAGTTTCAGTTCTTACTGTGGCATTTCTATGCACACATGCAATCATCTTTTTGTTTCAGTGATCATGCTTATAATTCAAATTTTTTGTACTAGCAACAGTTCTCATTTAAATTTCAGAAATACTTTAAATTAATTAATGTGTATTATAATTGAAATTAAGGCTTGAAAATTATATGCTTATTAACATATGTTGTCTAAAAATTAGTGAATGATCATAATTTGGGGGAGTTCTTACAGTGCTGGTGTTTCTCTAAATGTCAAATGCTTTATACACCTGACATTTAGAAACTGAAAGGAAGAGGAATAGTAAAACGTGATCATATAGCTGATAAGTGGAAACTGGCCTTGAAAAGCCAGGTCTGTAGGACTGCTATGCAAGTCACAGAGGCAGGAAGTGTGTAATTAAGTATCTGAACTTGTGAAGATTGATAAAAGCAGTTGTTATTCATAGTAGTCACCTGAATGTAAAAAAAAGCACTAGAAAGGAGGATTGGGGATCAGGAGGAAAAGGATGATGAGCAGAGCTGGTGGTTCATCATGATTTCATCCACACAACTATGAGCCTGTTGCTCCTTGATGTCACCACTATATGTTTGTGTTCAGTATCTGACTGATATTTAATTATCCTACAGTTCCAGTAGGGAATGTGAGGCTGATACAGTGACAGTGTAAACACTGCAATGTAGAGCTGCTACACACACATACATACAACTGTATATCCTATAGCTGAGAACACTGGGCTGCCTTGGCCTACCCTAATGGGACAGTAAACACATGCTCAGTAAGTGTAGCCAATGTTTCTATTACAATAAAGCATAGGCAGAGTTCTTACATACAGTGTGTAGTAGAGTCCTTCAGAGTTCTCTGTCCCCTGCCTTTAAGAGAAATAAATACTCGAGGAATGAATATTCAAGGAATTCCTGAGATGAAGCAGTTGCAAGAATGCTGCTTGATTATGATGAAGGTTCTATCCTTCAGTCTGATGGTTTGTGGTGTAATTTTAACCACTCATTCTGTTGAAGATTGCTCACTGGGGAAATCAAAACCACTAAAAGCATTTGGGGATTTTAAGCCTGGTACAATGATTTTTCTCTCATTTTTCTCTCTCTGGCAGGAGTTGAAATATAGCACTGCTTCCCAGGGTTGAGAGGGAAGGGAGGTGAGGCAAAAAGCAATCGGAAGTGGTTCTCCTAGGAGCATTCCCTGGGGAAAGAAAGCACTGCTTCTGAATCCAGAGTAGTGCAGTTCCAGCGCCTTTGTGTAGAATTAGTCCATACAGATAGCTTCACACTCTGTAACAAACTAATTCATAGCACTGAAGAATCTAGCCTTGCTTTTTGTGTCTTTGCTGCTTCTTTAAAGTCTGTTTTGAACAATCTTGCTGCAAAGGCTGCTATAACCCATTAGGTTTCAGCTGATCCCAGGAGAACTGCTGTATGTGCCAGTAACCACCACAGAAATGGCCTAAACAGAAGCTATAATAATCCTCTGTCCTCATTTATGGATGCAACAACTGATAGGTTTTTTCTTTCCATCTTTCCTTTCTGTGCCAGGGCAATGCCTTATAGCACATGAAACAGGACAGAATATAGCTAAGTGGCCAGATGAAGAAGTACAATGCTGACCAACTGCAACATGAGAGGTTTCTGAATTCTTGTATGGTGGCTATTGCATGAAAAAGGTAAATGTACCTTTGCTTATGTCCTTGCAACTGTAATGTTCCTGTAGCAGAAATGCTCCAAACCATGAAATGTAAGCGTTCTATCTTAAGTGTTTCTTCCTCTGAGATGTTTTTGAGCAATTCTATGGATATTTATTGTCAACTTGAGACTAGCCTGATTTTTCATTATTACCTTGTGTGCTAAGCAGGACAAGTTGTGAGTATAGAAGCTGGGAAACTCAGAGCTGCAGACATGGTTTAGATCTGTGTACATCCTAAGCAGTGAATACAGTGGCAGGACCTTGATGTTCTTACTAACACTGCTTGTCATAGCACTACTAAAACTCAGAAGAATACATTTCTTGAGGGGTTATAATCTTTGTAATACTTTGTCTGCAGTCTTTTGTTATCAGAGAAGCTTTTGGGGAAATTGGAGATAAAATGTGTTGAGCAGAATTAGCTTCTCTTGATATAGGCCAAGGAAGTTCCAGTGACATACTGATGCAATGTTGATCTACAACAGGTTTAAGAAATGATTAGGCTGTGGTTTTATCTGTTTGCTAAGTAAGTACAAGACAGAGAGTTCTGGATCCACTATCTGGCAAACATGAGGGTCTGAAAGGCAACCCAGCTATGACTGTGATTAGCTGCTTGAAATGGGTGCGTGGAAATGCTACAAGGGTAGTAAGTGAGACAAGAAGATATAGCATATGGTCATCCCTGATAGTATGTGACTGATAATGAATAGTAAAATGTATGGTATGATGTAAAGAAGCAATAAATACATATACAATAGGAGCTGTAACAGTTGTTGGAGTCAGGCTGCTCGATAGTTCCACCTCTGGATTTTGATTCCATTCTTTCTGAGTATTCTTATTTAAGTGATGAATCTGGTCTTATGGGTAGTCATGAATTCATATCTGTGGTTAGTGAAAGAGAAAGATTCTGGACCACTCAAAAGCTACACAAGAGTTGGTAAGAGCCCTACCTATGGAAGAAAGAGATCTAAAAACCAGTAACTGATGCAGTGTATTTTAATTTATGCCTGAGATGTGTTTCTGTGATTTTTATTTTTCTTGTAATTTTGTTTGTTTGTTTCTTTTGGCTAAGTGCATCCTTCTGGAGTTAGATATATATATATGAAAGAACAGGAACATAATATGAATCATTGGTACTCTTGATAGAAATGATTAAAACACACTTGCATCCATTTTTAGGAAACAAATGGTACCCACTAAAGAGAAACCTCCAAGGAGCACCCACTGACTTGTACTGTTTATGAGATATATATTATTTATTTGACCTAAATATTCTTGTGTGGCTTCCTCTCTTGTAAAAACAAATGCAAAGGATTTTCTAGCCAGTATATTGACAAGCTGCCTACAAGTACTCATGTGAAGCATAGGAGCTCTCTGCTATTACTTTGGGTTTGCTCTGTAGCTGCTGTGATATACTTGTGTATTGATTCCACAGACTGCCTTCTTTGGTCTTTTTTTTCAGTGCTTTGACATTTCATTGCCTGAGCAGTGTGTGAACTGTGGTTACCAAAGTTAAGCAATGTTTGGAATATATATATATATAAAAGTATTTCAATTCCTCTTAAAATTAGTAAATATATCAGTGGACTAATGAGAATTGAATCAATCTGAATTGATTTGAGAATGAATAGAAATGTAGAAAACCAGACAGGTTTGGAAAAGAAAAGAAAATGACCTTCTTTGTAGATTTCTCAGCTGTACCACAGCATACAAAAATAAGCCCAGCAGAAACTAGAACTTTATCTGAAATTCATGATTGATTGCCTTGGGTGTTGTCAGGCTGCTGCAGAAGTGAAATAAATAAAATCACACTTTGGCTGTGACTTGATTTCAAAATGTGGAATACATTTAGTGCTGTGTTGAATAGACCTATGGTTTGGCCACCCTGTTTCTGTCTGTTCTAAACACCTGTTTTCATTTAGCTGTACAAGACAGATCAGAATTCTACACTAGCTTTATACTCCAAACAATTCCACTGAAATCATCCATAGCAGTTGACTTTGAACCCAGTCTGCAGTATCACACTTCATTTCTTCTGGAAAAAAAAAGATTATGGAAAAACTACAGTGTAACTAGCCAAACTGATGGGAATTTTATATGATGAGTGTAACACTCTTAAAACCCAACTATGCTCTTGTGGCTTCATTCTCTCCTTTCTCTTTGAATGCTAGCTCACTTTCTCCTGACCTTGTGTTACTTGAAAGCTGCCACAGTTTGTGCAGAAGCTCCAGGAAAGATTCGTGATAGGGGAGTATTTAAAGTAAAGGAAAACAAGTAAAATTATGTTTAATAAACTAGATGTCTCCTTAAATATACAATATTAGTTGGTTGGTATATTTAGTCCAAAAATCCAGGCTGGTTTTTGACCTTTTTCAGTATCTTTTCTAGTGGATTCAAGAGAAAAAACCCAGCTGCATGATCCATCTATTTGTTTAATGACTTGCTGCGTGAGTTTTGGAAAAATTGGTCATAGTATTCAACCTTGTCACTGGTTTTACCATTTTTATATGCAATAATTTTCTCATACATTATTTTAACTGCCAAGGACTTTCCAATAGGCTGCTTTGGTCTGCATTTGTAATAGCTGGGTTATAGAATTAGGGATAGAGTAAACTCATTTGGTTATTTTCTTATTGCATCAAATCCATCAAAGGAGATTTTAGCAAATGCTTATTTTAGTGTCTTGTCCACTATTTGTGTTGTTCAGTAGTTAAGATGTGGGCTTGGCTTTTGAGAAATATAAACTTAAAATCATGTTTTGCTGCATACTAAGTCTCCATGCATGGGAATTACCTAAACAAAGTCAGGGTCTTGTATTCTCCAGCCAGTTTCTCTCTGTATCTAGTTTGGGGCTAGATAATACCTGAGAGTAATTTCAATTTACTTACTGTAAGAAGGACCAACCACCCTTTGAAAGTGCTTGCTTCTCTTTCTCTTCATGATGAAGGGAGCCCAGGTTACTGATTTAGACAAAGTGACTTAAAGTCCAGTGAGGTCTTTCAGTGTTTCAAGTCCTTATTTCTAAAGTAGACACAGCAGCATTATCATGCCTCAGGAAGCTGCCACAAGGATGTTAATAATTATGAGATATTCATGAATTAATAATGGAAGTGATATGAAGATAAAGATTTAACTCATAGAAAAAGGGGAGCTTCTATCTGTGTCCATTTCAGACTTCATTATACTTTTGCATTTCACTGAACACAGTTTGCTACAATCTGATACTGGAAAGATTTTTACATATAGAATATAGGAAGTATCCAATTTTGTGTATTGGTATAGGAGAGCTTCTTGCAGGCTTATTTAAAAAAGTAAATGTAATGGTGTATTTTTTACTGAGCCTTTTAAAGAAAGCACAGGCCCTTAAAATGTGTAACAGGAACCTTAAAATACTCAGCAATCCATTTTACAGACATCCTTGTGCAAAGTCCTGGTATGAGGGGCCACAGCAAAGAGGATTATGAGACTTGCTAAATACGATATGTACATTTTATTCTTGACTGAGGACTTTCAAGGGCATCTGCATTCTGGAGTGCCATTTCCAGAAGCAGTTGAATGTAGTAAAACACAGGCAGCTTGAATGAATAATGATGACCTCATGTCACCTTGCAACAAAGATAGGAAGCTGCATAATCAAAAAGTGTGTTCAGCTGTTAAGCTGAGGAGAAGTACTTTTCAGAAATCTGTCATAAGTTTATATATTTCATTTTTTAATTTTTTTTTTGTAAGATGACTCAATCATGTCTCAGTATTAATCATCATAGCTGAGGAAAGCAATGCATGAAGTGGCAAAACTGATGGTAACCTCACAAATCTTTCCAATAGGCTATGTTGCTGTTCCATATAACTGTGCATGTGGGAGGGGATCTGTGGTAAATGTGGGCTGTCTGAATCTGCTTCTTCCTCAAAGTGAATAGCACAGGCTGTGAGTAGGGGTTGAATATTGGTGTAGTGTGCTTCATGGGTCAGTGTACTCCAGCATAAGGTACAGCATTCCTATGCTATGTCACTTAGCATTATGTCACTCCTTGCTCTTTCTGCATTATTGTAGCTCAGCAACTGATAAATTTAGGATTAATACGCAGCAGTAGCTCCCCATGGGCAGGTATTTAAGGTCAGTATTTCCATATCAAAATCCCATAGGCACAAATTAAAACAAATCTCTCCTTGCAAGATTTACAGCTTCTTTTTCTGCTTAGCAAGAGTCAGACATTGTTTCCTGGAATGTCAGTAGTACTGCTTCTCGGTAATGGATGTGACACTAAAGAAAGCAGAGCAGACAAAAGCATTCCTGTTGTAACTTTAGCAAAGCCACAGGTAAATCTGGATTTGACCCTAGTGTTGCATTTTGGATACCTGCACAGAGTAGTACTTGTAGCTGTGCCAGTAGTTTGCTTCTTTTTATGTACTTTTGTATTAGGCACTTAGTGGCAAGAAATATTGCTCTTTTGTTCAGCCAACCATATGAAAATTCCTGAGGAATAAGAAGCAAACAATTCCTACCTTAAATGTACTATGAATTATATTTGCAAATAACATTTTTAGTTCTGCTTGGCATGTCTGAGCCTCCTGCTGGTGGAAACCCAATGCAAGAGTCTGTAAGCCAGAAACCAACCAGTTCAACTGGTTGTGTCTTGTCGATTATTGCAGGTTACACTGGTAGCTTTCTTAGCCATTCTTTAACAATAAAAGAAAGAGGTGAGAATTTTGCTGATTCATACTTCTAACTGTACAGACTGAGGATGCAATTCTTTACACATTGCAGAATAACAGAAGACTGCCAGTGATGAGACTGCTGCCTGGCTCGGAGGCAGCAGTAACAAAATGCAGGGGCAAAGTCCATAGCCCCACATGTTTGAAACTATGACTCACACATCTAAAACTTGTGGGAATAGCCTGCATGATACAAAGTGGTTTTTTGTTTGTTTTATGTAATAATAAATCGGGGTTGTCTTATATGCCCTTTGTGTCTTTAAGCCGTTAGGATTCACAGGAACATACAGCCCATGTTTGTAATATTTACTGGGGCTTCCACATAGAGCATTGAAGCTGAAAGTGCTGAAATGATGTCTCTGGACAAGTCTCTAAAAATCTCTGGTTAAGTGTGTAACTCTCACTATTTTCCTTGGTTGATACATGTCCAAATAACCACTGTTTTAAAGGTGATGAACTGAGGCAGAGAGATCAAGCCCATCTTCCCCTTTCTTTTTCTTGTTGGTAATAGTTATGATTACAAGCTGTATGATGCAGAGAGGACTGTTTTCATCTATATTGCACTGTGTATAATACAAGGCCACCAGACATAAATAATAAACAATGATGATACATGAATTCAGATAACTAAGTAGCTGCCTCTGTTGCTTTGAGAATTTGAGATCTTCTCTTTAGCAGGGGAAAAAGACAGACATGAAAAATGAAAGTTTGTTTTTGAAAGGAAGCTTTGTGCCTTGTATTTGAAAGATTGTGGTTATTAAGACCTCAAGAGAAATTAAATTGTGCCTGACTCAATATGAAGAATTGCTTCTTTAAGCATCTGAAGTGCCACTGCAAATTCCAGAGATTTTGTTGATGTTAGGCAAGTAAGGCAAACAAACTAAAAACCCAACTTACATCGTGAGAAACCCAGATTAAAAAAAACCAACAACCAAACCCCCAAAACCAAACCCTAAATCTCAAAAATACAGAGGACCTGTGAGCTACTATAGAAACAGCCTATTTACAGTGATAACATATTATAAATAAGCCAGCAAATTCTGGAGTGTGTGTCTTTCCCCATCTATTGTCCCCATGGGGCTTCACTTGGTTTAATCTCTGCTGTTGTATGTAGCCAAATTCAGTAAGACAGTGCTGTTTTTCTGTGACCTGTCAGGCAGCAAGGCCTAGGGATAGCATTTCTAAGAAAGCAGGAGAGTTTAATTTGGGAAAGGCATGTCCAAATCACTTAAAACATTACAGTAAAAAAAAATCCAACACTTTCATGCAAACAGCTAAATAATAAATGCAAAATGCTGGACCTTGATCCGGATGTCATCCGGTCTGGGTTTGTTGAACTCTCTTGTGCTGTTTACTAGGATAAATACAGATGTAGTGTATGTTTCCATTTATGTCTGTGTTTTTGTTTGGATCTGTCTATTCCCCCACCCCCCAATCCAAACATTTTCATAATGCAAGCAAATATCTGCAGTAGTTATTCTCTTGCTGAAACAACTTATTTCCGTATTACTGAAAGCTTTAAATAAATATATATGGTGCACAGGCTCTGAATATGTGGGAACTGTAGCTTAGTAACTGTAAATTTTGAAATAAGCTGATTTGAAATACTGAGTAGTTGTAGAAAGCCTTTGGTGTAGAAAGAGATGTAGTGGTAAAATATTTTTGAACTTTAGTCTTGAAGTTAATTGTTTGTCCTCGGAGAAGATACTTCACTAAAATGTCTTTTCAGTGTGCTTCTAAATTTACAATTTTTCTGTATTAGCCTGCAAAAAAAAAAAAAAGAGAGAGAATGAGTAGGGTTTTTTTCCTCCCCCTCCCTCCCCAATACCTTTATGTTTTTGTTGGGAGTGAGCTGATGGTCCTATTTGACATGGCAGCTTTTTCTCTTGTGTCAAGTCAATGCCCTCAGAACTGCAATCACACTGCTATTATCTTCCAGAGTCTGTGAACCCTCGTTATCCCCACCACACTGAGAAGTATCTGCATAATTTTTGTCTCTACACCCCCCTATTTCCCACCCCTCCCCAACCACTAAATCACAGCCAACATTTCCTTCCCACTCCATGGGTGCTTCCCTAGGCCCTCTGCCAGCCAGTGTCTGTCAGGCCCACATCTGCATACACACTGCCAGGCTGTCCTTCAGACAGGAGGGAAGTGGGAAATTATAGAAACAAGCTTCCAGCCATCCACAGACTCTGCCTAGACAGGGCCTGTCAAATCAACCTGCAAAATACTAGGAGGCTGGGCAGAATGAAAGTGGAAAAGAAATGACCTCCTATCAGCTGATGTGCGTTAACTGTGTACATACTCAGTCTGCAGCAAAAGCAAATCCCAGAGTCACAGGTCATTCGTTGCAGGCATTTAAGAGCATTGATACAGACAAACGTTGCTGGGCAGCTGAGACACAGCAACTTGTCAGCCCTGACATACAGCAACTTGTCACCCCACAGTAACATGTCTCTGTGCTTGAGGCTTCTCACTTTTGGCCGTGTTGCTAAGGTATATACAAGTTGCTGACAGTTAGGGTAGGAGCGGGATGTTTATATCCATAAACTGATAGAAGATTTGTCATTAGTACTGCTAAAATACTATAATTTCTTCAGGCTTAAGTCTGCACTGAGAGGAAGATTAATCAGAATCTTATTGGTACTCTTCAGAGGCTTAATTAATAGATTAAGACTTGTGATAGAATTATTTTTAGCATCAGAGATGGGGACAAACCCAGGGAACAAATAAAGGAAATAAAAGATGTTCTTTAAAGTACATACTGGATAATTGCCTACCTGAAGATATCCTGAAATCAACTTACTGTTGTATAGACTCTATAAAGTTTGTAGATTGACCTTGAAGCAATATTATTCAGTATTGCTAATTTTGGTTAGGTTCCTAGCTCATACTTTACTTGCCAATGAGCTAATTTCCTCTTTTCTCAGTGTCCCAATTAATTTTGCTGTTTACCTGGACACTGTGCAGTTATTTCCAAACACTGGCAATAATATTTGTTGCATTTCATCTTTCATCTTCTTACTGGTCTATATTGATTTTATTTTGACTTTTTTTTTGTCATGTAACTTAGATTTCTTTGATGTACTTTGACATAACTTTGTGTTTTCCTGAAAGTATCAGGTGCTCTCCGTGGATTCCAATTAATGTTTTGAGGCTGAGTTTATGACATGACACAGCTGTTGTGACAATGCTGTCATCTTCAAGGGAAGGTAAATGAAGGTGGCTTCAGCTAAGCAAACATCTACAGCTGCTGTAGTCATCACTTAGAAGTCTTTGCTCACTGTGTACCAGTGACACCAACTCTTTCTTGTCCCATGCTTAAGCAATGAACATTATTTTGTGGTTACTAATAGCAAGATTGAAGATTTTCATGTCAGAGTGTTACGTAACAAGGCTGATTTTTTTTTTTTTTTTTGAGTGATCACCATACATGTGTATTTCATATATATGCATATCATAGAATCCTAGAATGGTTTGGGTTGGAAGGGACCTCTGGAGCTCATCTAGTCCAACCCCCCTGCAGTGGCCAGGGACATCCCCAACTAGAGCAGCTTGCCCAGAGCCCTGGCAAGCCTCACCTGGAATGCCTCCAGGGATGGGAACTCAACCACCTCCCTGGGCAACCTGNTAAGAGATATATAGCCTGTATATATCTCAAAGACAAGTTGAAATCAGCTTGTAGGCATGTAGACACTGTAATGTTCCCAAACCTGCCTTGAAGCCATTTTGCTGCAGTTCTCCTGTTACTGGTCTAGAGTCTTAGTTCATGCTGAAGCTCATCTGATGCTGTTTTATAAGTGTATTCAGTTAGCTTTTGTGATGGTTAAGCTAGCAAGGCTCTTACATGCAGGCTCTGTTGGAAGCCCAGGAGTGGTCCCATGGAAATCTAGCAGACAGTTCACAAGTTTAAGCTATTCACTCCTAAAGTGCCATTGTAGAATGAAGCCTGAAATCACTCTGATACCATCTATCATTTATCATAAATGTAATCTGTCTTTAACTCCTAGTGAGTTAGATACTTAGAAAATCTCTCTTTAAAAGTAATTTTACCAGAAAAAGACTCTCTATTTAATTCAAAGTGATTGCTTCAAAGATCTCCCACTGCAATATGTTTGGGAGAATAATTTCTTCTTCACTAGGAATCACTGGATAAAATTGTCCAGCTTACAAACACAGTGGTACACAGGAGGTAATACATGCTAGATGATGCCAGAAGTCCCTTCAGGCTCTAAAATCTGTTAGCCTACCAGATAATTTACAAATGGAACAATTTATGGAGGAAGAATCTGTCTATTGTGCACGAGGATGGAAACATTAAACTCTGCATCATTCATTCTGATGGAGCTCCTGTTTACACAGTGTCTGCATGCTTATTACAAGGGAGCAAGAATAAATTAGTGAAGACTGTTGGATGCTAATGCTATATTATTCAGGCTATACGTAAGCAAAAGTCATCTTTAAATTCCATGTTGCTTTCTAATAAATTCCTTCTGCAACAGATGCAGCAACATGGAACACTCCAAATCAAAGGTGATGAGAATGAAATATCATGGGTTGAGCAGGATGGGGACATTGACAAATAGAAGTAATTTACAACAGTGCTAAACATTTAGGTAATTGCAATAGTCTACAGCACTGCAAGCTGGATTCTTCATAGCAAGCCATTGTCACAGCTGTTTTCAAGGATCTGCTTACAGCAACAGACTTCTAATTTTTTAGGAAAGGAGGGCAAGAGACCTTATGAATAAGTATGAGTCCATCCTGTTAGTTTTAATGAAATCTGATAAAGCTGGGGTCCTTGAATATTTATAGCTAAGCTACTGGCAGGGCCCTGCTGGCCTCCCCTGGGGCATCCCCCAACCCTGCCCATGGCCCAGGACCCTGTTCCAGCCTGCAGCTGCCCCAGTCATACAGCTGTAGTACCAGTCTCCAGCTCCCCACAGCCCTACCCAGGGCACTTCCATCCCAGGGCAGTGTCTGACCCTAGGTACCACCAGTGGGCCTGACCCTGACCTGCAGGTTGCCCTTGTACCTGCCCCATCATGACAAGCTTGCCTGGTGACCTGGGCACTTGGTCATCCCCAGCTGCTGTACCCAAGTCTACTCTGCTCACCTACAAGTGCCCAAATGAACTATTTCCACCACCACAAAACTAGATGATTAAAAGGAAAAATGATCCTTGTGATTTCATCTGCTCAGTCTTCCATTACCTGAGTGGCCAGCCCATTTCCTGAGCTCTGCTTCCAGGTCTGCTCTGAATGAAGGTCTATGTCAGGCAAAACTTGGCTTCCACAGTGAGGGTGGGGAAGCAGGCACCTTCAGAGAGGGCTTAGCCCAGCCTAGGAGCTGAATCTGTCTTTGGAGGTTTCTTTCCTTCTCCACGGACTGTAGGTTCCCAGCCTCCTCCTTGCAGTGACAACAGTTGGCTATGGTGAATATGATGGTCCCTTAGGAATTAGTTCTCGGTGGCTGCACAGCAGCTGCAACCATTAGTTTTGAAAGTACTGTTACTTTTTAGTAAAGGTAATCACCTCTTGCTTTTATAATCAACTTTTACAGTTCAGATCAAATTTGCACTGGTTTGTTTCATCACTGTACACCTTTTCTAGCTGGGCTTAAGCAATTTGACAATCTACATTCATAGATATAACAACTAATGCCTACTTCAGTGTCTGAAAGGCAAGTGAGAGGCATGGTTTCTTCTTCATTTCCATCATAAGCACTTGCACTACACAATACTGTGGGATATATTTGAGAGAGATGCTGGATCTGCCAGTTAGTATTTTTCTGTAATGGGGAGGTTCAGGAAGGTTTTTGCTCTGTCTTCAGAGAATAAATTAGAGAAAAGCATGTGACAGACCTGCATGATTTGCCAAGTATCCATAGGTGGAGAATGACAACTGAAACATCAGAGAGATTTCTGGAGCCCACTGGCACCTTCCTACAATTTTGGCTGGAGGCATGAGAGTGCAGGTTAGACTGCCACACATCAGAAAGCCTCTGGTTCTTGAAAGTATATTCTGCAATCAGTAAAACTTTCCCTGTTTTTTAAACATTCCATTGAAATGCAGCAAACACAGGAAATCTCTTCTTATATTTTATGTATCTTAGTCATGTTCCTTCTGACATGTCTGACAGATGTTAGGATGTGGCTGCCACAAAGAAAATGGCTTTCTGTGTTGTTTATTTAGAAGATGAGAAGCAATTAAATGTGCACTAAACCTCTAAACACAATAAGGCTAAGAATAAGACATAAATAGTCACAGCTGAACGTTTCTATTTGAGCCTTATGTTGTGATGTGCGTTAGTGGGAATGAAAGTGGAGATTGAGTTTGTATTTTGCAGTATTTCACACTGGGTTGGAATAATAATGTTAGAGTGTTATGTTTGGCTTGCAGATGGCTCCCCAGCAAAAGGCTTCCATGGATGGGTAGCAGTTTGGTTTCCATATTCTGGAGTCAAAAGCAATTCATCATTTGGGGGTTATTTCAGAAGAAGAAAGCTAGAGTCTCTCTGGTAAATAAATAGTCACAGGACTTGACCTTGTCTAGTAGGTGCAAGTGAAATAACATATCTAACACACCAAATTATATGCTTATTTAGAAGTTAAGCAGGCTGTTTTAATCGTGTTATTTCTAAAGGGTATGTTTTCTATAGCATTCAGCATAATTTAAAGAGGTGAGGGGAGATTTGAAAGTAATTTGCTTTCAAACTTCTAGGAATATTTCTACTTTACTTACTATGATGTTTGGATTCATGGAAAAGGAGTAAGTTAAAATATGTTTATGCTTATTGATTTATAATATTCACGCTCAGGATGCATCCAGGCCTTTCAGTGCTCCTATTTCAAATTATTTGCATTAGCTATTGCAGACTAAGTTTTAAGGCTCAGCTGGGCTGGAAAACAATAATTCCATCTCATGAAGAAGTGTTGCAGTTCCAAAATCTGTTTTCATTTTGTGTCAAAATGAAACTGAAAACTTTTCAAAACACATTCACTGAGAATGATGAGATGCCTAATGATGAGGGCACTCTGTTGGGATACAATACAGAGGTGTCACTCCTTCCTTGAGTCAGGTACAGGCACAGATTGAACCTGGGCTTCACATCAGCCATTTCAATTACTGGTTATCCTGGCCTGCTCTTGAGTTCTCTGTGACATAGGATCTGTAGGCCATTTGATTCATAACACTCGTGATGAACAAGCAGCATTCAATTTTGCAGGTCAGATGAGGTCTTTCTCACTCTGGCTTTTATTAAAACATCCAACCTTACTTGGACTTCTTGCAGGTTTCTTGAAATAAATACATTTCTGTAACATCCCTTGATCTTGCCAAACTGGAATTTTGTTCCATGAATATCTGACAGCTTGGATAAACCACTTGTAAAATCTTCCAGCAAGTAACTTCACATTTTCTCCCCTGGCTTAAGAGAGAGTGTAAGAGAAGTTGTAAAGTTACCTATGGAAGATTACTTGCTGGATGTATTCTTGTATGTGTGGAGGAGATCCAGATAAATAGTGGCAAAGTTCCCTCACTGCTTACTTTCAGATTCCCCAATAAAATCTTCCCTGCTGTGATATTTTAAAAGAAGTCAGTGCTGGTTATACAGAGGGTGGGCTGTGGAAGGCCCTAGCACTGGTTTGTTTCTCTCAACTGTTTCCTCCTCTGCCAGCTATACCTGCCTGTGTGCCTCATATGCACATCACAGGGCAAGGGCTGTACCATTTTTAACAGGCTAGCCCTAGGACTTCTGCTTGCTAATAATGACTCTCAGACTAAAATGAAATGTATTTGGGAGTCTTAGTCACACTGCCAAATTTGCCTGGTTTAAGTGAGTAGAGAGAAGCTTTCGTAGGGTAAGATAGAACCACATGCCTGATTTCATCATGGGCAGGCTTCACGAACGCAGCTCCGGGGAGGGCTCCATCCACGCTCTTCCCAAGCGCTNAAATCCTTCTCCCAGAATATCCTATTGTGTGGCAGGGCTGAAACCTAGGTAGATGCAGCCTCCTAGATCTAGTCAGTAGTTTAGGATCAGGAAGGAGTTTATCTGTGGGACAAACTAGCAAGCGTTCTTAATTTTTATTGTTGTCATCTTTTTTAGAGTCCTCTCAGATGTGTTACATAATAGACTCTCTGTTCCTGCAGAAATCTACGAAAAAATGATACTTCTAATTTCTTCTGCTTGGGGTGTTTTTTATTATTTTGTGTGTGTGTGTGTGTGTGTGCTTGCACATTGTCATTTTTGAGACTTTTAGTCTTCTATATGAAAGATATTAAGTTTGTTGGAGCATGTGAAAGCCTTTTTTCTTTCTTTCTTTCTGTTTTTTAATGGCTTGTATTTGTCAGGTGCAGCAGAGTGGATGTTATTTATACGTTGCTGTTATGCTCCTGGGACTCTCCTTCCCAGATTCAAGCAAAAAAATCAATCATTTCATCTAGTCTTTGGTGTCTTGCAGTAGCAACAGGCAAATTGTATTTTAGTACATTGAGAAGCGATATTAAATCAGCTCTAAATTTTATAGGGAAACAGCAAGGACAAGTGATGGAGATGAAAGGATTAGTAATAAATTGGACCCTTCATCATTCTGGAGAGGATTTGGTATGATTCATTTAATATTCTGAAAACAGAATTTGTGAAGATGCCATTATCTCCTTATGTATTTCAAATGAACCCAGTGAAAACCTTGACAAAATGAACAGATTTGAAACCTTACTTGTTGCCTCACTGGATACCTTGTTGAAAATCTGTGAAAAAGGATAATGGATTTTGTGAGAAAGTCAGAAATCAGAAAAGAAGTGGCCTGTGGAGACCCATAGGCAGCAGTAGGTCATATTGGTGCATAGCAAGATCCTGATCCTTCACTGTCACAGTGACACATCAGTGGTAATACCTCATCACATCAGAGGTGTGGGACTTCATCAGCCTCAGGAAAGAGGATCAGAGCTCAATGTGGGGCTGTGCCCTGCTTGCTGTCAGCCTTTGTGGTGTGGGGCTGGTTTCAGTCTCGCTTGCTGCAGCTAGAGGTGAGCCTGGGATAAAAATGCTGCTGTCTGTAGCTTGTAAATAAGAATTCACACATGATGCTAAGCCAATTTGTTGGTTGTATTTCCTTGTTCCTCTTGTTGCTAAAACTGCACTTATAGCAAAAGCTAACAAGATTGAAAGAATCAGAAACATAAGAAGGAACTGCAGACTCCATAGTGGCCATTTGAAAGGCTTTCTTTGTCTGCACTGGTCATAAACCAGCCTTCATTTCTATACAAGCACTGATGGACTCAGGATTTATTTTATGGCTGATGAAATGAGTTGCAGTTTGCCTGCTCAGTTGCTGAGCAGTCCTGTTGTCTTTGACAAGGATATTACCTGAGAAAGGTAGTGGTCATGGTGACGATGTCTCACTGTCTGTCCAGCTAGTTGCAGTGTCTTTTTCTTAACAGATTCTTGTATTCTTGAAATACAGCTTTTCTGGGTAAATGCATCATGTCAGGAGTCTAAACACCAGCATTCAACCTTTGCAAAGGCATTTTCATGCCTCTGTGTTTTGGGTCTTTTTTGTTTCTCCTTGAAGGAACCAGCTGAGATTGGAAGTAGATGGTTTGAGATTTGACAAGGCAACATTAATCTGCTGCTTTCACTGAGTACTCAGTTATCAGAGAGACAGGGAGGAGATGAGCAGATGGGGGTGATACCAGGAAAGCACTAGGGGATGAACAGGACAATAAAGCTGTACATGAAACATTAGGAAAGGTAATGTGTAAGGGAAGAATTTTCTGTTTCCCTCAGGCAGGGATCTGGGCTGGAGTGATGGCCTTGTGGACATCTGAGAGGGAGCTGAGAGGAACAATGGGAGAGCAGGGAAGAAGAGATGATGGATCAGAAAGTGTGGGAAGCATGAACCAGACTCTGGTGAGCAGAGCTGCTTTGATAGCTGCTGTGATTGTAAAGACATGCCTGTCCACCTGCCAAGGACCTGATAGCTCCCATAGAGTGGGCTGTGGTTAGATAGGATGGACCATGAAGAAGGAAAGCTGTTGTCACAGGAGCAGTGAGAGGATCAGGAACACATGGTTTTACAGTCAATTTATCTTTGGAAAGATCAGGCCCATAAAGTCCTCTCTGCTGGCCTAGCTCCTGCCCATGATGTCACCTTTCCACAGCACCACATGAAGAATTTTGAACTTTAAAAATGCAACAATTTCTATTTCTTTCCTCAGAAGCAATCAAGATTTGCAGTTCAATGTTCAGTAAATAGGCTAGAACCAAACAGCCTCCAGCTGTAGTCACGCAGGAGCTCTTACTCCCTCAGTTGCTCTGTAGATACATCCCTCTCCCCTTTTCTAATTTGGCAGCAGCTTCAGGAGACCTGTGACATCTAAAGATGTGATGAAGCTGTGGTAGTTGGTGAAAGGAAATAATTGACAAACTAGGAACAACATTTTAACCTTCTTAAAATACTCACATGCTTTCAAGGTATACAAGGTTAGCATGCCACAGAAAGTGTGCTCAGTGCTAGTTTTGGATATATAGCCAGGCTATTTCTCTGCCAAGATTTGTGCTCTGAAATGGTGCCAATATTGAGTTATTCAGGTTGATGAAGGACATTCTAATGAGACAACAGCTTATTCACACACTTGTACTTGTAAAATGGCTGATAGATATTTTCATAGAACTTTTCAAACCAGAAATGGGTTTAAAGTGTCATGTTTAGCAAAAGTAAGACATTGAATAGAAAATGCTTCAAAGTCTGTAAAAAAATAGATTTTACACCACAGTAGATTGAACAAACAATAGGTCCTTTTCTCTTTTCAAATCATCCACAAAATGTGTTTACTTCAATTCATATGTCAGTCATGGCCAGGCCTTGTGAACGCAGCTCCGGGGAGGGCTCCATCCACGCTCTTCCCAAGCGCTTTTTCCAGGTGCTGATGGGTTATGGCTGCAAACTTTTAGGCTTTGGTGTGGCTCTTTGTATGGGCTTATGACAACTAGTTACTTGGCAATGGATTCCCCTGTTTAAACTTGTAATTTTTTTACACCTGAGCTGGTTCTCTAGACTACTTACAGTTAAAGCAAAGAAGACAGCACTTTCAAGCTGTAGTTCACCTCGTCTTGGGGTAGTTGAAATCTGTTAGATAAACTGTTTTCTGGAAGGGATGCTGCTGCTCTTGTTTTTGAAGTTTTGGAAGAGTATCCCATTGGCTTGAACTGGCTCCAAAGAGTCTTCTGCACAGCTCAGCTTTGGAGGGTCTCAGCTGCAGGTTAGGCCTTCATCCTTGTACACTAGGTGATTTCAGATACCCTTGGAGTAAGTCACAGAGTGTTTTGATGATAAAAACCTGCCTTGTAAGCCCTTGCAGAGAGCAAAATGCAGTTTGGAAGCTCCTACCTCAGCCCACAGTGCTAGTGTGAGATGCTGTTGTGTTTTCCACGAGGCTGGGGTGGCAAGCCCAGCCATAACATAATGCTGGCACTCATGCAAGAGGTGATGAAGTTACATATAGCCCAGGCTATATTGCCACCTGCCAGGGTGGGACACAGCCTTGGAACAACGCAGGCACTGAAGGAGAGCAGCCTGATAAAACTTTGCTAAGTACTGAAATAGCTGTTCTGGAAATCAATGCTATTCATGCTCTGCTCTGCCCTTTGAATGGTATCATTTACTCAGAATATAGCATTGCACCTAGTGCTGCATCTTACTGTCATTGAAACATTCCTCATTGTATTTCTCAGTACAAAGCTAATAGCTTCTGTAGAAAAGGAATCTGACACCTAAAAGTAAAAGAAGAAAAAGTGACAGTCTTAGTAAACCTGCCAGTTCAAAGGTATATTTAGAATATACTGTAATAAAAGAATTGTCCAACTGAAAATGTGAGGCTTTGCTTCTCAAGGTTCATGGAAGTGAGAATACAGGCAGGGCATTTTGGCTTCACCTACACTTGGAAACTAAACAGGTGGCTGAGAACTTAGCTTAGAAGTCATCCTGATAAATTCTTTCAGTCTCCAAACTAGAATGGCTACAGGAAACTGCCTACAGGGGAGTGTTCCTGTCAGTTCTTTAAAGCCTGCCCTTTACCTCTCTCTCTAGGTCAGGTCTTTGAGCTTACCATTGAATGATAGTGAGCTCAAAACCTTTCTGTGTCTCAATTCCAGTTACAGGCCAGTCACTGAAGAAGTTTGCTTTCTGTGCACAAGCCCCAGTGCTGAGATCAAGCTCACACATCTATTGGGTGTGTATGGGTCTGGCACAGCCGAGCTGGGATTGTGAAGTAGTGTGGAGTGGGGATTGCCCAGGCTTGGCTAAGTTGCATCTTTCCCATCTTCTCCCATAAATGGAGCTGGGACCCTGTGATAGGTACTGTGCAAACCAGAACCTAAGCAACAATTCATGATATGCAAAAGCCTTCCTGAGGTTAAGAGTGGCATTGATTTACAGACATTATCAAATAAATTAATATAAACCCAGACATTTCAGATGACTGGGAAAGTTTACCCATGACACCTACTGTTCCTTGCAGTGTTCTCAACCACTAAAGAATACATATATAGTGCACCTCTTCTCATCTATTTTTCAGGTCCTTCTCTGTCTAATAAGGCTTGAGAGCAGACAATAGTTTTTTTTAACAGTAAGCACTATGTCACTAGAAGTAGATTAATTGCAAAATGGTAAAATTAGAAATATTGTAATGGACTAGCTTGATGGATTCTAATTAATTATGGACACCAATGCTATAATCAGAGATTATTCATTGGGTAATGGAGATATTTGGTTTCAGCTGGATAGTCTTTCCCCTTCTGGTTCACCCATGCAATTTCAAAAGGCTGAACTGGAGAAACATAATTCAGAACCAGGAACAACTTCTCTCTGTTATAATAAAACTCACCTTTATAAAATCACTTTATGAAAAGCGGTTGCTTTGTGTAAGCAGTTTGTGAGATGTTGAGCATGTTGGTTTATCTCTGTGACTCAATTATGTGTTATCATCATCTTCAGTGGACTTAATTCTTTCTTACAAGAGCTGTGCCAGGCTGTGTAGGTGCCTCATACCAGTAGTAAGAGAAAGGGGACAACTGCATGGATGTACCATGTCCCAGTAGATGGGATTCATATACCTAGGGCTTACTTACTAGCTGGTTGAAGAAACAAGGTTTGTATTCCACAAAGGTGGCACTGAAATAAAGTGCAGGCAAAACACTTCCCCAGAAACAGAAAGCAGGGTTGAAGGCCCAGAATATTTCCTGGCCTTTGGCTGCTCTATTTTGTGTGTGATCATTTAAGGGCAGAATTTAGGAAGTAGGGCCAAGCAGACTTTCATAGCTTGAGTGTCAAATAGCAAAAAGAGGCCAAGTTCCACTGAAAATATTAGGCAAGCCCAGGTCACGTCCCCACTGGCTGTGCCACTGTCACAGAAGTTTTACGATGCCGTGTTATACTGCCTGAGCATGTATAAGTTCCCAAATAGCTAAGTTGGATTACAATACAGTTTTTTTCCTCAAAAGTAATGAGTAATTGAGTTAAATGCATTTTGATCCAAATCGAAATCCTGTGCTCTCTTAGCTTAGTTCAGCCCAACTCTGAATGTTCTGGCTTTGACTCAGCCCATGACTGCAGAGAGATCACACGACCTCCTTTTCTAAGAATATTTTCAGTTCAGCTAAACCCAAGGGGTACTAAAGATCTTGTCAGAAGCCAGAACTCAGGAGACTTCCAATCCAAAAAACTTTTGACAAGTTCAACTCTTAAGCATTTGGCTGTGCTACAGCCACCCAAAATCAGAGGTAACGGTTTCGTGTGATTGAAAGTGACAGGAGATTTACTACTACATCCCCCAAAAGGTTTATAAAAAACTTACATTTGGGCTGATCTTTCAGTTCCAGCTCAACTAAGTGGTTTTTGTTCCTTATTCCTGCAAAAGCTCTCAGTGCCATGAGGAATGGTAGAGGATTAAAGAACAGTATGTGTTTTTTTCTACACACAGCTGTGTTATAAACGTTATAATATTATTATATAATATTATATTATTACTTATTAAAGAAATATGTGACACATATGCTGTTTCTTTTCCATATTGCCTTATTTTTTATAAACCCAAGAAGCAAGCTATCCCTTTGCTCTGGGATGGTGGTATATACCCTTCCAATTCCATTGAACTTGGCCTTCCCACACCTGCAGTGGGCATTTGTGAGTGGCTTGATTTCCTAGCAGGTCCTAGGAATTCCTGAAATACTGAATAAAGTACTGAAATGCAATTTTACTCTGAGATACGTAGAAGCACATTAAATTTATATCGATTGGAGATCTGTGGCCATCTCCCAAAGTACATATTTCTTTTTCATTTGTTATGGACAGGCAATGAACTTTACTTACTTTATTATAAATTGGAGTTTAAAATAGCTGCTTAGGTTCCTTGCCTTGGAAGGTGCAATTAATTACATCTTTGCAAACTATATTGCATAGCCAGATATTTGAGAGATGTCTGCTATCAGACATGATTCTCATGGCAGGCCATTACAAATGCATTATATATAGTAAACCAAAGGCTGTCAGAGAAATTCTGAACACTTCATGTTAGCCCAGGAACTGAATTCTTAGGCAGGAATCCAGCCTTCCTAGGTAAGATGTTGGCTGAGTTCTGCCGAGGACTTTTACAGAACTTGCTAGAGTGAGGCAAGATAGTCTATGCTCATCTGTGCTGGCCTTACCTCCTCTAGTTTTGGTCAGGCAGAAAAGAGATTTTACCTTGTGAGTAGACCAGCCTTGTTTGGGAGGTATTTTCTTTCCTTTCTGAGGTTTTGTGCATTCCAGAAGTCCTGACTCCTGCAGATGTATCAGACTAAGACAGCAGCAGGTAGCCCTGGTAAGATGCAACAAGAGTTAGGAGATATTCAGGCAAGATGTGTCTCTCTACCCCTGCCTATATGTAATGGTGCATCAGGTCTCTGACTTTTAAAGGAAGCAATCAGGAGAGGTCCACGCTGGGGGAAAAGGGTGGATTTTCCCTGAGTAAATGTGCACCAAGTAAAAACTGATGTGTGAATTGCTCATTCTGGGTTCCCAACAGAGAAGCAGAGCTTTGAAGGTGCAGCTCAGTTCATCTTGTAGCAGACATCAGGCACCTGAAAAGTAAGATGGGATGTCCACTCTGCATTAAAAGGTTGCTGAAGCAAGGGAGCTTTGCAGTTATAAGGACTGTAACACCCTTTTCCTGCCTTGCTGGATCCTCTGATAGCCATTCGTGATTCTGCAAGGATCCTTTTACTGCATTTTCTGGTCACCTGGACAAAGAGCAGCTGGATTAGGGGGACCCAGAAGCTTGTCTCTGCTGGGGTGATTCCATGCCCAGGATTAAATACATTAAACCACAGCTCATAGAGCTTTACGTGGCACTGTTTTGGTGATGCTCACTAGTGTGTCCACTGGTACAGCAAAGAGTACAGAAGGGAAGCAGACCATGAGCCTTGCTCTCTGTGCACAGGCTTTCTTTTAGTGGGCAGTAAAGGAAGGGAAATTCTTGTGATACCTGTCATATAGAGCTTGACACAGGGACTTCCACAGCAATGGACCTGTCTTCACATGGAGACATTTTTAATTGCATTTCATCCTTTAGAAATGAAATTGAAATTGAGGACAGAAGAGCAAATGCCACCCTTCCCTCCTAGCCTCAGGCAACTGAAATACTCAGAGCTTTAAAGCAATGAGCCATTTCAAAGCAGATTTCTTCTTTTAAAAATCAGATGAGTTAAACATAATGAACGATATTTATTTCCATTTTCTCCTTCAAGCTTCTGAAATAGCTCCATGCAGAGAAATTACCCAGTTCACCCATGAGTGATCTTTATTTGAAATCTAAGAGTGCCACTGCAGCCTTCTGTGTTCAGAGCTGAAGTGATTGACACGGTGTTACAGCAGCTATGCCACGAACTCTGTGGGCTGTCTTAAAGGTTCACTTTGTCCTCATGGCACCAGTGCTCTCAAAGCCATGAACTACATCATTAAAAAACCCCAAACCATAGAGATGTAAATCAAAACTATGTCAAACTGAGTTTTTCTGGTGCTTGTGCAGGCTGCAGGGAGCCAGCAGTCAGGATGAGTCTGTAGCACATGTGGATGGGACAATAGAGGACTTGTAAACATCAGGCTGTGGCATTGTGAAAGCAGTGCTGTGCACACTCAAATACACTCACAGTCTGTCACCAATAGCACATATTTCATGGGTGACAATTGGACCAATAACATCTCAAAGCATTATATTTCTCAATCAAATTCATAGCAGTCAGTTCAATAAAAGAGTTTTCTTTTTCTCTGGCTCAAGCTTTGAGGAACGAAACAGGCAGATGTGTGCTTGGGCATGAAGGATCAGTGTGGAAAATAAATCAGTGCAGATCAAAAAAAACAGTACAGGGTTGTAATACCAAGGGCTGTTCTCCATCAGACATCCCTTGGCAGCAGGGCAGTTAAAGAGGTTCCTGCACAGACTGGTCTTGTTGGCTTTTTTTGTGTCTCTGTGCCTTGGAAAGATCTGTGAAATGATCCATTTTAAGCAAAGTGGTTGTGTCTTTTGACACTTAGTGGCATTCAGGCTCCAGTCTCTTCTGGAGCAGCATCAGGATACCCATCTTTTTGCTGGGCTAAAAGATGGCTTTGCAGAAGATGCAGGCACTGGAGTAAGAAATGATCTGCAAAGGTTACTGCTGGAGTGAAAACAGTATTTTATACATGGCAGACCAAGGCTCTGGAGGAGGGAGACCTGATTTTTATCCTGGCATTTTAGCAGGCAGAACAAAAGCCAAATTACAGTGCTTGAGAAAAACAACCAAAAAAAAATGAGAGGAGGTTTATTTGACAATTACTGCTCCTTAATTAAAATTAGCATGTATAGGTCCTAGGAATGGTTTCAAAAAGGCACAAGTTTGGAGCAAGAAGTAATATCTTTTATTAGAGAAACAGATATCACTGGAAAGACTTTTCTCACATCTCTATTGCTGCTGTACCATGATTCAGTTACTAATAAATATATTCTTACAGTATGAAAGGGGTCAGTTCAGGGCCCTCTGGAAATTGGTTTGAATTGTGCCATTCCTTGGGATGGTGGTTGCTGCCTTACTTTTTAGTTGAGCACTGACTTCTTTCAGTAGGAAGGTGTTTCATGACTGATTATATATGTTCCTTTGCCCCAAATGACACCTACTGTCACAACAGCTTCCATTTTTATTGCAATATAATACAAATGATCTCAAAAGGCTTCATAAATTACTGAAAAATTTACAGAAGGGAACAAGATAATTTTTAAACCTTGTATATGAAGTCTGGTTTTCTATCTTCTTTTAGGAAGTACTTTTTTATTATTTATCGCCTTTGAATTATTTGGAATATCAAAGCTGTTTTTTGTTTAGTGTGGAGAATCACTGGCTAATGAACTAATGGACATTGGGTGGCTTCTTTCTTCCAAGCAATACAAAGGATACAAATACAAATTCCAAAGTTACAAAAGAAATTAATTGAGTAAAAAATACATCCTCACTTAGTTGACTACCTTTCACTTTCCTGGTCCCTTCATTTGTTCACTTCTTCGTGGAGCTTTCCAGATTGCAAAAGTCTTTGCTTTCCCTAGAAAAGTGAGGAAAACCTTTTTGCCTCCCATATGACTTTAATAATAAATCTGTCATCCTCTGCCCAATGCATCATAAAGAAATGACAAAAAAAAGAAATCAGAACTCGTTCAGCAGATATTGGCAGTGCTGGCATGAATTCAATTTGACCATGGGTGCACAACCGAATAACATAAAAGCAGAGTTTATATATGCTTCTGACAATAGCTGAAGGCTCTCCTGGCATAGCCTGAAGGTTCATGACCCATAAATATTTCTCTCCTGGCAATTGCAATCTCAACCTCCTGCTACAGCAGGACTTGTAAAAGCTGTAGACAGTCTATTGCTCTCCTGGGACTTACAGGCTCCCCTTGCAGATTTTGTGAGTATCAATCACAGGCATTATCTCATCAGATTAACAGGTCACCAGCTGGTCTGGTGTGTAAATGTGCTGCTTGTGGTGCTGCACACTGTGAATGTCACAACTTTTAACTATTTCTGTTTATGGCATATGCAAGAATATTACATTTTCATTCTTTCGAACTCAAAGTTTCTGTTAACAGGCAGGGATCTGATCTGAGTGTCACCAGGCACATGTTAAAAATGGATTTTACCTACGCAGCATTTGTTTTCACAGTGCTTCAGACCTCTTGGAGAGGTTTGTGGTAGAGCTGACAGTGTTCTCAGGACTCTGGGAGGTGATCAGACACATGCTCCTGGCAACACATGGCTTCCCTTAGTAGTACAAGCACCAACACCCTGGTTTAATGGAAAAAGACAATGTGGCTTTTTTACAGATCAATCTGTTTATTTCAGATTGGTTGGTAGAGCTTTTTAAACACCCTTCTGTTCCAAAGGGAACAAACCCTTCAATATGGAGAGCTTCCTAGTCCACATTTTTTGGTGTCTTTCTTCATGGGTCTGTTCCTTGCATTTGGTCTTGGCAGATTGAGGCTGCAGAGACATCTGTGACTTCAGTGTATTTATACATAGGAAATAAAAGTCTTTGAGCTCAATTTCTCCATATGCCTCTTTCAGCTTTCTATTCTTAGAAGGCAAACATCTTGGCTGGGTTGCCAGCTAGCTATATGCAGGGCTGCCAATTGTCCCTATTTTGTATTCTAGGTTGCAGATATTTTCAGACTTGTCTTTTGGCATCTTTAGAATCTGCTTGATGAAAAAAAAAAGTCATTATTTGACTATTAGCTTATAATAATGAGTAATTAAATTTGATAAAAAGCACAGGGAGTGTTTCTTCGTTGGCCTCTGATTCACCTCTTGTCCTTGTCTTTCAAGGGAAGGCCAAGAACATTTATCTTCTGCTGACTTTAGAAAGTGTGGCTCTTTCCTGTGTTTGCCAGGAAAAAAATGAGATGCTGGTGTCCCCCCCCTATCTTGCAACCCCAAAAGTAATATTCTGCCACTGTGTGTGCAAAGAGGAGAATGAGAGTTTGGGACAGGGGAATGTGGCACGTGAGGAGACTTTCACAATTCATACCTCCCTTTCACATCCTAACACAGCCTGTTCCTCTCACTCCCTCTCAGAAGAGAACACACCACGTAGCCACAGGACCAATACTCCCAAAAAACTGAAAGCAACTAAATACCAATAATTTAAAGTATCCATGAAAATTGTCTAGAAAATAATGAACTGGAGTGTGTCTACAGCCTCTTCAGCGAGACCATAGGGCTTTACTGGGAGAACGAGGACACTGTCCCAGCTCTTGCCTTGACTTCTACATTCCCCAAAGACTGAACCCACACAGGAAAGCATGATGAGGAATATATCACTTGATTTTCTTCAGATCAAGTGCCATCAGACCCATGACACAAGCAATGGTTGCTCAGCAGCAAGATGCATGTGTTATGTGCTGAAGATATACCAAGACTGTCACCCAACATGTGCCATGCACAAATGTAGTGAGATCCTTCTATTAAAACAATCCTTTCAAAACCAGCCAGCATTTCAAAACTCCTCTGTATTTGCCTTTGATTCAGCTCTCAGAATTCTCTGGGCTTGCTCTTCTTGCATTGTGGGATAGCACAGCCAGGCACTGTATGAAACCCAGGTGCTGGGATGCTGCAGACCACTGCTTTCCTCCCCATCCCCACTAGAGGCATCTGGCAGGGCTTGGGATGAAGGTTAAATGAGTTCCCCCCAAGAGAAAGCATCTCCTCACTGAGGTAATAAATCACTGTCTTGCAGTGACTCTAATGCACAGAAAATGCACTACCTGTGGGTTTAGATGGTGAATATTTATTCTGTGATAACTGTGTTACAAGAATGCTTAAAAGAGCAATTTGAGACTAGGATTGCCTCTGTGGCAAATGCTGTGGCATCTCACCATACTCACAATTCTCACAGGGTAAAACAGGCAGCAAAGGGGAGATGGTACCATTCCACAGTAATGCTAATGCATTACCTTGCCCAAGGTCACCTGGGAAATTAAAGAGCATTGATGGATTAAAAAAAGGCAATGAGCTGATTGTGTGATGAAACTGTTCATTCTCTGGAGCTAGATGCTAGGTGCTAGATGAGCCCTTCCAACTTTCAGTACTTATGCATAAGCTGCAGCAAGAAGCAAAAGGTTTAACAGCCCAGTAAAAGTATCTGCAATGCATATAAGCATGTGTTACTGTATTATCTGTGATTTTCCACTTTCCTTGGGCAGGAGAGAGAGAGAGTTTTCTTAAGCCAGTTCTAACTTGCAGTAGGATGAAAACCACATAGCTTGCTTTGCTCTCTGTGAGATCAGTAGAGGAGTATATGTTATAATGACCTTGAAAGAAAACAGTGCCTTCTGTCTGCTAGGTCAGGCAGTACAGTAGCATACTAGAAATAATCAAGGGAGTCATTCTCCAGCTAATGAAAGACTTGGAAATATAATTTCATGTTGCGATTGTTTGCAATTAGTCACAGATGCTACTGATCACTTGCTGTGCCATTATATTTCCATGAATACACGAAGAAATGCATTTTAAAGTAAAATCAGCCAAAGGCCTAGAATTTAAGGTTAGATTTGATAGATTTGATAGAATTATTAACTGAAGAAAGTTTACATACGTTTACATATGCAGATGTTTTATGGTTTATGCACTGCTAAATGCAGATATCCTCAGTGTAACTTTAGGCTTCCTTCATAGTCAGTTGGGAGAAACACAACTTGCCTAATCACCTTCAGATATGTGTATTGGGTGCAAATTGTTGGTAGCAACCAGAACAGATTGTGTGTACTGAAAAATAACATTCCTGTGGGCTCTGACTGGTGGCCTGGACAAATAGCTTGGGAGAACTGGGACCAAGGAAATATCTTGCTTCTGGTCATGTTTTGATTTAGGCAGGAAATGTCAGAGCATGGTGCTAATGCAACACCTCTGCTCTTGGCACCTCAGCTAGTTTGGGCAGGATCAATGCCAATATCTTCCCACCTCACTCCACTATGCAATATCACATAACCACAGACCTGTACTCACTCCCCAGCATCAACAGAGGTTTTTGATGGTTCTGGGCCTTCCACAACCATGGTTGCTGCTGCACTGGTCTGGGAGTTGTTTTTATGATACTGGCCCAAAACCTGGTGCTTTTTTCCCAGGCTGCCTGGTGTGCAGCAGTGCAAAGCCTTGGTAGTGAGGAGGGAACTTCTGCCCAGAGGTTGCAGCACTTGGTGAGGAAGCTGTGCCATAACCACCTGTCAGATGCACCTGTGGCCACCCCTTCTTTTGAGGAGGTCACATGTTACGCCAGTCCTTGAAGCTCATAGCAAAAAGGGGAGGTTGCAAAGGGGAGATAATTCATGAGGATGTTGTTCTTTTGAACCTCCAGCATGAACACACCACACCCTGGTAGTCCAAGAAGGTGCAAATATTTGCCTGAACACCAAGGATTATGACTTGTGTGTTTGCAAAATATTTGTTACCAAACTTGCATGACTGCCAACATTTTCAAAATCTGCTTTGCAGACTGGATTCACTCCATCCATGCCAACCTTGCATGACCTATAGGTCACAGCCTATGGGCAAAATGTGGGTCACTAGCCAGAGTGAGAAAGTCTCCACTTGCCAGTCAAATGAGATGTATGAAGTGGTGCTTCCAGTCCTTATTTGTCTGAGCTATGAGCTGTCAGGACTGTGCTCTGGGCACAGTCTGTGGTGTAGCAGAGAAAGGCTAAAGTGAAGGAAGTAAGTAGGGACAGAGAGGGAGGGGAAAGTACAGCACAGTGGAGCAAGACAAAGAGCACTGGGGTATGTGGAGGCAATCACAGAAGGAAAAGAGGAGAAAGAAAATAGCTTGGAGGGAGCCACAGATTGGAGGAGAAGCAGATCAGGGACATGTGCAAAGCAATTAACCAAGCATGTTGTTTAATCTGAGTCTTCAGGGCCTTCACCACTTCTGTGTGTTGTGCATCACTGCTGAGCTCCAGGGGTGGTACCATGTTGTTTTCTTGTCCCAGAGGCCATTTTACTTTCTGACTTCCTCTCTTCTCCCTCACAATTTTTAATAGGCCAAGTATCACTATTGATTAATGGAGAGAATGGAAGGTGGAGAACCTTTATAGGCTATTAACCTTAATGAGTGCAATAACGAAGCAATAAGTCCATGTTCTTCTGCAGAAGTGACTGCCTGAAAGCTACTCAATATTTCATGTGCAGCACAGATGAACTTGTGAGCAGCATTAACATGAAATAGCTCAGGCACAGATGAGCCAGGAATAAATCTGCACAGAGCAACATCTAGTACAGAGAGGACTGGAGCATCTTTCTTACAAGGATGGCTGTCTTTCTGCAAGGAAATTTTGGATTAATTTCCAGGGTTACGTGAGATGATAAGTGGTGTAATCCATGGTAGATCCTGCTGTTTAATGAGCTTTCTACTATATGTAGTTAAAGAAGTTTACTCTGTAATTAAACACCTGGTAACACCTTGTTAAGTTTCTTTTCAGTTTGTGCTGTGGCACTCAGAAGGTACAATATGCTCTGTATGCAGAGGTCAGCTTAAACCGGATGAGAAATCAGTGTAACAGTGAAAATGACACAAAGAAAAGAATTGTTGTTACACATTTGTTCATCTGATCCCCTGGAGAGACTGTGTAACATTGCTGACATATCCCTAGGATTTTCTAAGCACAAGTTGTCCTGACCTCCCTTGTAAATCCTGAAGCCTCTGTTCTCTTCAAGGTGCTCCTATGAGCCAGATATGCCTTGCTCCATGAGCACATGAGATGCTTTCCTACATCATGGCCATCTGTTTCCTAATGATTATGTGTAGCCTGGGTCAATCTGCTCTTTCAGTGTACGTCACGATGGGAAAACCACAGTATGAACACAGGCTTTGCAAAGATATTTTCTTGGCTGCTTTAGCTGACAGCCAGACCCACGGAGTCTAGGCTACCTGCCTGCTGGGACACCTTGAGAAACATGTTTGAATCTCCTTTTACATCCTATGCTGCAGGGACCTGCACTACTTTAGTTGTGCTAGGATAGAAGAAACTGCTTCTTTTTCCTCTGCTCTTCCTCACTCTGCAGATCCAGACCTGTTACTGCTCTGAAACATGATGCTCTTCGGAGTTTAGGGAAAAAGGGATATCTATATGCCCAATTTGCTTTCACTCAGAAGTCCTTTGTTACCGTCCTTTTTACCAGCAATTGATAAATCATGATGGAATGAAGATGTGTGTTGTCACTCCCCTGCTCAGCTGAGTCCCTCTCCCCATGGGGTAAATATCATGGCTAGCAGTGATGCTTTATCCTCATGCTTTCTTCTGAAACTACCTTTCAAACCATCCACTCTGCAAGCACCTGAGAAGCAGCTTGTCCCCTTGCTATAACCTTTGTAGCACTAGGTGAGCAGAGCAAGCAGGGACTGAAGAGTTATGCCTTAAATTAAGATGATTTGCTTTCAAATCAAATCAAATCTCACCAAACTGGAGACCATAAATGAGAGCAAGTTCTTTTAAGGTCCAAATAGAAGTTTACTTTTGGGAAAACATAGCATAAGAATAAAATGGTGAATGGGCCAAGCCCTAGGCAAAACCAGGTCACCATGTGCAGGCAGTGGTGTGGTTCCCTAAGCAGCCAGCAAGGACCAGCTTCTCCTGTCTTTGTGACCTGGATCCAGGCCTCTGGTGTGAATCATGTGCTGGTTTAGTAAAACATTTGGGATTACTTCTGAGTGGAATTTAGTGTGCAGAGAGTTTTCCCAGCAAGGGATGTTCAAAGATGATAATCCAACCTGATTTGCATCTCTATTTTTAATAGTGTGACCTTCTGAGCCCTTCATGATGCTGCTTGCTATTTCCTCTGGACACTTTTGCTCTCTGTTTAAGGTCATCTTTATCTTACTTGTTGAATTTAGTCTGCTTCCCCCTTTGAAAGAAGAATACAGCAAAATATATGAGACTTTAAAGAGAGCTTTTGCTACATCTAGTGGCAGAGCCTTTGAAGTGCCTGAAAAGAAAGACAGCTTAGCAAAAAAGTCTGAGTTTAACACTTTTGTAATGAAACATGATGTGCTTTCATGTTGCTGTCTGTTTGCCTCTGTCTTGCACTGCAAACATCTCCTNNCACTCTGGAGGAGAAAAGACAGCGGAGAAAGAATCGTGTCTTGCAGCTTCTACCTGCTGAGGAGTCCTTGTGCTGTGCCTTTTGCAACCGCTCTGGTCTGTCCCAAATTGGCCTTTGCAGCCATCAGCACTTGGAAATAGCACTTTGGAAGAGCATGCATGGTGCCCTCCCCGGAGCTGCATTCGCGAAGCCTGCCCATGGGGTTTGGGCATTGCAAAGCTCTAACACTACTGCATAGTATGGCTTCTCACAGTTCTGGCTGCCATCTGAGGCAGTACTGATCTGGACTATCTTAGAATTTGATTCAGGCTGAACTACTACAGAATGCAGTGAAAAGACAGATTGCAGGGGTGGGGAGGAACAATCCCAGACAGTCCCCCACAGCTGTCATCTGTCCTAGTGCAGATTCTGTATCATCCAGGAGTAGTGACTGTTCACCCAAATTGCAGGAGATTTTGCACCAACACTGTCCAGCACTTGGGCAACTGCCTACAGACCTCTATGGGTGGTGCTGTGTCCCTCAAGGGGGAAATGGAGAAGAACACAAGCATGGCTGCATACTTATAGTGAGGAATTTTGTTCAGGGGGTAGATGCCTGGATTTCCATTGTTTCCATCCTTTTTGTAAGGTGAGGTAAGAAGCATACATGTTGAGGACTGAGAACCACCTGGGACTTGCTGGGGAAGTGAAGACGTAGGGCCAAATCCCACGAGACTTGGATATGGATGGATCCTAGCCAAATGCTTACAGGAGAGAAGCTGTAGTAATGGCAGCTATTCTTTACCAGTATCAGACTAGTCTATTTTCTGAGGGACCATCTAAGTCACTCACAGCCAGTAGAAAAGCTTTGCCTAATTCCAGTGGGAACTGGATGCAGCCTTAGCAGACCAACATATCCTCCTGATCCTGATCCAGATAGGGGCAGGCTTGGTTGCTACTGCTCATGTAGCAAAAAGAGGCTGGGATCATGAAGGTAACATTGACGAAATAATGCAAACCAGAGCTGAAAAAGAAACAAACCAGCACTGATGTTTAAAGAGTTGTTGATCCAGATTTAAAAATCAGGCTAAAAATCACATAGATTTTGAAATGGAGTGGTTGTCCCTGCTTTTTCTGGAGAAGGAATAGTGCATTACACTGAGCACCAGGTCTTTATGGTAGGAGAGTGAGAAAAACCTCTTTACCTATCTTTACTCCAGAGTTGTAGCAAGCAACTCCTTTTTTTTTTTTGCTTGCTTAGAGTTGGCTGAGGAGAGGACAGGAGAAATAGCACAACTTTCACCTGCCCCTCAGCACAAGGCAGCTGACCAGCCACAGCAGGAGAGGGCAGGCTGGCAGCCTGTGTTTGCTCTAGTATGCAGTTTGCTTCTCCTGCCTAGGACTTAATGAAGGAGGAAAAAACTAAGACCTTGGAGGACAGTTTAGCCTGAAGTATCAGAAATAAGACACAAACCTGTCCTGGGGGTACACCATTCACACCTTTGGACTTATGTGCAAGAACATAAGAAAATGCTCAAGGAAGATGAGGTGTATGTTAGCTGGGAGATGGTACAGATGAGGAGGCATTTCCATCTCAAGGTGTTAGTTGCTCTTGTGAGATAACTGGAAGATAAGGAAGAATTTCAACTAAAACAGTTTGTGCTTGAAGTGTTGTTTCAGTTTGAAATAATCCCTGATGGAAGGAATATCCATCCCTATTATTTACCACTGGTGTGAAAACACAGGTGCAGAAAAAAAATCTGTAACTTTCATGAACTACAAGTTATGATTTGAGAAGATAAGGTTCCTAGCCTCTGGAATTATTTCTATGTGATGATCTTGATCTTGGTTCCCATAACATGTGGTGGGAAACACTCCATGACTCTCAGAGCTGTTCAATCAGCCCCATGCTGGGCAGCCTCTCTGGTACCTGGAGTTCACTCCATTGCAGAGAGATTGTCCAGAGATAACACACTGTCAAAGGACTCTGAGAAGAATCATTTTTTCCCATTTATTTTGAGCCTACTTCTTTCAGGTATGTAAAACTTTGCACAGGCTGCATTTTTTTAATGATGGTTCATGCTTCATTTCTATGCATGAAATGAGGAGCAGACTTGCCTCCTTTGGAAATGGGACCTACTTTTGCTTCTCAAATGTCAATCACCATTTAAAAAATGCCACTCTGTTTCATATCTCTCTGCCCTGAGCTGGGGCTGATGGCCACATGTGGAAAAAGATAACTAGTTTCTCAAGTCTCCTGATCAGCACAGAAGGTGAAGCACACTGACTTAGAATGGTTTCCCAGCTTCTTCCCTGAGCAACATGACCTCCTTGTGATTAACTCTCTCTATGCATCAAAGCTGGCTAGGCAGGAGCTCCAGCCCAGAGCAGCAGGCAGCACTTCTCACCACCACATGCTCCAAACCTCAAAGCAACCTTGTGCAACCTGGAGGTAAAACCACAGCTGGCTGAGCAGGAAGAAAGGACAAATTTTAGGGCATGGATAAAGACTCTTGTTCACTGTTCCTGTGCTCACAAATGGCAAATTCTTGGCTGTCTGAGCATCAAGGCTCTTCTGTGCTAGTCATGGGATTTATTAGATATTCAGTGGATGAGGAGGAGAACTCTTGGTTTTCTCAAAAGTTTGTTTTCTTGCTTCAGTGACCACTTGAGTGTAATTAAAAACTTTATCAGAAAGGCATATACATATGGAAAATGGAAATCATAGGAGTTTGTGGGGTGGCAGGAGGTGGAGTTATTCAAATGAGGAGAAAAAACACTAGCTAGAAAGTTTAATTAATTCTAGCTAGAAAGAGAAGAGGAAATGAAAAATGAAACGAAGTGGAGAACTAGCACTTTAGAGAGAGAGAGGAAAGATGCTGAAAAGAAATGTGCTGGGGAGAAAGAAGCCTAGTAAATTAGCCAAAATGCAGCAATATATGCTCCAGAGAAATCCTTTCAGCAGGCTCAGAGAATCTATGTCCATTAAAGTTTCATAGTAAAGGCTCAGTGGGATTTTCAATATTTAAAAAGTATTTCTGAAGGTAGCCAAAGGGAAATGCACTAGTAACTCTTGAAAGGCTAATGCACTGAATTTTCTTACATCTTCAAATAGCATGAGATAGTGTCTAACTCGGGATTGCTTTAAGAGAGCACTTGTGCCTTTCTGTGCTCCCTCTTCTCATTAAAATGTCCCTGTCTGGGATGTTGTACATCCTCTGCTTTTCTCTTTGGTGATTGCTGGTGAAGACAAGAAAGGTGCAGGAGGGTTGAAAGCAGAAGCTGGGAATCATGAGGCTGCTGAAAGAAAGGTTGCTGTCCCACCACCCCACAGCACTGAGATAAGATCCTCAAGCCCTGCAGAGAGGCAAAGTGGAAAGACAATGTCAAGGCAAAGGGTTTTAGCATGTGGCCCCTGATGCAGCAGCATGGCAGAGGCTCAAGTCTCTCTGCATGGACATACATCCCTGCTCCAGAAACCAAGTCCAGCCCCTTGCCTCTGGTTTGGTAGCAGATGTTAAGCTCTCTCCTTCTTCTTCTACTCTAAGTACCAGGCCAGCAAAATAACTACCTGAAAGCTATAGAAGAGCATGGTTTATTCTCATGGCACACCCTTCTAATCCTCAGCTGTTAGGGCTTCCGAGATGCTGTACACCCTCTGCACCCAGCCCCGTGGCACGTTTCGAGACAGTGCACGCTTTCAAGGGTTATAGCACTAACAAGCCCGAGCTGCACGCTTTCAAGGGTTATAACACTAACAAGCCCGAGCGAGGAAGGGGTCGCTATGGTGCCGGGCAGGGACATTTCCTGGGGCCCAGCGGGAGCGGAGCCGTGGGGCGCTGCCCGGAGGGTGGCAGCACCATCCCGCTGGCCACAGCCCGCCCCGGGAATGCTCCCGTCGCTGTCACGGGGTTCTTTTTATAACACTTGCATTTCTTTTGTTCTATCCTTGATATCAGTAACTTTAAACAACTGCCTAGAAATAACACCGTGTCTGTCACGGTCCTTGTTTAAACCACATAATCTCCCTTACTGCCGCACATCCCAGAGTCTGCTGCATTACAAAGCATTCGGTACAAGGATCAGGCTCCAGAAGCTGTTGCACTGACTAGCACTTACATGAGTTATCCTCGTTTTACAATAAAAGCATTTGGCCCAAGGTTAACACATTTACATTCAGACATCCACCTGCATGCTAGGCATGTAACACACCTATTGTCAACAGAAATATTGTCAATGCAGCCCTCTGAGCTCAGATAGTGATTCAGAGGACTGGCATGGTTGGCAGCACTGCTCCCTTGACCACAGCCCTGCTTGTAAGGGGAGCTTAGAGGCTGGGCTTGCATGTAGCAACCTACAGCCAGAATGCTATATTTAGGGGTTTTCACTGAAAATTGAACTGTTCTTCCCATGTAACTGCTTCAGGACAGAGTTATCTCACCCTTTCACATGCAAGTGGGGCAAGGATGTAACACAGCATGCTCCCATCAGGCTGGCACCAAAGCAAAGGTGGGCACTACTCAGCCAGTAGAATGAAGTGAAAGTGAGTGGTTGTTCAGATTCAGCCCCAAACTCCATCTGCCTCCTACCTCTGGCAGATATTGTTAGTGGCAAATACCAAGGGAAAACTAAGGACAGACAAATGTAGATAATACCTCCCTCATCTTGTCTCTGTTATATTTTCAGCTCAGGCTCTTTCCCTTGACTTGTCTATTTGGTATCCCCTTAGCAGAGCTCTCTTCCAAATGTCTGTGTAATGAAGGAAAACAAAGGTCAGGCCATGTGATGGAAAGGAAAATGTAGCACTGGGCAGTTTCTCAGCATGACTTTTTTGGCCTGAAGGTGCAAAAAAAAAAAAAAAATCCAAGTTCCATCCTTCCACTACACAAGGAAGATACTGTGGTAGCTCAGATGCAGAGGTCTTCATTCAGCACATATATAAAACCAGTCAGGATGAATCTCATCCTCACTGAGTTGTGGACTCAGGAAAGGCATCTCCACCCACTCTAGTTTGTGCTGTGTGGTTCTCTGAAACTGCTGCTCATTGATGATGTTTAGTATTACATATTTTTCAGTGAGAAATTATGCAAAGTGTTATCTGTTTAACTGATCACAGGGAGCCATGAATGCTAAAAAAATAAGGGCATGACCAAACCTGAAACCTGTTCCTCTTTGCATGACTTTCTTTGATGTGGAATTCTTTCCTTTTGGTATCTGTGAAAGCAGTTTTGGGGTATTTTAGACCCCTTCCCCTGCCAAAGAAACAAGCAGAGGCATCCTTCCAAACAAAGTGGCACATAGTGAGGTTCTGCAGAAAGAAGGCTTTATCTGTCTCCCGGCCAGCTGTCCTGCTCCAGGTTTCCTAATCAGATTCCAGGGATAGAGGCAGAACAAAATGACCCAAGAAAGCAGTCATTATGAGGGAAAGTCAAACTGCCATCCATGCTCTCCTCCAGCTCACATCACCCCGTGCCATCCCTGTGGAGCTGCAGTCCATTTGGCTTACGGACAACACAAGCAAAGGGCATCTGGGCTCTCTACTGCCACAGAGCTCAGCACAGACATGATGAAACCTTGGCCAATGTCTGATAGCTTCAGTTCCCAAATTAATAATGCTGCTTAAAAATAGAAGCCAAGATAGGATAACACAAAATTATTTGTGGTCTGCTCCAACAGCAGGGCAGAGCTATCTTTTCTCTCTGATTAACTGAATAGTTTTGACCCAGATTACAACCTCTGAGTTGAATTTAGAGATAAGTATCATCGTATCAGCCTTGTGCCAAGGCTCAGAAGCAACTTCATAAGGCTGGATGGGCTAGATGAGACTGCAGGATCTGGGCAGTGTGGCCAGACAGATAGATGCTCATCTCCAATCCATGTTTGGAGGGGCTGGGGGGGCAGAGGACATATAAACTCTAATGAAGCCACACTGCCAGTGGCACAAGTAGAGCTAATTCCAGGTACTTGAGAGTTTACAACCACAACAGTGGATTTAATTATCACTTTACTGGGATTTAAGTAAGCTGTAAGACTAATCAAAATTTAACTTGCTTTACAGGGTCAGCAGTCTCTTTACAAGCTTCCTCAACAGAAAAGTGTCAAATTAGGGCTATATCAATAGATAAAGGAGAAAAAAACAAAGCCATTGATGGCCATAGATTTCCCAGCTGATATCTTTATACTCTGCTGTAAAAGCCTATCACCCTTCATTTAAAGAAAGTGAAAATTGTTGACATCTCTTTCAAATACTAATCATTAGGAAGCAACTTGAACTAAACATAATTAGACTCAAATATCGTGTACCTTTTATGGAGGAGTAACATACTCAGTATCTTCTGCTATTGATGCAGCTAGATAATCTGAGTCAGTAGTTTGGGACCAGATATTGGAGGTGCTGCAGCTGCTGCAAGGCTGTGTTCTGAGCATCATTAGTGCCATCAGGACCCAGTCCAGTGGCTGGGCACTTGGTTTATAGCAGGTTTTGAAACATGCTCTACTTGGGCACAAACACTTTCCAGGGCAGTGAGGGCTCTGGTCTCACTGCCTTCCTGGAGCCAGGGCAGCCCACAGCTCCCAGGGCCTCACCCTTGGGTGCAGCAGAACCACCTGGCTGTGGCAGCAGACCTTTGTGCACCATAAAGGGGTGGACTTTGGCCAAACCCTGCCCTTGGACTTTTAAGCACCTGCACCTGCTGACCTGCCTAAGAAGATTTTTGAGGTCACGATGCCTGTGAAACAAGCCACTCATGGTGCTCTACTGGAGGGTCCCCCTGGGCTTTGGGGAACAGCTCTTGAGTGGCAGAAGCCCTGTAAGGACACTCAGCCCCTGGCTTGGAAAAGCTCATCTCCTGTCCCACTGACCTGCCATACATGACATCCCTTTCCATCCTGCCCCAGGCAGTGGGAGCCAGGGCAAGTCCATATGGCCAAAATCCTTGGCAGGCAGCAGAAGGAAAGGAGCTGCCTGCACCACACCTGGGACCCCTGCACAGTTATCTTTGTGTTTTGCTCGTGCAGGTTTCTCTTTCCTGGTTGTTTCTTTACTGGACACGTCACACATCTAGTCCAAGCCAGATGTCTGCTTGCATAGTCAATGGATAGAGTTAGTTAATAACACTTGCAGAGTGTTATTGAACCTGGTCTCTGGTGAACTGTCCTCAGGAGATGTCTGTCTATCTCCCTTGTTTTCTCAGAGAGCTCAAGCAGCTTAAGACTAAACATCTGCATTTTGCAAGACTGAAGTTAGAAATCTAGTAAGGTGGATCCTCCATGATCATGGAGAACACTACCTGACAGGCAACAACTACACAGGTCCTAGAAAAACAACTGTATTTGTTTAATCCCCTTTTATATACTCTTGTATAAGAATATAGCTAAGCCTAGCACACAGCATACCCAAAGTAAACTATGTGTTTCTTCCCACAAGCCCTTAATTCCAGACCATTGCTACCTGTTGTACCCTCATTGTAGATTCCTCCCCTTTGCAGAGCTTAGAGACCACTTCTGAACCACCCTGACAACTTATATACACAATCAGCACAGAAAAGAGATGCTGCTAATGCCCTGGATTTTTACAGAGGGGCAAACCTTGCCAAACCCAAAGATTTGAAAGGGCTGAGGTTGGAGGGAACTCCCTGTTTTCTTCCTCCCAGTTACGTGGGAGCTGGAAAGGTAGGGACAGCCCTGGCTTGGAGATAGAGCCTTTGGGTGAACCCTATGCTCTGCATCTGTTTGCGTTGCTGAGAAGTGCTTCTTATCTTTTGGACTTTCAAACCATGGAGTTTAAAGTAGTACTGGAGTGAAATTATAGCTGCTGATGATTAAAGCACTATATTTAGGCTTTACTGTAACTTAAATGACAGATTGTGAACTCTGAAATATTTTTTTACATAAACAGTGTAAACATTTTAAAACATAAACAGTGAGCTAAAATATCCAATTTGTTCCATTGACTTCAGCCAAGTGCAGCACAATTCTGGTTATACATTAGTCATAGGGGATAGCATCAAGCCTTGAATTAACCAGGAATATACAGACAGTCAGAGAAAATGGGCTGCTCATACCCCTTATTAGGAGAAGCCACTTGGCTTCAATCAGCATTCAGATTGTTGGGGCTTTGTTGGGTTTTAATTCAGAAAGACCTCACAAAATTTTGGCCACGTGAGACCCATCACCTAAGGTGAAGTGTCTGACTGGAAATCCTCTAGATTTGGAGGATTTAGTGGTGGAGTGCAGGTAAATATCTCAGGTGAGACAATGTGGATAAAGCCCTGCTGAGCTAGCTGACCTTGGGGAAGGCAGACAGAGTGGTTATCTGAACTTCACTTACCTAAAGTCTCCTGTTGTTTGAGGTGGGATTATGTTGTCCTTCTCACAGCAAGAGAGGGAATTCTGTGTGCCCCAACTAAGACACATGATCCAGTGTCCACAGTTACATCTTAGGAAATCACCTTGTGAATGAAATGTGTCTGAATTATGAGAGAGTCAAAAGGGGAGAAAAGATAATGCCACTGAGAGGAGAGCAGATTTATATAGTGTTTGCTGGTTGCCTTTCTCTTTCTGAACAGCAGGAGGAGATTAATGATATTGTCACAACAACATTAATGATGCTGTAAAATTATAAGGACAAAGAGAGCCAGGATTTGATAAAAGTGAGATTTACAGCTGCATCAGTCAATTTAATTATCTTTTACTAGGCTTAAACTAAGCAGTAAGACTAATCTCCATTTAACATGTTTTACAGGGTCTGCAGGCACTTTACAATCCTCCTCCATTCAGAAGTGTCAAATTATGGCAATATTGATAAAAGAGTGGTGTAAATGGTTGTCTAGTCAATCCCTGAACCAGTTAATATCTTTCTTTAGTGCATTGTAAAAGCCTATTACTCTCAAGTTTTGGAGTGAAATTTGTGGACAGTAATCTGGGTTGATAATGTTTAGAAAACAAGTTCGGAGAAGATAAAGATCCATGTCCACCTGCCTGTGCTGGCTGTAAAAGGCAGAGCTGGCTGCCTCTGTGCTGCCTCTGCTGCCTGCCTTGGCCAGACCTAACAGACTTGCCAATCTCCCATCTGGAGGCTGCTTCTCCCTCTGCCTCTCCCCTGGGAATGAGCTTTTACACCACGCAGGACAAACAGATCCAAGTAATGTCAGGGCTTGGCGTGCTATACAGGGAGCTATACAGGCATGCTATACAGGGCTCTGGGCAAGCTGCTCTAGTTGGGGATGTCCCTGCCCACTGCAGGGGAGTTGGACTAGATGAGCTCCAGAGGTCCCTTCCAACCCAAACCAGTCTAGGATTCTATGATTCTATGCTTTTTAGTAGCCCGGGATGATGGAGCCCCATAGTCCCTGGGGAGCAGTAGCTCTCTCTGACATTGCTTTTCAACCAATCTCAGGCCCAGGGGCTGGTGGTGGCCCCATCAGCTCTGGCCCTCTTGTGACCCTGCTCGTGTAGGGATGGTAGCTGCTCTGCTAAACCCCATGCAGAATCTTACCTCTACTTCCTATAGCAGCAAACAATCACGGTGATTAAGTAACTAGAAGCCAAATGATTACCTAAACTAAGATTTTATGATCAATACAATCTAGAGATGAGCTGTGAGCAACATGAAATGTTCCAAACAGAGTGTTCTGCTGCTTTTAAATTTTTTATCCCCTTCCTTGGCCACCAGCAGTTTCTTGATGATGTAGTACTGGACCCATAGTATAAAAGAATATTAGTTGTTATTACCTCCTGCAAACCCACGACAGATTATATATGTTAGTTTTCTGTGTGCTGTTTTCAGAAGCCAAGCCCCTTGGGTACTTCAGGTCACAAGGCTTGATTTTTTACTCACCATCACTTTGTGGAGTTACTTTGACAAAGAAGGCACAAAGCCCAACCATCTCCACTTGATGGGCTGTTTCAGGGCCACCAAACCCTTCCTTTCCACAGAACTATGTGTCTTTGAGCCTTAGAGAAAAAGCTTCTGGCATCAGGAACAGAAGAAAAAAATCCTTCAAATTGCACTTATGTTAATCTTTGCTTTTGAATGAGACTGAAGAAAATGTAACTCACAAAGCAGATGGCAACTCCCAGCAAACTACGTGCTTCAAGTCTGGAGAAGTCCCTTGTTTAGCCAACTGTTGTTTGCAACTTAGCAGCTTGAGAAAATCTGAATCTTTCCTAATGAGCTCAGATTGTTTTTCCCTGCTCTCCAAGCAGAGGAGCACCAGGCTCTTTCAGGCCAGGTATGGCTCGCAGTGAAGAAATGGATTTTCTGTAATTTAATGCAGGCTCTTTCGGGCCAGGTATGGCTGGTAGTGAAGAAATGGATTTTCTGTAATTTACTGCAGGCTCTTGTGATGGAAATTTAGATCTGGTTGCCTGGGAGGTGTCACACTGCCTCACCACTGCCTCATTTCTGCTGGTCAAGTGGCTCTGAAGGCAGAGCTCTGAGATACTTTGGTCTCACTAACCCATGTTATTAGGCATTTTTTGAGTGAGGAGTCAGGCTTCTTGGGAAACAAACTTGAGGGCATAGGCATGCCCTGTGTCATTGAAAGACAGCTGTTATGTTTATGCATTGCTTTAAAAAGTCAGTAGGAGCCCAGTGTTTCTACAGGATCTTATTTTTAGCATTTTTTTCTTTTTAAAATTACTCAGAAAGTTTATGGCAAAATGAAGTAACAGAAGTCAACTCTTCTGACTTCCAGTTGTGTTCAAAGCACACACTGCAGCCTTGCCTTAACCCCTACTTGCTTTAGATTGCTAACACATCTAATACTGTAAATCATGGCAGTATAATGTGCTGCTGACAGCACTGAGTGGTCCTCTCACCTTGCAGCCTTTTAGTCCAGAGCCCAGCCTGGAATTCAGTGCTCCTGGTGCAGGAGATGCTGGTGGACATGCCCAGGAGTTGTGTCTTCTTCTGTAGGACAAGTACTACCTCAAGCCCCAGCTCAGACCAACCCCAGGATCTTCCTGGAGATGGAACTGTTAGAAAATCAGACATGGCAAAATCAGATGCATTATGTGTGAGAAGCTTGGTTGGCCTCTGTCATGCAGTTTGCGTTCCCAGCTGCTGCCTCCATTGGGCTCAGCCAGCAGGACACCACTGCTCAGCAGATCCCAGGCAAGAGGACCACAGATGGGAATGAGATGGACTTCTGCAACAGCTGGAGGGAGACTTCAAAAAACTGGGAAACTGGCAATGCATGGTTGTTCCCATCAACTTGACCCCACTAAGACCAGCAATCCCCTCAGTGCTCCTCTATCCAGGGCCTCTTGGAAGAAGAGTTTTCAGTCAAAGTGATGGCTAACCCTAAATCTACAACAGTCTCAAACTTTCCTGCCCATTTCAAGGAATTTCCACTAAACCTAGGGGAAGGGATGTAGAAATTGATAGTTTTGTCCAAACAAGGTCTTCAGGATTGAGCTTCTGTCAATAAGTCCTGCAACGTGCTTGTCCATGCAGGAAGCTGGGAAAAAGTCAGTTCAGGATTTTTATCCATGCAATCTTATCAGGGTGGTAAATCTGGTCTTTGATCTTTTGTCAACAATGCATGCATAAAGTTGGAGGCAGCTGCCACCACCCTGCTCAGCCATGCAGTCATTAGGGTCTCATAAACCATTTATGAAACCTGTCATAAACTGGCCTGATAAGGAGCAGGACATTGGGTTTCAGGAGTCAGCAGCTTCTTAGGGAAAACCTTGCCTCTAACTCCAAGGCTCCTTTGTTTAAATAGCAAACACAAGCCACTGATTGCACCCTGCCATAAAAGCTGGGAGCAGGGAATTTTCACCAGCCCTGCTGCTTGCTGAATTTGTGTGGCAGGTACTGGGCTTCACCTTTCCACTCACCAGTCCTAGGGTAGGAGGGAGAAGAGGGGAGGAGGAGAGCAGTCAAATAAAATAACTGAGGAGGGAAGAAATTGAATAAAATTTTAACTGAAGAAAGAAAGAGAAAGTCATCTATCAATGGACAGTGGAATTGTTTCTAGAATAAGGTAGAAATGAAAGTTTGAGCTGAAATAGTTTTGGTCCTTCTATTTCTAGTCTTGATGAATTTGATGAGATTCTCTGGGTTTGTTGTTGTAGCTGAGTGTGGGGTGGGAAATAATGAAACCCACCTTCTGTTCCCACCTTCCTCAGCTGCTGCAACTATGATTCTGGACATGTCAGTTGCTGCTTATTCCTTCCTTCCTTTATAAGGAAATCAAACTGCCTTGTATCTTCTCTGTGTGTATGTTTTCTTTCACAATTTTTTGCAGAAGACCAAGTCCCTAATAGAAATGAGGTGCCCAGTGCCTACCCTGAGACACCTAAGCCTCTAGAATATGATTGTGTTTCAGTGCTGAAGAGTGATTTCTGCTAACTTCAGCAGCACAGAGCACTTTTCAGAAGCATCATGTCCACATTAGCACCATGATCTTCCTGAGCTAGAAGTTAAACAGCTGTACCCTGCAGGGCACCATGGCAAGCACTCATTGTGTTTTCTGTCACGATATATTCACAAAGCTGGGGTGCAGACCACTGTTATTTCTGCTATCTGACTTCAGAATGAAGCTTAATTGTTTCTTAGAAGTAATTTCAATAACACAAACTCTACCCTACCATAACAAGATATATTTACAGCTATAAATTTATTTTATCATATAAACTCCATGAGATAAGCAGTTTTGATGTTCTAATTGGTATTACTGTATTGTTTACCAATTGAACAACTTACAAGTTCAGTGGTGCAATCACATCTTCTCTACCTGTTAATTCAGTCTTGTTTCATGTGACTGAAGCCACTAATAGTAATAATTGTTCAATACTAGCAAGAACTTGGTGTCAGAACAATTCCAAACGAGGGAGATAGATACAAAGATACCTTAAATGAGTATGTGTTATCAGTTGCTTGTAGTAATAAAGCACCAATTCAACCCTTGCCTATAACCACAAAACAACAGTAATAAATTTCAGATTTGGTAATAAAACACTATTATTTACCTTGATTAGGTGATAAAATAGCAGTTGCTTTTTAGAAATATATAAAAAAATAACCCAAATGCTTTTAAGTATCTCTTTGCATGCAAGCACTTGGGTAAAGTTTCCAGGGGTACCAGTGAGCTGTCTGTATTCCCCCCCCAATCCTCCACCCTAGGGAGAGGGAGCTGTGTAGCCTCCAGAGAAGGTGACTGAGTGAAGTGACTGATTGCAGGGGCTAGCCTGAGCCTCAGGCCATTTAGGTGACCTAGTTCTCTTCCTTGCTCCATCGGAGATACTCAGGACAGAAGAATCTCTACTTGCTGCAGTCAGATGCAATTAGTCAGTTGATTGATCAGCCACTGTCACTTTGTAGCACAGCTTAATTATGTGAACTTGCTCTGTCCCTGTATCAGGTTATGTTATTCTACAGAAAAAACAAAAAGTCTTTAAAATGTTTGCCCATTCTCTACCACCACTTTGGAAGGCACAGGCAATGCAATTACTCTGTTGTGTGGTAGTTTACAGGAAATGTGACAGTCATGGCTATTTGTTCACACTGGTGCCAAGTCAGTGTCCAGCATCCTGTGTGGGTGGCCTTCTGGTGAGCCTCAGTGCTCTGAGTGTGGCCATAGGTTATGAAATTGCAGTTCTAGGGCTTGCTCTGACATTTGACAAAAAGACTTTGAATCAGCTAAAGTAATCAGGAGGACAGGAACCTCCTGCTCCAGACAGGATGAGTTTAGCAAGGGATTTCCAGTAAGGAGCTATAGGATGTGTGACCACAGCATCACATTAAATTATCTGCATGAAAAATCCTGTGTGCCTTGGTGACAAGACATGCACAGAGAGTAAAAAACAACCAACCAACCAACCAACTAAAAAACAAACAACAAAAAACCAAAACAACAAAGCCAAACTTCTGGCCACAGGAGCCAGGGTGGTGCTGAGGCTGTGGTGCAGGTTCTGCAGAGGTGCTCTGCACCCTGCACCAGGAAGGAGAGGCATCCTGCATGAGGCTGCACAGCCACGGCACAAGGGCTTTTTGCACCATGACCAGGCACTTTTGGAAAAGGAAAGTGCTGTGTGACTAAGGATTTATATGGGTCCCATAAATCAGAGGATGGAAGACTCTGCTATCTGTTTGTCATTTCTCTGTTCTTCTCAGCTCTTCTCCTCCCTCTCTGTTCAAAGGCAACTGCTACCAAAGTTAGCTCTTATGCTTCCCTCTGTTTCTTTCACTCTTTCCCAGACTTTTCCACTTCTATAGTTCTCATTCTTGCTCTTCTGCTTCTCTTTGCAATCCTGGCAAGTTTTTATCTCTGGTATAATTTTCCCTACTTTCTGTCCTTACACCCTTCTTGATACTCTTTCTTGCCTCTCTCTTATCTTTCTACACTATGGGCTGCATTCAGCTGCTTGTTCTTAGTGCCTCATCTCAGTGTTGCCATTGACAGAGGAAGAAGATAATGTCTGGCAGCCCTGGAAAGCAGTCTGGATTGCTTGTCACCTTCTTGGCCTTAGCCACCATGGTGGTTACAATAACAAAGCTGGGTACATACAGGAGAAATGTGAGTGTATCTCTGTGTGTTGTGTACTGGGGTATACACCTATAGTGGTCACTGCCTGGGGGCAGAGGAAAGCATATGCAACATCCTGTGCTATCCCTCCCACTAATGGCATCATTGCCTCCAGACAGATCTATATCAAACAAAGTGCAGACCTCCTCACACCCTCAGAAGTTCTGCACTGTGTAGATCATCTTATGCTTTGCTGCATGCCGAGAGGGACTTTGTGCCAAATCCTAGTGAAAGCTAAAGGCAAATGTTTCATGCACCTGGAATCAGGGTGATGTGTTGTCCCACCAACTGTTGGACCAGGTGAGCTGGGGTTTAAAAAGCTTCCAGGACTGATCCATTTAAAAGCAGAATTTGAAGACATCTGCCAAGGATGCAGAGCTCTCTGTTTAGACCAGCTTGATGAGGATGTGGTGATCATTCTGTTCTGCTGTTGCACAGGATGAAGATTAGGAGATTGGGTGTTCATGGAAAAACCCAGCCCTCTCCTTTAGTCAGAACTGGACAAGTGTCCCCACAGAGATTTTTTGCACAAAGACTTCACCTCTCTGTCCCATGGGAGTGAACTGAACATTCTGCCTCATCTTCTTTGATATTATTTATAATATAGGAGAAAGGGAATAGGACAACACTTAAATTCTTGAATGAATTTAAGATTGAATTAACTTGCTGAAGTTTGAGACTTCATCAAATCACCAAAAGCTTTAGGAAAAGCTTCCAGAGTCCTGGAAAAAAAACAAGAAAGAAAATAAATGTGCTTAAACAAAGACCTCTAGAAGAAGGCTTTTCTGTGTGCATGGATTTAATAAGATTTGAGCGTGAGATTCCCTGTGTTTGGAGCAGCCCACTGCAGACAGAGGCACTCCATGTACCATCTCATCTCACTTGACTGCTCTTCAGTCCAGAATCCATGTTCTCACAACCACAACATCTACGTGACCTCATTACCACCCAAGGAGAAGTCACCTGGCCTGCATCCCTCAGGCCATCCACTCCCCCTGGGCTGATGGAAGCAGGAGTTGCTCCATGTTCCCGAGAGGCCAAGAGGTCCAAGCAGGTAGTCCTGCAAGGCTCTATTGCTGAGCTCTGCACCACGGCCAGCTGGCTGCCTGTCAGCATGCAATCCAAACACCAGCCAAGGCTGTGCTGGCTGCAATAAACCCTTCAGGGCTGCAAAACAGGTCAGAGATCTCAAAGAATACAGCTCTGCTTCAATAATTATTAACAGGATGGTGGCAAAAGTCCCTGAGGCTTTGGCCAGATCTGTGTGTGTGCATGCTCACACGTGCCTATGCCAATGGGAAAGTTTATCTGCCCCAAGACCAGAAAATCCTTTGCAGGGGCAAAGCTTCTCTCCTGGTAGGCTATTCCCTCAGCCCATACTAAGGCCAGGTGTTCCTGATTTTCTCTGCATTGGCAGAGAATTCCCTACTTTTACATTTAAAATCAAGAGCAGAAACAAGGATGAGGCATCCAGTTAGAATCATAGAATCCTAGAGTGGTTTGGGTTGGAAGGGACCTCTGGAGGTTAGCACTTCTCTAATTTCTGTAATGAACAAACATGCAAGACTACATTCCAGCCTCTGGTTCATGGACCTAAATCTGAAATTGGAGACAATTGGAGTTTTCTTGACTTTTGGACCCCCTAACTGAGAGTAGAATCTGCAGATCTGACCTGAATTGATACCCTATGATCTTCAGTGTGGTGCTATGTGTTGTGTTATGTGTCAGTGCATATCCTAAAACCAAGTGACAATCTGTTAAATTATTAATTTCCAAAGCAAATTAACTTCCCAGTTACTTGTGGATCCCATGAAATTGTTTTCATTCTTTATTTCTTCATGCATGTTTTGGAATCATAAAGTCTAGGAATTTCCCCTGTGTATTACAAAGCATCCTATCATAACTTTTTGTAAAACAGGTGGTTAAAAAAAATCCAACAATGCTCTGTAAGCTGATTACTCCTGGTATATAAACTTCTATCTGTCTGTCTGTATATATACTCATATAAAAGTATGTAAATGTTTTGTTCTTAGGGGGATAGACTCTTGTTAGAAAGAACAACACTCATGATGAGATCTGAATCATTAGAAGTATCTATTGTCACTCTCCCTATGCTACATTATATTAAAAAACTGTTTCAGAAAGTGAAACACTGGGACTGGGTGATGGGAGCATGGTGGAGACAGAATACCCTTCAGACCCTTCTTGGTTTCCCTTTGTTCAAGGGGTCAGCAAACAGACCCACGGGGATGCTGCAGTCGTTCAAGACGAGCTCTCTTCCAAATAACTGTAACCACTTTGACTACTTCTTGCAGTTGAAATTCCCCAAGGATAGTCACAAAAGATAGTCTGCAAGCAACACCAGACACCTCAGTGCCAGCCCTAGCCAAACACGAGGCTCCACTCTGCTTTGTAGCAGCCAGCAAAGGGGCAGTGAGCCCTGCAGTGGAGCAGGGAGTTCTGCCAGGAATGCCAAATCAGGTCCCTTGTAATGAATGACCATTTCCTTCCTTTGGCAGGATCTTGACTGGCAATCTGATTTTTACATGAGTTTCCTCTATCCCAAGCCAGTGTCAATAGAAAAACAAATGGATAAAATGTAGATGGAGACCACAAAACTCCTCAGTAAAAGCAGATAACATTCCTTGACCTTCCTGCTCATAAAGCTGCATTACTTCCTCCTCTACAATGAAGATTAGTTGTTATATAGTATTTACATTAGCTTATATGGCTACATCCTCAAAGCCTTTGTTCAGCTAAGGAAGGCTGTGCCAAAGCCCAGGTGTGGGTTTGCAGAGGCAGTGAGAGCTGTGGCCTCCTGTTAACACAGCCAGCTCTGGCTCATGCTCTTGTGCTCATGACAGAGACTGGAAGACTGCAACAAAATAAATGCCCAGCTCTTCGACAGTGATTGCTAGGCTGGCTGGATTCAGCCCTCTGAAACAGCACTGCATTTAGCTTAGGCAATGTGGGTGGAGGGGAACAGAAAGGCAGCTGAACCCAATTTCAGCATCAGAATATGTTTGTGTGTGTTGTTTAAGTCTTTTGTATGCATATAAAAGAGGAAGACAATAGCTGAAGGAGCAACCCCTGGAATTAGGACTTCAGCTTTCCAAGTGCTTACACTAGTTGACAAAAAGCAACCCTTCTGAAAACAATGGGCTGATGTTGTTGTAACACTGGAGGGAAAAGCAAGCCTTCCAAATGAATATAATGCAGCCTTCTTATTTGTTCTACACTCATCTGCAGCAGAAATGTCAGGAAATTTGTTTATTCTGGCAAAATAAATTAGACACTAACACTTTCCCCTTTTAAATATGCATTCTCTTAGGCAGCTGATATTTTTTTTTGCAACTCTTTATCTCTGAGAAGACAAATAGTTTAATTTGCTTTATGATATTACTTAGATTGATTGGTGTTTACATGGCACACTAAGTATGTAAAGCACTATAAATGTTCATGCATTTTGTAGAAATCACTGCATGCAGCTCAGAAAACCTTTGGAGTGTTCATTATGGAAGGTTGAAATGTTCTGAACGCCATTCTTTCCTTTGCTGGAGTTCAAACAGATATTTCAAACACTCTTCACTGACCTCTTAATATTATCCAAGAATAGCATGGGAATAAGTGTAATGCTGCCTCAGACAGATTCTACCCCATGTTCACCCATCCCACATCTCTCCCTTAGCCTTCCAGGATAATCCTCAAGAAAGAGCTGAAGGCACTATTGAATTGTTTCTTTCAGTAACTTGCTGAATTCTACTTTGCAGTTAAAATATTTATTGATGATAGCACCTGGCTGTTAATGCTCTCAAATAAAAATGGCTTTGGGATCTTCCCAAAAGCAAGGTTTTAAACCTTATGGTATCTGATTAAAGGGAGCTACGAGTACAGCTTCTCTCTTCCTTCCATAGCAGTGCTAGTGTTTTCTCTGGCTCCCTGTATTTTGTGCTTTTCAGCCTCTTCCCATTTGCTTCTTAGCAACACATTTTCAAGGCAACAGTGCCTACACTCTTGTCATTAAGCCTTAATATTCATCACATAAAGACACAACCACACAGTTTTGGTTTAGCTGATCTCTGTGTGATGGTAAGGGAAGCAGCTAAGGAGGAAACAAAAGCACATGGAGGTGCCAAAGAGGAGCAAGGCTGGTGGCCACAGACCAGAAACAGTGTCCCTAGCCTGTCTGATTCCTACCAGGCATCTATGATCTTAAGGCATCTTCCTTAAATTCAGGCTGCTGGGGTTCTGGGGGAGGGCTTGCCTGGCCAGATGAGGGGTCCACCTCTGAGCCAGGGGCTTGAGATTCCTCCTGCAGTGTGTGAGGAGAAGCAGTCTCACTTGGTGTACAACTGGGTTCTGCCTGGAGCAGAAAAATCACTCCCTAAGTAAGCTCTTTTCCTCTTCAAATGTTCTGATGACCTAGGACTGGGTTTTGCACTCTTTTTTCCTCCTTGCATACACTGAGCAGCTGCACAGCAGGCAACACAGACCTGTCCTGGCAAGATAGAGATGTGGACTGAAATGTGTTTGGGCAGAGACTGGTGTGGCATCTCTGCCATCCTGGAGGCATGTGCTGGCCACACAACTGGGCAGGCAAAAGCAGGGACAGCATTAGAGGAAGGTGCTGTGATGGCTCAGTCTGTGGTTCATTAATGATGGTGTCTCTAGCACACAGGGTCTGCAAAGCCATCCTGAACAGCAGGTGCTCCTTCTAGCTCTAGGAGATAAAAAGGTAAAGAAGTATAGAAGAGTGTCAGCTTGTATAGTTACATGTTTTAATAACAACCAGCAGAAAGTCACTCCCCTAAGAACCCAGGAGGACCCCACGTTATGTCCCAGGCTGCCACATCATCCAAACAATTAAAACCAAACTCCACACACCTGGAGACTTCTCCTTGCATAGCTCAGAACCTGCTGGGAATTTAAGGTGAAATATTGCACTCACCTGGAACTGCCAGCACAGGCTCTTTGCATTTCATTGCCTACACCTGGAAATTTCAGCCCTTTGACTCAGGTTTATCTCCTGTGCCTATTTCAGGGGAACCCTAGAAATGTGGATGTGTCTAACCCTTCCTGTGTTTGAAATAACTCCCTGTGGGGATTCAGCAGATGTTCTCCAGTGGTAAGTACAGAGAATTTCTTGTTCCTTTTTGGTTATTTCAGGCTGTGGCAGGATGATGTGTTCTGAAGGGGTGAAAATTTGCTTGCTTTCTGGTCCTGTAGATATTCTTTCCTTCCTCTCCAGTCTACACCATGGCTCATGTGCTCTGAATCCCCTCCTATGAACAGGGACATGCTCAATGTGCATCTCAGTGTTGTGGGATTCGTATGCCTCTAGAGATTTCCCTTGGGACACATTGGCCTTACTTAACATTTACACAGTATTATAGACAGGTGACAGGAGATACTGCTTTATGGCTAGAAAGATATGCAGAAAGCTGAAAAAGGTGATCAAAGGTACAGAAAGGCTTCTGTGTATGGAAAAAACCCCAACCCTGGTTGAGAGAACTTCTTAGCCCAAAAGCTAGACAGGAGGATATGCTAGTGGGTTACCAATGACATGGAGAAGATGAAGAAAAAAACATCTGTCAGTTGTTTTGGTTTTTTTTTTAGTAGAAGAGCTAAGGAGACTTGCAGAAAACCAGCAGGCTGCAGTTTCAAGATAAACAAAATTACAGTTACTTTTACACAGTGTGGAATTTATACATTGCACAGTGTTTAAATCTGTGATGCTCTCTGTGAGGGGATGTTATGGATGCAAGGTAGACATGCACTGTATGTTTTGGACATCCTCAGGGAGGTGAAATCCACTGTGATGTCTTAGATGCAAAGGCTTCAGAGACCCCCAAGCCATAGATTAATGTGTGATTGAACAGATTTTTTTTTTTTTTAAACATCTCAATATATTTTACTGGTCCTTCTACTTTTCCTTGAGTTGCTTCCATTGGTTTTCTCCATTGGAGATGGGCAGAGCCTTAAGACTAAATAGCCTCCTTCTCTCTTCAGCTGTCTGCTGGAGACAGGGTGCTAGGCTTGCTGAGCCTGGCTTGCTATGGCCACTCCTTTAGTCTCATCATCCTGGTTTAGTGTCTACCAGTGCTCTTCTAAATACTTTGAGAACTGCTCAGGAACTGGGTCAGGTTCCTCCCTGACCATTACACTCCAGCTGCTGGATTTGCACACAGCTAATTGCAAATTGAACATGGGACTAAGTTACACTCTCACAGCTGTTTCCCTCTTAAGGGTCTAGCCATGCTCCTTGTACCTGGAGATGCTGAGGACTGGGAGGAGGAATGCAGCCTCCTCAACCTCCCTTCTTATCTCCTCACCCCAGAAAGGGAAGGATGAGTATCTGACTGTGTAATTTCACCTTTGCCTCTCCATCACCTGTTTTTGTCATCCATGTTGTGTTTCAAAACAGCTATGCACAGTGACAGACAGGGCAGAGGTGGCATCCAGAGGCAGGCAGATTTTAGGAGCAGATGATGAGTGACTGGTATCAGGCATGATAGAACTATTCTGGTCCTGCCCAACTAACTCAGGAGTGCAGAGCTGAGTGCTATTTTCATCCTTTCTCATTTCCCTTGAGATCTAATACTCTTTGCAACACCAGCAAAATGTCAGCAGCCTCATTATTATTTTACCCTCGCAGCACCCTCTGAGCACAAAACTCCAATCATTACAGCTACTTGAGTTTGGCCTCTTGTGCTAGCTCTGCAGTCCCACTGTTTAATACAAACAATCAGAGGTAATCTCTGTGGTGCCCAAGCAGCCCCAGCACAGCTCTCACTGCAGCTGCCAAGCACGGTGTGACAAAGCAGTCCAACAAAAGCAAGGATGGATATTCCCTGTAAAAAGAGGGCTTGTGTGACAGCAGCTACTGTGCAGAGTCCAGCTGGGATGATGGAAGCTTGCTACACCACAGAGAATGAGACAGGAGGGATGAGACACAGAAGAAGGAAGTGAGAGCTGCAGTATGCCAGGTGACTGAGAGGGATGAAGCTGGAGCACAGATCACCATGGCAACACAGTTTGGGAGGCCTTGGCTGCAGCCAGTCCCATTGGTGTGACATGGTACCTCAGCATGAATGCTGAACACGTTGGCTAGACTGCAGTGGTCAAGGACTTGCTGAGCTGAACTGAGCCCAGACCTTGTGTCTGAAGGGCTATAACAGCCTATTAGCCTTCAGCAGCAGCATGGGACACAGCCTGGGCTGTGAAGTGGTTTTTATTCATTCACTTGGGCATCATGTGGACACCTTGAGATACAGAGAGAGATACAGCTATGGAACTGGATTTGCAATACTGACTACCCAGCAGCCCTTTGGTTCTGGCCAACACAGCCATCAGCATCATTGCCTTGCTGCAAGGTGAAACTCGCCACTTTCCATTCCTTTTGATGAAAGCACTGCTTTAGACTCTGCCCAAGCTGAGGCTGTCCCCAGCAAAGGAAAAAAAGCAGCTGCTTCAAGAGGTATGTTCAGCCCTGAGCCTCCTGAAACCTGCCTACAGACCTGCCTTGTGCTTGACTCCAGCACTGAAAGCAGTAATGTCTGACTCAACTCTGCTTTCATCTCGAGGTTTCATAAGAGCTTTTCCTTCTGCAAGTTCCTTGGCATCTGACAAGCCAAGAGCTCAACTACAGATGTTTGCTTAGCAAAGTTACTGAAAAGGGTCCTTGTCTCAGGCTGGTTATCCACTTTCATCACATCTATACAGACACAATTTTCTTTGAAAGCTCTGTCCTGCTGCCAGGTCAGGCTGAACTCAGCCAAAGTTTTACACTCGATGTGAAGGGGACACTGCCAGCTCAACCACTCTGCATGCTCAAACCAAACTAGGGTAATAAATACTTACCAACAATTAACTACCTGTCTTGGAGGACATGTGAAGTCTAACATGAGTCTTCTCTGATTAGTTATCCTTCAATAAGGTCATTGATAGGGCAAACGATAATGGTTTTAAACTAAAAGGAGGTAGATTCAGGCTAGAAGTAAGGAAGAAATTCTTTATGATGAGGGTGGGGAAACTCTGGCACAGGTTGTCCAGAGAAGCTGTATATGCCCCATCCCTGGAAGTGTTCCAGATCAAGCTGGATGGAGCTTTGAGCAACCTGAGCTAGTGGAAAATGTCCCTGCCCATGGCAGGGTGGGCAGTGGATGAGATGGTCTTTAAGGTCCCTTCATGGTCCAACCCAAAACATAGTGTGATTCTCTGATTCCATGATTATGGGGATGAAGGAGGGCACCTGTATATAACTGGCCCATGTCAGCACACCAGAAGGAGCACTGGGAAAGTGGGATTAAGATGATATATGATCTGAACTGACTGCAAAAATGGCCTGAAAGCAGAAAGATGAAATTCACACAAAATAATATGCAAGTTTGACACTCCTGAGGAAGACAACTGAGAGCTTTATGACAAGAGTCTTCAGGCAAGCATCAAGCCATTGCACAAAGTATAGTGACCATATTCCCTATTGTTACCAACAGGATAAAAGTAACCTGGCTTCTGTAAGAACCATGGGACACAGGAATATTTCCTAGGCTCTAGATCCAACTGCTATTGTCCCACCTGTAGTTTGTGATAGGATCTGAGTGTGCATTCCTTTCATTCCCCAAGATGCTGGTGCAATGGACAGAATCAGAGGTATCATAGTCCAACAGTTGCTGTGGAGAAGGCACTGCTCACAGCCAGCCTGGTGCACAGGGAGGCTTTGCTGCAGAGCAGTTTGCTTTTGAAATAAAGACATTCTTTCCCCAGGGTACTGACAACTCAAAGGAAACTGTAGAATCCATATGTAGAGTGCAGAAGGCCAACTGGAGACCTTTAAAAAACAGATTAGACTAAATTGTGTCCAAAGGCATCCAAGCAGATAGGTTATACTAAATTATCTCCTTCAGCCTATTGTATTTGATCTCTGATTGATAAAAGCCAAGATTTTAACATATTTTCTTTTTCAGAAAGGGACATTTCATTATGAACACATGCACAAAAACGTTCACGTACCCCTCCCCCACACACACACTTTCAACTTGCCTTTGACTTCAGGAAATCATGATCATGCTGGGAACTTCTCTGTTAATTCTATCAGTGCTTGGAAACCAAATACCCTGGGACCTTAAAAATGCCATCCTCAGACAGGCTAAATAGGTAAATAGACATTCACAAACCAGAAAGCTGGCAGGATGTGTTGGCTAGAAAAGTCTTCAAAAGAGATTCTCTTTGATAAAAAACAATTGTAACAACATGTGACCATAGCAACAGTGAAGCAAGATGCAGAAAGGAAGAGGTAAATACTCCCTTCAGCAGATGAATGTCTCTCCTGTTTTCCATTGAAATTATGGGCTGAAAGACTAATATCAAAGATTTGTTCACAAAATTGTTATCTCTGAATGCCCTGCACACACACAACTCCCGTGGGCCTCGGAAAAGCCTTTTTTTTCATGTTGCAATGTGAATGCTGTTTCATGGGAATGCATTTGGATTAATTTTTAAAGAGCAAGCTTGGGAAATTTAGAGAACAACAAGGCTCTCTCCTGCCTGATCTCCTTCTGCAGCAATGCTGAGTCTCCCTGTCATCCCCAAGGAGATCCCTGCATTCACTTCTTCAAGTAGCTTCAGCAGTTTGGCCTCTGAATCTCTGTTTACCATCTCCAAGCTGGTGTTAACAAGTGAGCTTATGGAAAGAGAGAAAAGAGATTCTTTAAGAAATAAATAACATAGCTGCCTGATTTGCTCCTCTTGGAATGGCAGAGGGAACAAAGTTTGTTTTCCTTCTGAGAACCAGAGCCATCGGCCACGAGTCTGGGTCTGCCATGGCCACACGAGAAAAGAAGAATTGTCCCACTGGCAAGATGAGGTCCTCCAGGCCTTTGATTTCTATATTTACTCTTCTTTTCGTTTCTGTGCATGAAGTATTTTCAGGTGACCCTGTGTGGGTCAATAATAATATATCATCCCCTGATGAAAAAACCTAGCGACGTCAAAGGCGCCTTTCAGTCTGAGGCTGGCTGCAGTTTATCTCTTACCTTCAACTGGCAGTTTGGAAACATTGCGACAATCAGATAACCAGAAATGAATAAGCACTTCGATGGGTCAATATCTCACTCCACAAGTGACAATAAAAAGCTCATAACTTTTCCAATGGCACATTTGTATGTGCAACAGACAGGGGAGGTAAAGTGGCAGGGTCTGCAGACCCCAGGGAGGTGGCACACTGCCAGCACAAGTGCAGTTTTCCACAAAACTTTTAGGTCTCACCAGGAAAGCTTCAGGCCATGCCTCTACAGCCTTGGTGGTTGTTTTTTTTCCCCTGGGCACCTCATTAACCTGCAGAATAAAAGGGCTTCCTTGTTCTTACCATTCTGTAGGTAGAAAAATGAGTGTGATGTACAAGTTTGGCAGGACAAGGTTATAAGCCACAATTTGTGTACCCCAATTCAGCTCTTCCTCACGTCCTAAGCTTGTCTCTCCATCTAACCAGCTTTACTTACCATGGAACCTGCAGTGGGAGTTTTATAAAACCTCAGGGAAAATGAATGGCTGTTTCTAATGGAAATGGGAGGGGATGAGTTGTAATAGGCTGCAGTCATTCCTGACATAAGCAAGGGAGCAGGAGATCTGCAGTAACTCTGGCAGTTGTGAGTTTGACTCTGCAATTGTGCTGCATACAGATGGCAAGGCAGGAATCTCACTCTCTCAAAGAAGCACTCCTCAGCACTGCACAGGAAGTGGCTTCAACCAAATTTTCTGTTGGGGTAACTTCATATACACCAGAGGAGCCTTTAGGCTTTGTTATTGCTAATTCCTTGCTAACACTCCTCCATGTCACCTGTATGGAAGGAAACTTTGTGCAGGGTCTGTAAGCAACGGCATTGCTTGTCAAGGTTTCTGACCTTTTTCAGGCTTGAGGGTAGGAGTGATTGTAACTGCTTGAACAGCAATGGGGACCAGATTTTGTAGATCCAGATCCCCTCTTTCTAAGCAATGGCACTAATGTGGACCCAGGGCCAAGTCATGTTTCTCTCCAGGTTGATGGTCAGAGCTGATGAACTGCCATGTTTTAAGATCAATCCATATGACACAACTGAGTGTGTCACACTAACTGCTGTTACTACACGGGATGTTAACGTGTTCTCAGGGCTGTATGGTACTGGGGGTCTTAAGTCCTTCATTTATCTGCAGGAGAATGTACTGGGTTTGACTGGGATAGTTAAATTTCTTCATAGTAGCTGATATGGTGCCATGTTTTGGATTTGTGCTGCAAACAGTGTTGATACACAGGGATGTTTTGGTTACTGTTGAGATGGTCTCACACAGTGTCAAGGCCTTTTCTGCTCCTCATGCTGCCCCAGCAGCCAGTGGGATGGGGTGCACAGCTAGGACTGCTTACCCGCAGCTGCCCAAAGGGATATTCTATACCCTATGACCTCGTGCTCGGCAATAAAATCTGGGGGGTGGTGGAGGTTGGAGGAAGGCTGCGGGGTGATGCCAGCAGAGAGGCAGGGGAGGGACTGGGCAGTGCAAGGATGGGACCTTGTCACCAGATGGCGATGTGACACCACAGAGAGCACCCCTGGGGGCGGTGAGCAACCATCCCAGGAATGCCCTTTATCGGCAGTTAAAGCAGACCCTCAGCTGTTAGAGAGCGAGGAACACAACTTCTCGGGGACATCCAATTGTTTTTCCAGCTGGGTGGTAGAGTGGGAGGTGGCTGTAGTCATCCCCTGCTTGAAGCACACCAAGAGCAGTGGAGGTGCCGTGGAAGGGTAGGCTTGTCCAGGATTCTCCCCTGTCTGCTCTGATGAGACCCTACCTGGAGTACTGTGTCCAGCTCTGGAGTCCTCAGCATAACGAGGACATGGACCTGTTGGAACAGGTCCAGAGGAGGGCCACAAGAATGATCGGAGGGCTGGAACACCTCTGCTATGAGGAAAGGCTGAGAGTGTTGTGCTTGTTTAGTCTGGAGGTGCGAAGGCTTTGGGGAGACCCTATGCAGCCTGTCAGTACTTAAAGGGGCCTGTAAGAAAGACAAGGACACATTTTTAGCAGAGCCTGTTGCAACAGGACAAAGGGTGATGGCTTTGTACTAAAAAAGGGTAGATTTAGGTTAGCTACAAGGAAGAAATTTTTAACAATGAGTGTGGTGAAACACTGGCACAGGTTGCCCAGAGAGGCAATAGATAGATGCACCACTCCTGGAATGATTCAAGGTCAGGTTAGACAGGGCCCTGGGCAACCTGATCTAGTTGAAGGTGTCCCTGCTGACTGCAGGGAAGTTGGACTAGATGATCTTTAAAGATCCTTTCCAACCTGAAGCATTTTATGAGTCTGTGTTTCTAAAGCAGAACCTCAGTTGTTTAGCAGAAAGGTACAGGACCCCCAAGTGTTTTTCTGGCTGGTGTGGCTGTGGTCATCCCCTGCTTGAAGGACATCCAGACCAGCCTCAACTTGTTGAAGAAAAGGCCCATAGATGTTTTAATGTGTTTGTGTCAGTACTGAGTTATTCTTAGAGCACATTCTTAGAGCTTTATTTAGTTACATTTTATACAGCAAATAAAACAAATTCACTATCTAATCCATCTTCCAGAAAGCTCTGCAGATATACAGCCTAGGTTTGTGTTGTGCAGCCCTCACAAGCATTTCTCATCCTCTTTGAGATGGTTTGGGCTTAAGTTTAAACAAAACAAGAACAAAATTAGTAGATTCATAGCTCTCAGTCAGTTTAGACTTTAAATATTGGCAACATACTGCTGTAGTTTAAGTTCAGTCTGGTACGACTCAAGCTAACATACAGTAATAGCCCTAAAAACATTCAGTGTTACAAATACAGGCAATAGGAAAATGAGCAATAAAAACCCAGTCATACTCTGACTCTCAGCCCTGAGCTGCTTTGGGGAGTCACCAGTTAACATAGAGATTGCCCTTCACATAGTGGTCATGTACTCCCAACTTTGAAAAGCCTGAGAAAAAATGAAGGTGAATTGACTTGAAGCTGCCAATTAGAATTTGAAGAGCTCTGTGAAAAGTGAGAGCCTGAGATTGAGTCTTCCTGGACAAGCAGGAGGACCAGACCCAAGTTGTCTCCCTTGAAGAACTGAATGACTTTTGGAGAGGTTGAGGAATCTGTCAGCAGTGACAGCAGGGGATGTGCTGTAGGTCTCTGATCCTGGAGCCATTGGGGTTTGTTGATTAAAGCATGGTGTTGCTCAGGTGAGGAATAAAATGAGAAAGGATCATTCCTACTCTCTGAGGAATGGAGAGGAGGTTACATAGGTGCTGGCATTTCCCACACACCATCAGTGTTCTCACTGATGTCTTCTCTGTCATGGCAGAGGGTTTCTAGAAGAGCAGTGTGTGCGTCGTCCTCCCTCTTCCTTCCTTTCTTCCCTCTGCAGAGCAGGTGGCAGCAGTAATTCCCCTCTGCTGAACCCCAGGGACTTCACACAAGCCTTTAGTAGGGATAAGGCAGCTGACTGCAAGGCTTTGTGGCCATCAGGCTGCTGCAGAACCCAGGGGGGGATGTCCATGTGCCAGTGCTTGTGTGTCTTAACTGCTAACACCATACCATCTCCACCAGCTGATGGCAGATATGTTGCTGTTTGTAGAGGAATGTAAAGACTTGCCAGTGCTGGATCCTGTTCCAGGTTTCAAGAAAGGAGTGTGCTGTACTGGTTACAGGCTGTTCTTCATCTGCTTATACCCTCCAAGCTAGCTTGACCCCTTCTGCCTCTGCTGTCTCCAGTCTGTCTGTCTCATAGTGTCCTCCTCCTCACCCCATACCTTTTATCCTTGGATGAACTTATTTCTGTCTGGCATTCAAACAAAGACACTTCCTTTCCCTCCTTGCTTCTCTGTGCTGATGGGAGAAGTATCAAAAGCAGAGGACTGAGAGGCTTTTTTGGCCTCTGGTCCATGGCACCAGGAGCTGGAATAAGCTGTTGCTGAGGAAGTCCTACTCTGACTTGTGGATGAAGCATGGGTCATTGTCCCCTACAGCTGACCTGTGTGCAGGATGGGCAATGCACCAGGGATGTGGCAGGGCAGAGCAGGCTCAGCATCAGCATAAAGCATCAGCAGAGATGCTGGCTTTGAAGTCTCTGGGGAACATGTGAGATCTGAGAAAGCAGATAATGATAAATTTCAAAAGCACTGATGATTTGTGGTAGCATTTTGAGCCCAGAACGTCTACTGTTATGTCCTGTGATGTATAAAATAGTCATCTGCAAGACATTTCCATTCAATTTAGTTCTTGTGAAGAGCTGAAATACCACAATCCTGTTCCTAACAATGAGCTAAAGGCAGACCACCAGCATGGGAAAACTCAGTTCAAATAGTGTTGACTTGACAAAATTGTAAAGCCACTGAAATGCCAGGGATGGCATAAATAAGAGCCTAAGCTACAGGTGCTACCATGTGGAGCATGCTTTGAAGTGATAGCCACAAGTCTGCTAGAGAAGCTAGTGCCATCATGCTCCCTTCATCCTTGACAACCACTAGCAATGAGCCAGTAATAGCAATTATTCAAATCTTAACAACCCAACAATTAAACAACCTTTTATTAAGTCATCAAAAAAAGCACATTTTTTGCCCAAGCTGAGTCATCCCAGCATGACTGTCCCTCTGACTAATGAGGAAGAGCAGGCCCTGTGACAGCATCCCTGCTCTATCCATCTTCCTGCTGCCTTGCTCATTGCTGCTTTTATCCTTTATTGGCTTTCATGTGTAACAAGGACTCAAGCAAGGCTGAGGGAACAGTCTGCCTGCCTTTAACACCAAACATAGTGCACTTTGTGGTGATTATTGTCAGTTGGGCAAGGTACATTTTCAGAATGGGACTGAGAAAGAAACAACAGAAAGAAAACAAACCTAGTGCAAGCCTATGCCTGGATACTTCTCCAAGAGGAAATGCAGCACAGCCAGTGACTTCCCCAAGGAGACAGGGCAGAGTGGCATTGCTCAGTCTGCACCAGTGCAGTTTACTTATTTTCTTCCTGCTTGTTTAAGGAGAGATGCTCTCCAGCTCAGGACAGCCCTTTTAGACAAGGCTGAGCCTTTCCTCACTTTTGTGGCAATGAAGGTTTTATTTGTGTCTAAATGTGTCAGCTTTAACTCTGTGCTGACTTTTCCAGGGTAAATATTAGATTATGGACTTGGAACAGATTGATCCAAAATTGCTTTCCTCCATCTGCAAGCATGAAATAAGGGGAAGTACTGTGGTTTGCAGCACTGAGTAGCTTCAGAGGACCTGCTTCTGCAGCAATGTTTGCATCTCTAAGGCTGCTGGCCAATGTGATTGCCATGTCCAGAGTACTCATGCTGCTTTGGAACTCCATGCAGCTTTGGGCAGCTTCTAGAACTCAGTTTGCACTTCTTTGGCAGAGAGGTCTCAGCAGTTCCCATCTCCTCCTTCTCTGAGCCTGCTGTGTTCAGACACATCCCTTCATCCCCCTGTGTGCATTCAACTCCAGTCTCTATTCTGCATGGCTGGCCTTGGGTGCTAGGCCAGCACCTCCTTGTTGGCCACCCATGACTCTCCCAATTGTTGCTGCTGCAGGAGTGAACTATTGCTGTGCTAAGTGGAGCTGCAGTTAGGGATTAGAGGAGAACCCTGGGCACTAGGCAGAAGGATGGATGGAGTGGCTGAATTCAGAGGCAGGTGGTATGGGAGTGCTGGGGAAAATAGTGCTGGTAGGGTGAGGTGGGCAGAGACACTGGGTACAGCATTGTGTGGTGGCTGTGGGATGCAGAGAAGGAACAAGGGGTGCTGGGATGACCTGGAACTGTTGGCATAGATAGCCCTCATGGTGGTGGTTGCTAGCTTCTGAGGAACTTGAATGCCCTTTTATTTGAGTGGGTTTGGTACATGTTGTTTTTGCATAACAAATTTTCCCCAATGATCACAGAGGGTATTCCCTGTAATCCCTGAGTGTGGTGGGCTGAGTGTTCTTTAATAGGACCAAGCTTTTGAAGGGAGAAGATGTACTTTCAACTAATTGCCTGTGTGCTCAGCTTTGCTCCTCATTTCTCAAGCCCTCAAGCAGTGTCCTTATCAAGAGGGCAGAGGTACTTGCTAGAGCTTTCAAGGAAATGATGCAGAGAACAGACTGACATTGCCATCCATAGAGAATGAGCTATTTAAAATAACATCATTACACTTGATTAGTTGGTGGATATGAGGTTTTTGAAGAAGCAGCATATGTAAATCTGTCGTTGTCTGAATTAATAATCTTCCAGTTGCCTGCCATGCAGTCCCAAGCACTCCCATTCATTTGCCTAAGGTCATGGAGCTGCTGGAAGGCTGCAGCTCACACCCTTCACAGGAGCTGTGCCTATTTACCTGTGAAAAGGCTCCTGTGTGGGGGCTGTGTTCCTGCCTGCTCAGATATACCCTGCCTCCTCCCTGTGGGTTGCTTTGGTGAGCTGATGGAAAGTAGCAGCATGGGCAGAAGAGTGGCTCTGGCTCCTGAGGCCTGGGAGAGTCTAACATGGGATTTTCCCTTTCCCAAGAGGATGAGGGAGGAGGTGTGGGGAGAAGAGAGATGCACCCTATCAACAGCCCCTGGAAAGCCCAGCCCTGCTTATGGAAGGCTATTCCCCACCCTCAACCCCCTCAAATATGTGCCCCCACAGTCTTCTCTCCCTAGTGCCTGCTGCCTGCAACAGAAATGAATTTGCCTATGCAGCTTTGAGCCAGCTCTGGCATTTCCCATGAGAATAAAATGAAGTTTAATAAGTCAAAGTGTAAGGTCCTGCATCTGGGTACAGGCAATGCTAGATATGAGTGCAGACTGGGAGATGAGCTCATTGAAGGCAGCTGTTCAGAGGAGGACTTGGGGGTCATGATAGATGAAAAGCTGGATTCTATGATTTCTTACTGAATAGATGTGCTTATGAAAGCAAACCCATAACCTGGACCCCTGAGAGCTGGGAGACACCAGTTAGTTTAAAGCCCACTTGCTTGTGAGTGATGTACTTCACACCACCAAAGAATGTAGCTCAGGGCTTGTTTCTGATCCCACGAAGCTCAAAGGAATATTTTCTGCAGCATCATATTCTTGAAACAGCTACTTGCCCCCTCCTCCCTGTCTTTGCTAATTCTCTTTCTTTCTGCTGGTGAAAATCATTACTTAAAAAACAGTTTATAAAACCTCTAAACATAAAATGGAAGAAAAAATTACCCATGACATCAGCAAAAGAGATACTAATAGACAGATATCAAAGGGATGCTGCCTTCAGCTACACACTTGAAGTACTGCTGACGTCAATCTGGGGCACATTTTAGCCTCCTATGCTTTGCATTTGGGAAGCTGAAGTACATTACATATAATTGGTTCCACCTACATACAATTTGTTGAGGAGAAAAGCAACAAGATGCAAGTTCTCACTGTGACTGTAAGCACAAGGCACATTCCTGACACCCCAGCAGCTTTCCTACCTTAGGTAAGCACCCACAGGGGAGTGCTAGGAGGAGCTTCCACAACTCCCAGCTACCATGTCCTTGTCCTTCTCCACCTGAACTGCTGACAGAGACTGATTTTGGGCTCTTGCAGGCTGACAGAGAAGGCTGTGCAATGTCCCAGGACTCGGGTTCTTCACGCACACCAGGAGCTCCTGACCTCTGCTGAAGACAGCAGGCACTACAAGTAGGTTGGACCTTTGGAAATCAGATCTTTTACAGTTCAGCTGCTTCTAAAGGGAAGTTGGCCTATATCTGAGGAGAGCAGGCAGAAGAAGGAGGAATTAAGTTACATTTGTTCTTAATCTGACTAAGTAAACCAAACAGCCTAATATGAGCATAGCAATGTTAATACCTTCACCTCCTACAGCCTTGGATTTAAAAAACCTGTAGGTCTTGCTGAATCTTTTGTTTGTGTGTGCCCTGAAACAACCATGCTGCATTAGCTAACCCAGGCTGGGTCTGGCTGTGTCTTTGGGGAAATTCTAGCTGACCCTCTGGAAGGACATGTTACTTCTACATTGTCTTCTGGGAGTCATGATCACCCTTGTCTGGATAACACCTTGGCTACCAAGCTGTGGGCAGCTGGGAGACTTTGCAGGGTGCTGGAAGAGCGTAAAAACATTTATACCCTGACCTTCTAGGAGGGTGGGGACACTGGCAAGCCAGAGCTGTCCTAAGGCATGAGGGCTAGTCTCAGCCAAGGTATTGCTGACCTTAATTTCAATAATGTTGTCTACAGCAGAGTACTTGGAGGTCAGTTCAGCTGCAGACTCCTGAATACCTTCTTATACCAAGAGTATGCTCTAGTTTAGGATGTTTCTAAGAGAGCTACACACTGCGAGGCAGACTGACCAGAACTGATGTCCTAGCACTGGTAGCAGGGTTAGTATTTTCATTTCATACCTGGAATAAAAATGTTCTGCCAGCATTTAACACTGCCTCAGCTCTGACCAGCCTCCCTGTGCTGAGGTTTGAGGGCCCCTAATAGAAGCTTCTCAGAAGAGGCTCAGCATAAATGTAATGAAGGACTAGAAATAGTGAGCAAAAATGAGTGCTGACGTGTGTTTTGATAAAGCTATTGGAGGAAGATTATTTTTTTATGGAAAACACAGAGAGTGATGGAAATAAAATGAGATTCAGCCTAAAAGAATGCATAGTCCCCTCTGCACAAGGGAAGTGCTGTAATAAAAACCTGAACTATTTGAAGAGCTTGAGAGGGCAGTGATGTTAAGGAACCGCCTCTGGGGTTTGGGGCATAACAGCAGCCAAGTACCAGGAGCCTCCTAAGCATCCCCTGCACCTCGCAGAGAGACCTCATGCTGGCTTCAGTACCACCCAACATCTCTCTATAGGCTGGTGCTCAGCTTTTGCTTTGGAAACACAGAAGATGAGAGTGTGATCTACAAAAGAGATTTTCTAAACAGCAGAAGCCACTTCCCTTGCCCCAAGATTTCAGCAACAACTATGGACTATCATGGCTTGTCAAAACTACTGTACAGTATAACTTTGAATTCTCAAATGACTTCTACTTCACAGGAAATTTTAAAATCTGAAGATTAACCTGTTGAAGCTTTCTGAAGAGGAAGTTTCCAAGATTTGTGAATTTGTTCTCAGCTGGGATAGAGAGGATATATAATCCAAATATCAAAATCTCTGGCAAGCTGGTAGCACCCATTCTGCCACCAAAGCAAACCAAGAGGTTGTTAGTGGTAGGAGCAATGTCCAACATCTTCAGCCTACCTACAAATTAGAAAGTGGGGTGTGTTTATCTCTGCTTGAATTAATACCAGGTAATTAGCACCTCCCTACAGTAATACTGCACAGGCACCAGCTGGAGGGATAAATTACAGCTTGGGAGCTGATTTCCCAAACAAGCTATGGCAGGCACACAGCTCAGCCTGGGGCTGGAGCCTAGCCAAGCAAGGAAGCAGCACCACTGCCATTGGCTGTGGGAAACAAGTGCAAGTTTCAGTAACTGTTTGTAAAAAAGCTAGCAATGTATTTTCATGTTTCAGTGTAATTGGAATGAGTCCTCTTGGCTTTGCTGAAGACTATTCTTAGATGTGTAAGAGCTTAAAGTGAATGGGTTTGCCATAACTTTAGGTGATTGTAACCCAAATTCACTTTATTTATTCATCAAGGGGGAATTCGTGAGGGGAGGAATACCACGTTTTGAATTAGCACTGGAGAGAGAGAGAGGTGCTGACAACTGTGCTGAGGTTTTTAGTCCTTAATTAGCTGGAAGTCCCAGACACAGTCTGAGAATCCCTTGTGGTCTCCTGTGGCCCCTNCACCTCCTCTCATTACTCCTGCTTACAGCCCCATGCTGCTTTGTAAAGAATTAGCACAATGTTTAGAAAACCCTTCCTCAAGAGTTTGTTTTTGAGGTTTTTTTGTGTTGCTGCTAAGCTGTTCGCCTCCCTTGAGGGGGACAAGCACTGCTATTTGGACAAGGAAAAGGGAAGGATGGGATGAGCTCGGGAGCGATGCAGTGATTAGTGGTCTCTGGGCAGCTACTGTAGCAGCTGCCACCTATGGCAGGAGTAGCAGCATCCTGTGAGCAACCTCTGCTCAGCAAATGACTAGGAAAACCTCTATCTCTCCATCAAAAACCAGTGTGTTGAACTAGAGTATCATTTGGATGGATGGTAACAACTCCCTTCCCATCAGAAGCACAAAGGCACAACTTCTCAATTCTATTTGCTCATTACTTGTTGACAGAAACCCAGAAATTCTCAGTGGATGCTTTTCATCAGGCAGAAAGCAGCCCTCTAGGCAGCTTGGTTTGTTATTGCAGAAGAGAGGAGGCAGGCCTGCTCTTAAATTCAGCAGCAGTAAGACAGCTGTATACAGAAAAGCAGTTGTAATACACAATTCATTTTATTGCAGCTTTCCTCCTTGCCCTACCTGGCATCTGCTGCGTTTCACAGGTGATGCTCTTTGGGCAAGCTGCTCTGCTCTGAAGCTGAGCATCACAGCAGAGCAGCCAGAGTGCTGCCCCCCCCCCCATTGCCCTCAGCCTCCACCACAATGGCTTAATTACAGCAGCAAGAAAGCCCAATAGGCAGGACAGAACATTAAACTAGCACTGCAATATGTGGAGCTGAGAATGAGGAATTCCACAGCAAATGGAAATCACCATCACCAATAAAGGAGGAAAAAACCCAAATGAATTAGAAATACTACTAAACTAATTTCCTCACTAAATAAAAATGTAGCTTCCATCACTATCACAGGGAATACAACCATAAATCTGCACCCAACAGTATGGAATGTCTCCTATTTGAGTGTCTAATATCCTCCATAGATAATGATTCCTATGCTTGACCTTCCACAGCCCCACTGGATTAATGCTATATAAACAGGTGGCAATAACCTGGTCCCTCTATAATTTCAGGATAACATAGTAACTCACTGGGAGATTATAAATAGATAGGAGCAGTGCAAATTTAAAATTAGAAAATGAGAAAAATAATGATATTATTAGCAGCAGATACAGTACATCAGATGACTTTACAGGTGACTTTCAAGGATAATTTTGCTTAGGAAGGAGATAATGAAGTCATCTTGTTATTATTTTTAGTTTACTAGATTTTAAAGCAGAGCATTCATAGTACACATAAATGGAGATTAAGAAAGAAGTATTGTGACTTTATTAGGACAATTTTGCTGACATGATTGTCCAAGTCAGAGTGCAGATAGAGGTGAGGAGCAGACCACTGACAGTTAGGAAGTTTTAAAACATGGAAAATGGAAGCCAGACTATTTTCTCTGGTACCTTGTGGGAGGATGAGAGATAATAATCATAAACTGGAGCTAAAGTTCAGACTCACAGGGAGAAGCTTTGACAGCAAGAACAGTTAAGCAGGGGCACAGGGTGCCCAGAGAGGCTGTAGAGTCTCTTCCTTGGTTTTTTCCAATACCTAGATGAAGAAAGCCCAGAGTAACCTTGTCTGACCATAAACACTGGCTTAACAGCTTTGGCAAATAGTTTTGCTTTTTCACTAATCAACTATTTAATTGTACAGAGTTAAAAGCAAACAAAAGGATGGCATGGGAAAACAATTAAAAAAAAACTTGCCATGGATGTATGACACAAGGAGAGTGGAGTGGGAAACAATCTTCTCCAGCCCAGGAGTCAGGCATTTGCTCCAAGGTCACCTCTTTTCTTCAGAAGCTCTCTGTGAAGTGCCCAAATCGCTCAGCAGACAACCATCCTCTCTCTTGCTCTGTTAGCTCAAATGCCAGTTTGCTAGACAGATCCAGTCCTTCTAGACCCCAATGAAACCTCAAACACCTCTGCTTCTCCTCTTGACTTTCATTAAAATCCAGAAAGCCACAAACAAACTGCAGAGAACATTATCATTGGTCAACTCAAGCATGCCAAGGGTAGAAACAGGAGGAAGGCAATGTTAATCCAGTCTCCTAGTTGCATACACAGTAACAGCCAAATGTTTAGACCAAAGCCATCAGCCATCACAGCAGCCTCAAGCCATCTGGGTAGTATCAAATCCTCATGACTACCCCATAGCCTGGTGGGTAAGAGCTCTACCAGGGGGGATCTCCTGCTACTGAGAAGCAAAGATATGTTAACACAGCAAAATTACACTCCCATTCCAAAACCTGGGCTCTCCATAATTCTGTCCAATGAGCTGGCAGGCAAGCAAATGGATTGCTCCCTTTGCTCTGCAGCTGTTTCCCCACAAAACTGCTGACTTACCTTCCCACAAAACATTTTAGTTTTCACTAATCACTGTTTTCTAACAAAATTATCTTTGCTGGAAAATTTCTACCCAGTTGTAGCTCTGAAGACACAAGTGCACATGTACAATAGGAGCTTACCCTCTTCTAAAAATGCTGTACTTCACTAGTGGGTTTTACCCTGGTCCTTAACAGTTTGATCTCCACTCTCTCAACTCTCATCAGAGAGAGAATGAGAAAGTTGAGGCTCATTCCATTGCTGCTGTAAAGACCAGGACTACCATGATGGATTTGAGCCAGTATCTTACTGGAAGCTAGCACAGGGCTCAGAGTGCTAGGTGTAATGTTTACTGTGACAATTGCTGCTTGGTAGGTGGCCCATTGTATGCTCAACAAGCTAGAACTCCTTCAAACCTGCCTCCTGCAAATTGCTGGATTTCATTTCTGACACAGAAAGAGAAACATGTTTCAACAGAACTTGATTCCTTTTTCTCACAAAGCTGCTCTTGCAGCCCTGCTTTCAAAAGCATGTATTGCTGACAGGAATGCTATTATTCTTCCTCACAACAGCACTCTAAAACAAAACTATCCCTAATATACCATTAGTCATCAGTGAAAATCCTGATGACAATCAAATACACATACAGTTTCACAAAATGACATGTATATAATGATATAGCTTTGTAATTTAGTTTATAACAGGTCATAAAGGGGGATTTTCCTCTCAAATTGTGTGTATGCTTATCAAAACCAAAATAACCCCTAAGGTCAACAGTATACAAAACCAGAATAAACCTAGTTCTGATTTTGAAGATTTAAAATTCTCTCTGTAATAAGAGAGCTATTCATGAACTAATCATAACTATGTTTGGTTGCTTGCTTCAAGTCAGTTTTAGTTTGAAATTCATTTGAATTTTAAAAGGCATCCAAATTTATTGTGAATGTTTTCTGCAAGCCTCAGATAACAAATCTGAAGATTAGATTAAATTCTGCTGAAAGCTCTATGCAATTAAATGAGTACAGTGAAGTTATGAGTAAAGAGTGTTTTCAGAAGACTAGTTAAAGATAGAACTTCTCTCCCACACTATGTGAAAACTCTTTCTGTTGATGTTAGTATTTTTGTATGAATGGCATTAATCATCCATAAAGACAAATCTGTGCTCACATAAGTTTGAATATGCTATGCTACATCACACTTAAAACATTCCTAACACTTTGAACATTGCTATTACTAGCTCCAGTGACTTTCAGAAAATGAGGATTTAAAAATGCAAACATTTCTTTTCAATTACATGGAGCTGGAGATTTTCATCACCATCCATGATGATAGATAGAAGTTTTCAGTAGCTTTCCATAAGGCAAAGAATCTATTAATAAGTTATAGGCCCAAATTGTCAAGTCTGTGTAAAAAGTTAGGCTTCTAATTCTGTGTTAGGCATCTACATTATATTGTAGCCCCTTCTCATTTCAGGAGACTTTGTTAATACTTTTTGATGTTAACAGTTCAGGAGAGAAGTAAAATCTTAAACCATATTGAGATGCTTAGCTTCAGGCATTTGCAGTTCAGAAGTTTTTGTTTTTAAATGCAGTTTAAAAGTAGCAGTTTGAAAACATCCATATTTAGATACTGCACTTGAAGCATCTGCATGCCTACATTCAGCTTACATTTCCCCAAATATATAAAAATGTTTAATCCCTCCTCCCAGTTTAGGAGAAACAGTCACAAACTGATAGATTTGTAGGAAAAAAAACCCCCCTCAAGCTGGCCATTAACAAGAGTCAGTGCTTTACATGTAATTATATAGACATCCACAATGGAGCAATTTGGCAGATAAATGGAATGCTAATGTGACAGCTGACTTCTAATCCCCACACCTCCCTTACTATAACTACAAAAATAACAGCAACAATGAGAAACCAGCATTGCTACAAGGAGACTTAGAACTTTAATTCACCAAGTTGAATTATCTAGAAGTATTCCAGTAAGTTATTAGTCACAAAACATAAACCTAATTTTCAAGGAGAAACATCTCCAGTCTCAAAACTCATCTAGACCTTGCTTACAGAATGGGAAAAATGCTCAGTTAACCTTTTCTGGTGAAATGGAAAGTAAGTCATCTGCATTGAATCAGCATCTCCAAGACAGTGCTTGGGGAAGAGATGTTGCTTTTTGAGAGTCCATATTCTCTTAGGGAGCACTTGAAAGGTTTGTCCTCTCAGATATTCAAGAGCACAAACCATCACTCTCCACTTCTGCAGGAATTACTATGGCTTTTGCACTATGCTCTCTGTGGTGCTTATCAACAAAGTATTTAAAATACATCACTGCAATTCAATGTAATGATTTGCTGGATTTTTGTAATCTTTCAGCATGCTGATTCCCTCCAGTCTTACCCAGCTCTTGAGGGAACTAAACAGAAAATGCAGTGCTGCTCTTAGTACTTACATCAATAGCCATGAAACATCAGGAAGTGCTTTCTGTCTGTGCCCTGGCAGCAATACAAACTGGAGTCAGATCATGGTTAAATGAGATAATCTTCATGAGCAGATGCTAAATGCTCCTCAGTTAGAAACCAACAAACAGAGCAAGTTACAACACAGATGACTTGAACACAAAACCCACCAAGGATGCACCTAAGTCCTTCAAGCTGCTGTACCTGTTGCACAGAAGTGGAGAGCAGGCAACCATCTTCCCTAGCCTTCTACCCAGTCTTAGGTCTAATTTTGCAAGGAATGTTTTAATAAGATAGATAGGATTTTTTTATGTTCACTTCCATGGAGGTAGCTGCAACACCAGACTACAACAAAGGAAGTGGCAGGCAGGCTGGGGTCCTCCAGGGAACATTTGTGACACCTCTTCAAAGACACAGGTTTTCTTGAGGGGAAACACCAAAGTGCAACTGGATCATTGATAAAGCTAAGATTTCTCTTTTTCTGGGACACATGGCAGCTGTGTTTTCACATTATTCTCTTGCCATTGTCAACAACTGAAGTTGTTATTTATGCAGTGAAACACAAATATTTATGTGCTGTAACTATGCATATTCTCTATGGAAATCTCCTGTTGAATGCCCAGCTGTATCTTCTGCTATATATTGATGTATCTGACATACAGCACAAACAGCACGAGATGCCATTTTTTGGCCATGCAGGTTCACAGTGCAGGATGATAATCTGTATAATACAGACTGCCCTTAGCACTCTTTTCCTTTCTTACACCAGGAAATTCCCAACACTTTTTAGCTCTGAAGACACTGAAAAGCACAAAAGGCAGCTGACTGACCATTTGGGCTCCACAAAGGATACAGTACTTACCTTTAGAGAACATACTTTATTGAATAGAAGTTTTTTGCTCCAATATACAAAATAAGGGACTGTAGTCTCAATTAACATTTACATAGTTACACAGCAAATAATTTCCACCATTTACAACAACTTGACAACCTTCCCACACTCCCCACTCTATTACAGCCAAGAAAAGAAAAACCCTATCATGTTTTAGATACCAACAGTTACATTTTGTACTTCCCTGCCTTCTTAGTTTCTTTTTCTAAGTTGTAGCCTCTGATACCAATTTAATTAAGACTTTACAACTATTTCAGTTGCACTAAAAGAAAAATCAAATATAGAATTTGGAATACTACCTGAAAAAACCTATACAAAATAAATGTCAGTGTCTTATAAAAATACATAGGAGGAGTAAAACCAGTGGAAAAAACAATAATGTTTTATATTTTGTTAGGGTATAAAATATTTAGCAATCAGCCTCAGCTTTTTAACTAAAAAAAAAGGAAAAAATAATAAAAAAACCCAAATATTTTCAATTAGCAAAAAGTAATATGCTAGTTCTTTTACAATACTGTACCTTTACTATGCAAAGGACTTCATCCTTCCAATATGCACTATTATCCAGCTGATTGACCTCTTCACCCCTTTCCCACTGCAAGCTGAAAAAAGGTTTGCAAATTCTTTGAATCCTTTAAGAAAAATTCAATCTTTTTCCTGCATCTCCCACAATATTTAAGCTTTACAGTGCTGGTAGTTTAATTATGATACAGAATTTTCTATAAAAGGATTCTAGCCAAACCAAGGCTTTAGAAACTTTGCATTTTACAAAAGCAATTTGTTACAGTATGACAGTTGCTAAATAGCCCAATTTATTCAGTGACCCTGTTAAAGATTTGTTCAACTGAGTGAATAGGTGAAGTCATTTCCTGAGCTAAAAGATACAGGTAAGTAAATAGTTAGTTCTAGCAGCAGACAGGAGACATTCTTTTTAAAAGTTGTAACAATATCAATAAAATAACTGTAGAAAATGGCAATAATGTAAAAATCACTAGCTGAAAAGGGAATGACAGGGACATCCAAGACCTGATTGATTGCCATAATCTGGAATGCACATCCCATGTCTTTCCAGAAATTACATTCAGCTACTGTCAGACAATGTACTGCTAAGTGGAAGAATGTCATATCACAATAGTTCACATTTCTTACACGGCAGGTGTTTTGTCAAGATTGAATTCTTAATGCTGTTTCCTAAATCTAAAGCTAGGTAAACTGCCTAGTTTCAGGAATTTTCACTGTACAGGACTCAAGTATTATTACTTTTAAAGGAATGTGGTATCTTCAGTCTCATGAAATTCCAAGTCGATTTCTTATTACTCAGATGTAATTTAAACCTTGAGTGGTTTTTGAGATAGTCACCCATGTCACTGGGAACAGAAATGGATCCAGTTTTAGCAGAGGAAGTAATATTCTTAACACTGTTTACTTTGATGCAGATCATTCTAATTTGCTTAGAGTATGAACCATTAGCAAATTATTCAAGAACAATAAAGACCAGTGTACTATCACTGCATCATCATTTTCTTATGATGTGCATTCTTAAAGTCTTCTGTGTAATAGTTGGATCACTTTTTATCCACTCAATAATGGAAAGAGGATATTCTAATTTAATGAAATATAGTACCTCACTTAGATACCAGTTTCTCCAGAAGGAAATCTCTCTTCTGTGTTACAGATATTGCAGACATTGGTTTTTGAATTTATATTGTCTCTTCTTGAACATTTAAGCATAATTTGTTTTAATTCAAATTAACATATAAAATTTCCAATCCTTGTTAGAATAAAGGACAATACACAAGATCCTCAGTTACAATAATTTATAAATAAAAATAAACTATTACAAACCAAATCTTTCCCCATACGGGGAAGCCATAATCTTGACTGATTGTTCCTGATCAGACTTTATAAATAATGTAAGCTTCTTCAGAGAAGCAAAACATCCTTGCCTCCCTGACACCAGTTGAGCTCTTCAGTTACACTCCCACCATCAAGAAGGCAATTGTGTTCAGCCCACATATATCTTCTTGCTTACACATTAACCCTCCCAACCTCACTCATTTCAACTCAAGCACAGGAAACTAAATTCACAAAGAGTCCTTTACCTTTTCTACACAAAGCCTGTATAAAATACAGATTTCTAATGCTCCTATTGTGCCAATCTGGCAGTGCAGTTAGAACCCGATCCAAACTCCACTGAAGGTTCTCCAGTGACCTTAATGGACTTGGAATACAGAGACAGTACTAGCTAACAGAAAGCTCCTGCAAGAGTGGCTGCTATCTTTCTTTTTGCTTAGGGGATGCAGTGGAGATGTGTAGTCAGTATGATACCTGAGCAAATCAAACGAAAACAACACACAGGTTTTAAGAATCCCAAACTCTTTGTTTAGTTGTGTGCAAACTGTGCTACTGCCCCTGGAGCTCCCTTTCCTTTTTTTCAGTGCTTGCTCCATTCCAAGACAGAGAAGACACGAGGCATAACAATCTCTCTTCACTACCCTTCTCCCTCAATCTCGAGACTGATAGAAGAGGATGTAACCAGACTCAGAGTTCTTGGAGATGTCTGAAGTCAACCCGTAGAATTCTTCAATAGCTTGTGCATCAATTTTCTGTATGTAAAACCCCAGAAATTCAGAGTAAGCACATCTTGCATATACATGACATGAAGTTCCACTCTAAAAACTATTGTTAAACAAAGGTAACTTCCACATAATTGCAAAAAGAAATAACATCCAAATAATTCTTAAACTGATTTTTGGTTTCCCCTCTGTGATCAACTGTACAGAGGGTAGCAGCTATATATATTCTATATATATATATTCTATATATATATATATTCTCTCTATATATATATTCTATATATATATATTCTCTCTATATATATTCTATATATATTTTCTCTATATATATATTCTCTCTCTATATATATATGTATTCTCTCTATATATATATTCTATATATATATATTCTCTCTATATATATTCTATATATATTTTCTCTATATATATATTCTCTCTCTATATATATATGTATTCTCTCTATATATATATTCTATATATACATATTTATGTATTGAGTGAGCCTATTATGAGTGCAATCTTATGGGCATTGCTTGTGGTAATGTCACACAGAAGAGTTTTAAAGACAAAAATATCCCACTGAGACTTTCTAGCAATATGAAAAATAAGTAGAGAAAATTCTAAGCAGTGTAAGCCAATCAGGTGCAGAGGAGAATAAGGAGAAGGCAGAGAAGGAAGGCTAACTTTTTCTATGTTTTTCACACAGAATGCTTGTTTAAATTTTAGGATGAAATTGTCTGAAACAATCCAGGGTCCTCAATAAAACAGACTATGAGACTGATCTATTCAATTAAATCCTAAACTCCTAGAACATAGGAACCAATGGTATGCTCTGAAAAACTCCTTCAGAAAACATGGCAGTAAACCCAGTTGATCTATATCTTCATTTGCCATGTCCTCTGGCCACAGGAATAGTTTATTAAACAAAGGTGAAAGACAGTGGCATAGAAAAGGAACAAGCTTCTTAAAAGAAGTATAAAACCCAAAATCCATTCAAAGTTTTGTACAGTCCAACTGTAAGCTGCAGCTCTGCATTCACAGTTACTGCTCACTGAGACTGGGACTGAATCCTCTTTTCATTAGCATTGTACTTCATTAGTCCTTGTACTTTAGGTAATCATATACACAAGGAGGGGAAGTCCAGGGTTACACAAAGCTTACCTCAACAATATCATCATCAAAAAGCAACCAAAAATCATGACTCTTCACTATTGCAATATAATGTCCTCTGTTAGGGCCACTGTAAAAGAGAATTAGAAAAGAACACAGAGAGTAAGTAAACACATATGTATGTAGAAATGTATTTCCAATACATTTAAGAAAACTATGGCACATAGGCTTATTTTGCAAAACTATCCTGGCCAACTTGAGGTTTACTTTAACTCTGCTGTAATCCTAGGTCTATCTAGGAAGGAATAAGGGCATGGATGGAACAAAGGGCAGTAACTGGCAACTAGAAGGCAAGTCTGCCACTTTGCAGGACATTCAAAGTTGGAAGAATGGGCTGATAAGATCCTCGTGAAGTTTAACAAGTACAAACACAAAGTCTTGTGCCAGACTAACTCCATCCAACAGCACCAGCTGCAAACCAACTGCCTAGGTGAGCACAGGTCAACAAGTTGAGTAGTTAGCCAGCAGCACATGATTTTGGTGACAGGGCTGAGAGCACGTGGGGATGTACTGTAAGAATAGAGCCAGCAGTGTAGGGATTATCTCTTCCACTCTGCCTTCTGTGACCCAGAACTGGACATGGATTACAGACATGACCTTTCCAGTATAAAGGAGTGATTTATAAGCTTGAGGAAGTCCAGTGGAAGGTTACTACATGTGTCAAATGGCTACAGCACCAGATGGATGAAGGGAGGCTGGGGGAGCTGGCTTTATTCAGCCTGAAGAACAACAAATGAAGAAACCAACTGCTGTCTTCCACTACCCAAAAAGGAAAAGCTATAAAGAAATTAGATCCAGGCTCTTCTCAGAAATGCATAGTGAAAGGACAAGAGGCAGTTGCTGCAAACTGCAACAAGAGAAATTCTGACTTGATAGAGGAAAAAAAATAAATTACTGTGAGAACATGGATGGACTGGAACAAATTGCCCAAAGTGGCACTGAAATCAGAACTAGTCATGAAACTGAGCACAATGAAACCTGCTCTAATGTCAAAGTTAGCCCTGCTTTAAGCTTTAAGTAGTTGACCTCACAATGTAAATTATTCTGTAATTCTAGATGTTAAATTATGATTTACAGCTTTGAGGCTTTTATCCATGCAATAAGGAGCTTGTAGAAGAGCCCTGATTTTAAGACTTGAAGCCATAAGAACATTTGTTGAATATTGCAAAAGAAAATACAAATCTAACAGCCATATTTTGAAAGCAAGGAAACAAAGTAACCAACCAGATAGTTTAGATATAGTTCAGAAAATGGTGCTCAAGCCTTAAGGAAAAAAACCCAGCCTAAAGGAAATGCTTTATAAAGGAATCTGTTCTATAAAGCTTGCCTTCCTAAGAATCTTGTGGGGTTTTTTTAATGATCTTTAAATATCATTAGAGTTCTATGATATTGCATGTTTTGTGGGGAGTTTTTTAAACATAAGTTCAGATGAAGTTCTGTGATGTGAAACAGTTCATTGTGAGAAGTGCCAAGAATCACAGCAACAAAGCATCTGTTCTGTTAGGATTGGTAGCATCTCCCCACAATGCCTCCTCTCCTAAGAAACCTTTCTTTTAAGAGGTCTTTCCATACTATTAAGAGTTGTGTTATATTGGGTGTTTTCTTTTGGTTTTGACATTATTATGCTTCTATAAAAATCCCCTGTGTGAAATAGAGCTCTTACCTTCCACAATGAACTACCACAGCAACAAGGTCATACATTCTGTCAGGATTGGTGGCATCTCCTGAGGTGTTAAATAAACGAAGCTCCAAAGGAAAAACTACTCTATAAGAGAGTTTTGTGTATCGATGCAGCTGATCCATGTATTTAAATCTCTTCAAATGGAGAGCTAGAATCATAGGCAACTTTTTTACTTTCATCCTGGAAAAAAAAAACCAAACCAAAAAACCCAACAATATTTACAATATCCACCCAAACCATTCAGTTGTTATCAAAAACCAGGAAAGCTGTCTTCTTGAAGTCTTTACAAGCATTAGAAGCAGCTCAAATCATTAGCTTTTAACAAATATGCCCCATGTTGCCAAACTGCAGGTGGATTTTATCAACTGAGAGATTTGCAAAGGTATTTAAAATAATAAGCTATAATATGTAATTCTAATAAGAACAATCATGATGAACTCACATCATCATTTAGACATAATGACTGCAGAGGAGAGAATTCCATTTCGAAACATTCCTAGTTCCTAAAAGCAAAATCTAGATCCTACTTGCTATACAGTGGAGCTATTGCAATAAAGTTGTTCCAGAGATGCTGTTCCAGTTGGATTTCTCAGTAAACCAGCCAAGTCCAACAAAGTCTCTAAAATAAGCTTTGCCACACCACTCTGTTACATGTGTATTAGTCCAAGTTTTCATATCAAGCCATTCATTGAACACTGCCAAGGCAAACAGCACACTGTTATTCACCCTACCTCATGCTGCCCAGTCAAGATAATGCTGTGGTGGAGCTCAATCATTTTGGACAGAAGTTGCAGTGTTACTTTATGGCAGGCAAAGCCAGAAAGTGATAATGTCATTTTTACTGAGGGCTCACTGGTTCCCTTCCCTAGTTTGAGGTATTGAGATCTTGCATCAGTAACTACAAATCCTCACCAGCCAACCACAGCTAGCCTGGCACCAAACACTGGGTGGACAATAGATTTGCCCATACTACCAAAGCAACCAAGCTAGAGTGCTGCTCTTCCTCTTGGCACAGGTAATTGCCTTAGATGAGCACTGTGCTGAATGCTTCAAACTGCTTTCAACCTTGAAAGGTAGCTCCAAAGTCTCAACAATACAGCCTAGGTTTCAGACATTATCTACTAAGATCATATTTTCAGAATGTCAGGAAATGTGTTTGTACAAGCAAAAGATAGGGGGCTGGGGACAAAAATCTTTGAAAACTCAACTTCCTTCCCTTTTTCTCAGTGAAATTAGATTGATAGTAGCCTGTAGGAAAGCTGCTAGACTCAAATTTTCTCCATGGCCTGCAAGGAAACTAGGAAATCAAAACAGGAGAAAGGCAGAAAGATGACAGAAGCAACTAATTTTAGGGAGAGTTACATTTTTATTGTATTTGAACATATTATATTACTGAGCTAAGGATATTATATTTCTTCACTAAAAGGGTTGTTAAGTCTTGGCCCAGGCTGCCCAGGGAGGTGGTGAAGTCACCATCCCTGGAGGGGTTTAAGAAATGTATAGATGTTAGGGCCATGTTTAGTGGCATGGTGGTGATAGGTATGGTTAGACTTGAGGATCTTAGAGGTCTCTTCCAAACTTAATGATTCTGTGATATAATTTCTGCTCTATTTCTTCACAATGAAGTCCTCTTCTTGTAATGCAGCTGTGTTTGATAATAGGAGCTCTTTCACTGCTGAAGAAATTCAGTGCATCACCTTTGCTACTTGAGTAGACACTACCACAGATAAACTCTGTGTTATAAAGATGGAAGAAAAATATGACTGTAGAGAAACTGAACTTAAGTCCCACATGAAAAGCAAACTATAAACAATAAAAGCTATGTTTTGCCAAGATGGCAATGCCTACAGCACAGGTTTATGTCAACACAACTTATATTGGTCAGGGATCACATTACCTCCCACAGAGAAAAAGAGCTAAGGCAACAGAGAACAACAGGACAGACCTGGCTTCCCAACCCTCTAATCCACACCAATTAGTAAGCTTAGGCAATGGGTGAAGGCAGACTTTGCAGCTGAGATATTCCAAAAGCCATGTGCTGAATCCATGGTAAGCCAAATAACCACAGCTAGTGGTGCAACCAGTAGAGCATGTCAAGTGTTCCCATCCCTTCAAACAAATACTTTCTCAGATAATAAACACCACGCAGGACACAAAAATCAGAGGTTCTTCAAAGGCATAAACAAGACTAGAAGAATTACTAGGCAGACCAGAATTGTTTTTAAATATAATGAATTTCAGGCTTCCATGGAGCTTCTGATGCTTTTCAGGAGCACTCTCAAGCACAAGTTTAGCACAACTTAGTAAGTTTCTGGTTTTTTTAAGAAACCAGAAAGTCAGTTAACAAAAAAAGTTACAAGCATCATTATGACTGAATTGGGAAATAAATGCTATCAAATCCTTACAGCAATTTGAAAAACAAAATCATTATCAAGACAAAACCACGTTTAAAAAGTCACATGAAATTTGTGACTTTTCATTATTACCTATAATCTTTGCTTAGTCACTGGAAGTTTGTTTTAACTTGTCTTTTTAACTTTTTTTTTTTTAAGACTGAAATGCTCATGGATTCCATGCTCCTGGAGCCCCATGGATTCTCATCACTCATGGAAATAGGCTCACTGGATTCAAGCAAGAGGAATGCAACCAAGTTACTGTTAAGTGGAAGAAGAAGGAGAAAAATAAATGAAGAAAAAGAAAAAAGAAAAAGAACATTCTCCCCGACACACACACACACACACACACACATATAAGGAAAAAGACAGACATTTTCATGAAATGCACAGGTTATTTTTTCCCCTCCCTGAGCCTGATGTACCTTTTATGTGCTTCCTGCTTACTGCGACATTCCTCACAGTAATATTTGTATTCACTGCACAGAGTTTCTGTATTGCTGAAACCCCTGAATAAAAGAAAAATAAAAGAAATACATACATATAAACATGTATAATATAACCATAATTTTACATTCTTAAAGCTACACAAGCTAGAATTTGCTAAGCTTGTGAGCATTTAGTTTTATTTCCTGCTTTCTAGGGAACAGATTTTTGTGTCTACCTTAAACAATGAGTGATTGAAGTATTCTGCTCCACATCAACTGAAAGGTCTAAGAAGTCTTCATCTTTGCTGCTTATCTGCAAGAAAAAAAGAACCAACTCTAAATGTCAAGAGTACTTTTTCACTTAACATTGAAGCAATCATACATGCTCACTATATTTAATAACAAGACACTATTTGAAGTAATATTATTTAAATATGTTTCCAAGTGCTCATTTTCAGGTCACTGTGTTTTAATTAGACACAAACTGATATACTAAACAGACAGAAGCTGATAAAATAATTTACAGATTATTAGGGCTTAGAGGAAAAGAAAAAGGCTCTAATATACTAAAACCCAACCTGTATTAGAATACAGCATTGAAAATTCAACTGCCCAAGGAGGCACAGAGGCAAATATATATAGTGTAACCTGTTCAGCAACAGCTAACAGAAAAATAGAACTAAGTAATATTAATAAATCTTTCAAAATTTTGACAGGTCTGATAACTATAAAACTATATAACTATAAAAAAAACTTTATATAGTTATGTAGTTTATATAGTTTTTATAACTATATAAAAACTGATAACTATAAAATATGCTGGCTAAGAGCATATCAGCATTTTAAAATGATATTAAGGATTGTACCTAGATTAAAAGTCCTGACAGCAGTAATTCACTGTGCCAAAAATTATGTCAGTCATGTTAAGAGACTAAGCTAAACTCACGTTTCAAGAGGAGAAAAGAATCAGTTCAAGAAGTAAAAGAGAAGTAATTGACAGTTGCCATGAAATAGTTATTAAGGAGGAATAAAAATCTACCAGGAAAGAAAATATGGTAGCTAGAAATCAGCACCTAAATTACTTAAAACACCATAATCTTAAGTCTGCAGTTACTTTAAGTATGACATTAGGAACCTATTTTCTTTGAAACAGAAGTGGGTATTTTTTGAAGATGGGGAAAATGACATGTGAAATATATAGATTTAATCTGGTAAGTTTCTCATTTCCAACGTCATGCTGAAATATGTGCATAAGGAAACTATGTATGAAGAGTCATACAAAAAATATCTACAGCACAGACCATTACAGAATTACTGTCATTTTCAAATCGTGCTGCTTCTTCCTCTTTCTCAAGCAGCTAAAATTCAAGTGTAAGTTTTTCTGAAATACATCCTTTCTGTTATTTTAGAGCTATTTTCAAAGAAAATTTTAGTATGGCTTACTTAAAGAGGGAGTTTATCTCTCAGGGACAAATATGAGAAGAATTCCTCTGGACAGATATTTAGGAAAGGATTTCTTTTCCTGCACATTAAGTAATGTTGTTTGAGAACCTCAGTCTACTGTCTCAGTGCCAAAAGCCAACAATGGCACCTTGATTTCAATGGCTTTAAATTTCAAATCTAGGAATCAGTGGAAACTCATTCAGAATACTTATTTATGGAATATGCCACTAAGTATGATATCAAGTTATTAACACATTTAAATTTGAGAGGAACTCCACACATCCCCAAGTAGTAGGCTTCATTGCTCTTAGAATTTTCTCATCTACATTTGGAAGTTGATGATCACACTGACCAAAATTCAATTTGGCATTTTTCTAATACTGATCAAAAGCCTTTTCCTACAATTCATGCATCAGCTGCTGAAATATTCTCACTAACAAAGAAAAAAATGCAAAGTCATACGAATGTTAAGGTTTCTGATGAAAGAAATTAATTAGCATGTTAGTCCGTTGAGATAAATGAGTTATGAAACATGAAGGTCTGAAACATGGAAGAATGAATTCATTTTACAAAGCATATGCAGACTTACAGTTTCACATGTAAGACATCTGGTTTCATTAGTTAATGTTCCCTGAAAGATTTCATGAACCCAAGTTGGGTCTGGTGGGCTGTTATTTTCATTGTCAACGTTGCCATTAGGCAGGCGACCATTTTGTTTCTCTTGCTTCCTTTCCTCTTGCAAGATATCCGCAATTGTATTTAACAGATAGTTTAAGAACTCGTGAGCATCTTGCTGCATGTAGTTATCGAAAAGCTCTACAAGGTAAGACAACAGAAGGTTTGGTTTTTTTATTACTCAGTTAGTGCTATACTTAGGCTAGCAAAAGCATAGAGTGCTTTGGGAAAACTCTATCAAAGAGTCTGGCGAAATAAACACTTGAAGCAAAGTCCAAAGCTCAGTGTTTCTAGAGCCATTGTGCTGTCTACTCTTTTNCTTTGCAGCCATCACACACTTACTCTAGGATCACCAGTTCTCCATACTGCAGCACCAAGAACACTTTTTGTGTGTAATAAATATGTAGGTATTCCACTATGTCAGAATTAAATCATAATTGCTATGACTATTACACAAGAAAATGAAAAATAGTTACCATTTTCTTTCCGTAATCTTGTTATAAATTTCTTGGGAGGTATTACTCCAACTTTTTTCTTCTGGGTGGCTATACTGTGGAAAAGATCAGCTAAGCATGTAAGGAGATTTTCTTTTTTTCTTGGTTGACTCTTGTATGCTAAGACTTTGTCTCGAAATGGTCGACAAAAGTAAAGTGCCTGAAGAACTGAATTGCAGTAGCATGTATTCCCAAACTAGAAAATAAGAGAGAGATCTATTAGCTTGCATTTTATTACTGCAGAGAGGAAAATTAAATCCAAAGTATAAGAGAATGCATAAGCAGGAGCAAATGTTCTGCAAGTCATTTCTTCTTGACTTTAAGATAGTAAGGCATATTTCTGTTTTGCAAAGGATTAACAAGTATGTAAATACACTGGATGTAAGTGCAAAGAAAACCTAGGTACATTTGAACAATACCAAATAACTTTGTCTTACTTGTTAATTTATTAGTAATATTTTTTTATTTACCTAGGTCAAAATATTCCACAAACTCTACCAATTTCACAGCTCCCAAAATGTGCCCAGTTAAAAATATCTACCCATCTACCACAAGTCAGCCACAACAGTAAAGAACAGGCACAGGATGACCTTGTACGGTGAAAAAATTCAGCTGCAAATTGAGAGCTTCTCAGACACTTCAGAAATTGGATTCTCCAAAACTTGTTAGTAGTGATCAAAGTCAGAAATAACTGCTTTAACCTGTTCCTATATTTTCAGTTCTCGTTTTCAGATGACAGGATTGGCATTTAGGAGTTTTCTTAAAAGCCATTGCTACAAGGCTTGTTTAGGAGCCAGAGCCATGGCACAGGTTGTAGTTTCAGATCAAGACTGAAAGGAAAAGAATGCACAATTTGAAGGAGGCAAGCCACTCAACTGAAGTGGGGCAGCTGGAAAAGCATGCATAACCCAGTTTGTACCAGGACATTCCATATGTCCCTCTTCCAGCCTTTAAGCACTTGACTCTTGTGATCACTGACACTGTCTCCAGCTCACTCCAACACTGCAAATCTCCCCATCACCTCTGTGAAGGCATCAGGAGTTGTCAATGGATAGAGCCACCCTCATTTTATGCTGCTCTCCTCCAGAGAAACCTATTCTCTAACACTGAAAGTGTGAGATAAATCATAAGGCCCTCAGCAGGTAATCCAACCTTCCAGCTGCACTCACTCAACCTGCAAATTGAAGCAGATCTCCACTAAACATATTCTATATAACATGAAACTATCATTCATATTTATGTTTTATATAGAGATAGTAGCATATATGGGTAGCAAACTTAAAGACTATATTGTGATAAGGAGGCTGTTATACAGCAAAAAGGGATACTCTAAATTAGAGTATAGAACTGAAAGCTTTTACATCTTAAGAATAACAGGGATGTCACTGTTTTTTGCTCTCTCCTGATTGAGACAGTGATAACCAAGAGTACCATGCAATTTAAATCATAAAGCTGGAAAGTAAATTGTTTTCCTTTAAATTAATAAAATATGAAGGACTACTTTCTAAATATTCAAGACATACTCAGAGAATGACTAAGGAGTGTATTTTTAAAAAAAGATATTTTAAAGTCTTAAAATGTCCATATTAACAGCCATTATTTTTAGTTATTTAAGCTAGGGAAAATGCTTCTATTAGCTTCTTTTTAGTCCAAATCTATACTCAACAAGGCCAATGAACTTAAGAGGAAAACCAGGGCCTTTTTTCCTTGTAGGAAGCAGATGGAATTACACAGTAGTTTATGTCAAAACATTTAACAGATTAGAGAAAAGCTAAGAATAGTTTTGATGGAAAAAAGTTGTTGTGCTCCAGAACTAACAATAAGCATATTAACAGTTAAACTACTGATTGCTCATTTCAGGGAAACAACAGACCATTCTGAAGATAGTTAAACTTTCATGAGAAAGGAAAAAATTACTACTTTAAGTCATGGCATTTGTGGCTCATGTAAATCAGCTTATCAGTAAGAGTGTTTACTGACTGCACAGTGCATATTCAGATTGCAGACTCTTAAATCATGCCAGTGCTAAGAACCTAGAGGTAGACACATATGTTATAGTAGCAGGACAGCATTAGAAGTAATTAGTTTAATTGAGAAAAGGCAGGCCATAGCTCTTGTTAAATCACAGTGGTTTAAATATGTACTTTCTGAAGCCTCAATAAAGAAAATCAGTTCGTATTTCATCTCAGAATAATGCAATTTCTAATAAAATACACTTTTCACAGGAAACACAAGATATTAAAATGTAAATTATTCCTTAAAACTAATGATTGAACTGGACAATTCAGTATGTTTTTTTCCACCACTGCTTTCCCCTTTGGGCTCAGCATTTATAAAAAAATCTTAATACAAACAGCAGATGTGAACATTAAATATCACCACAGTCTTTCAGAGATTTTTTCTTTTACTGTATTTATTGACTTAGATTGGCATATTATGAACTACAAGCTACATATTTTAAACAGCTTTTTTTTTAAGACAGACATTTTAATAGCAAGAAAGTGATTTTAAAAATACCCTACACTTAGTAAACAAAATAAAGTATTAAATAAGGAGTCCAATTTAACCAAATATTTCAGTAGTCTGTTTCAACAAATACACTGAATATTAAAACACATTTCAATATGTATAGTCTATGACTGCATCTTTCAGTGTTTTAATTATTCACTCACTTGAAGTCTGGTAATTTAACAATTCCACTCATTCAAAGCAATTAAGTTATAGACTGAAACTTACATTAACCAAACCAAAGTAGTGCTCATTGACTGGAAATTGTTCTGGACCAATCTCTTTCTCCAAAGCTGAGGCATTGGCGCCCTACAAAAATCAAAAGCAGTCAAATATTAAGAGTTGCAACTATGTCCATAGTGAATTTATCTAGCTGAGAAAAAAGTAAAGTTCTTTTAGCAAGGATAAATGATTAAACCCAACCAACCAAAAAACAAAGAAACAAACCAAAAGCCCAACTAACAAAAAAAAACCCCAAACATCAGAATTCCTGGTCACAACTATAGACCTTGCCAACACCAAACCAGTATCTGCAGATTGCAGATCATAAGACTTCAGGTTTACTACTCTTACTTAAACTGAAACTCCCTCTAGTCAGGTGGGAGGAAAATAAAACTAAATGTGAAACTAAATATTGAAAACAGATTAACCACTTTCCTGTCTATACCCTGGAGAGGGAAAGAAATGGAGTTTGTGACCTAGTTCAACAATCATACATGGCAAATTAACCAAACTTGTTTAGTTAGTGTATTGCTTAATGCAAAAACAAGCTTATAGGCAGCTTAATATTAGTCATGAATGCAGAAAAATGACTCTCTCTGTTGATTTGCACTCTTGGGATCTTCAGATTGTTCACAAAACCATTTCACACAGGTCTTAAAGCAGACACTGAGTCTTCTGTGCCAGAACTTCATGCTTATGTACTAAAGAACCCAACACTCTTTCACCACAAAAAAATTTCAACATAATCAAAAATACCTTTGAGTTAACTGTTTACAAATATGTTCTGTTCAAAAACATCTCAAAGTAAGATCATTTTCATACATTTTCATGCAATTACACTCTTTTGATGTTCTGTATTTATTATTTTCAGAGTGGAGCTTCCTTAATAACTACTGTATTAACATAGTATTGCAAAGCAGGTGATACAAGTCCAAATGGTGAGCTCCTCTTATCAAGTGTAATTTTCATACTGTACAGAACGTGTCGGAAAAAGTTAAGAACTGCATAATGCTCACAGGAAGCAAAGATTGGTCTGTTCCATTTATACTGAAAGCATAAAATGTTCAAAGTGCTTTGCTATGTACCTTGAACTCTGTAGAACTGAAAGACAACACAGTACAGCTAGTGTTGGTGTGCGTTAGAAATGCTGCAGTTTTGCACAACAAATATGTTGGGTTTGATCTTCAAAAAGAAGCCAGAGAAGACAACTTTGGTTACCCTGTGATTCCATCCAATGACTGTTGACTGAACTGGTGCAATAAGCTTTGGGGTTCAAAGGAAAGAGAGCGTTTTTTATTTAGAGACAGGCAAATCTCTACTCTGGAAAATTCAGAGAACAAAACAAACTAGCTTTCTGTGTGCTCTTACACTGATGGCTTTTAGAGAAAAGCAAATGTATCCATCTCTGACTCCTTTTTGTTGCATACAATAACACTGATGTACATGCACCTCATCTATCAAACTAATATTCATGAATATTCTCATCTAAAGTCAAGCCTAAGTGAAGCAAAAACAGCACACAGTATACAGCAAAGACTCTTAAAAACAGATAGGACTCCTTCCCAACAAGTTTGCTCTTTAGACCAAAGATGTTGCAAATAGCCCTGGACATTACAATGTTAAAATTAAATCAAAATCACACACTGCAATAAAAACAGCACACAGATCAGTTACAGGTAGGAGGAAGGGGAATAGAATTAAAATTAGCACTATATCAAAGTGTGTAAAATTAAAGGGAAACTCTATTATGTGGTGTCTGCCATGCTGTGATTGTGCTACTGCAGAACTTGAGTGGTTACACAATGTGGCTTAACAGTTCTGAAACTGGAAAGACACAGTCAAAGGCTCATGAGGAGGTAACAACTTCAACAGAGCAAAAGACAGTGTAGCTCCACACTTGAGGCAGCACAGCTCTGCTTCATTCACAACACAGCCCCAGCTGCTTGTTCATCAGTCATATTCCCTGCAATTATCCAGTATGATAAAGCCTCTCTTTTACTGGGGATTTGGCTGCAGGGCTTACTGCTTTAGAAGCTGTTTTTAAATGGCAATGTTGGTGGTAAGGAAAAGGGTATAAAGCCTCATTTAAAATTAAAGCACTCCACAACTTCTGCTTAGTTAGTTTTGCATCTTTATTAAAATACACCCACAAGCGCTGACAAGGTAGATAGTATTTACAAATAAACTAGGGGGAAAAAAGGAACTGTGGAAGCCTTTTATCCTACTGTTAAAACTTCTATTTTAAAAAAATAAATACATTCAAGAGCAAGCTTTTAGGAAATTCTTTCTCTTTTTGAAGCTAGGGTGGAGTAGCTGCTTTATTTTATCTTTGGAAGGAAGAACATTATGGTATACACTTTGATGTTTGTGTTTTGTATAGATCTGAACACTGTATTTAGTTTTCTAGAACAATAAAGATCCTGACTTGGCAATAAGACAGATGTGTTAAGATTGTCCTATATTGGTATGGCTTTCTGATCACTCAAGGCTGTTTCATTCAAGCCTTAGACTATCACACGATGTCAAAGCACAGCATCACCCATGATTGAATGCAGTTGTTTGAATGCTTTATTACTACAAATAAGCACAGGTGTTTTACACCAATATAAAACACCTCAAGCTACTAAGACTTCCCTCTACAGCTCTCTTGCTTAAAGCTCTCTGTTGATTATTACAGTACATATGACCAGTCCCAGTTGACTCTTCCATTAAGCAAATATAGATGCAGAGGAGAAGCAGTGTAACACCACCAGCTATTATGGTACCATAATACCTCTTTTGGACAAGAGGACTGCACATGTTGAAGGCAGAAGTAGAGTCTCTCTCTTTCCATTAGCCAAAATGGACTTACTGGGTTTGGGATGGAGACTTGGGATATTTCAGTCCAGTACAGAATTTCTTCCTCTGCCACTTAACTGGGATGTGGGGCGATCCCAAAATGATACTCTCTTTTGGGGGGGGCTCACTGAAAAACCCATACAATAGTTGCTCAGTCTGCACACAACAACTTGTCTTTGACATTGTGCAGGGGATAGAAAGGAACATCATTAACTCTGGTTAGTAAGCCACCTCCAGTTTTCCCTACCCTTCTGAGCAGAAGCACACAAGGTCATGATCCAGAAGTGGGAAGGGGCAGATGCACAACAGAAGTAAAAATAAAACCCTAATATTTCAATAGCACTGGCTTTTAGCAGTTTTTGCATCACATTAGTATAAAACCTATCCATCACTACATACTGCCTTGCATTACCCCCTTCCAGCACAGAGCTACTTATACAGACACACAGGACACATACTCATTATAGTTAATGCAATGAAGCTTTACAAAGTGGAAGGTTCAGCAGCTAACTCTGTATACCAGAACACAATATGATATCAAGATTTGCTTAACTTTGTTATTGAAAATGATCCTGGAAACAATGCTAAAGTGATTACAAAAGAGTGTTCTTACGCATAATGGAAGTTAGGTATAAAGCTGAACTACAGTCTACTTTATTCTGTGATTTACTTCAAACTGATACAAGATAAATTGTAAGTAATCTTAGTTTAACCAAATCAAATCAGTTGAACTTTTATTGCTTATCTCCCCCACCAAGTCAAAGAGAAAGTCTATACTACTAGATTTATGAAAGATGCCCTTAGATGCCAGTTTCTTATGAAGGGATAAGAATCCATGCTTACCATAGAAGCCTTTTAAGTCTCTCAACTTTTATTTTCAAAAGAGCTTTAAGTTTCTCTACATTAAGACATTTAACATTAACCAATTAAGTATTTTATTTCAGTTTAGTGGCATCAATACCCAGAAAACACAGTGGGAAAGTGTAGTAGCTTTCAATTAAGTACAGTTGAAATTCCCCAGTTTTCAAGTTTTACACATTTTCCCAAAGTTCTAAAATGAACTAAAAAAAACCTCCTGCTACTGTACATTTCAATGGAAAAAAATAAAATGCAGGCATATGAGTTTTTTGTTTGTTTAGTCTTTCAATTGCTTAAGCAATAAATCCTTAAATGCCATTTCCCCTTTTATTACTGCCTTTTCTCACTGCCTCAGAGGTCCCACTATTGTGATGCTCCATGTTGAACTATTATTCCTAGCTAACATATGGATAAGCTAACTGGAGACAATCTGTAAAGCAGACCAGTTGGTGCTTATGGTCTGACAAACACATTTTTGGGTTTCAGAGAGTTTTTGCCATATTAGTTCTAGGCTGGCTCTGTGACTGAACACCTAGCTGCAGATGGGCTGTTGCTTGATTTAGTTTTCTCCAAAAGGAGTCCAGTTTGTCTACTCTAAGACTACTCCAAGATGTAAAGAAAAGTATAGCAAATTGGGATGCTTGGGAGAATCACTTCAGAACTGCACATACCTCACCTGAAATAAAACACTAATGAAAATGAACCTGGCACTTGTCTAAAGGAAATGAAAAGCCACCCTCTATTAACAATATTGTCTAAAAATATCTCAGCAAGCAGATAAAAAACTGCAGTTTCAAGTGTCCTAACCTTGTTATTAACACCCAACCTTGCAGGAAGAACTTTTATTTTGCTTAGTGGCAGAACAGCATCACAAGTAAAAGAGAAACTCAGTAATCAGGAATAGCAATGTTTTCCTGAACACGAATAAAATAGGAGTATAAAATTAAAATTAATTGTTTATAATGTGCAAAAATAAATCTCTGCACAGAAGCATTCATTTACTAGTGATTTCACTTGGGGGTTTTTTGCCATGCATTACAAGATTCTTTGTCTATGCCTCTGGTGAAGGTATAGAGAATTTCATAGACTAAATTAATGAATGCACTGTGACTGATGGAATCTTCAATATACAATTCTACCTTTCCAGTTATGTGTTATCAGAATAATTTATCCTTTTCCATGTACTGATATGAATCAGGATTAAGAGCAAACAGAATAGCTACATTAAATCAATTTACACCCTGTTGTTTTGACTGCAACCAAAATAGAAACATATCTTGATACTGTTTCTAGCCCAGGAAGCAGAAGTGAAATATGTTGAGTGGTATACAATAATCCTCCTTGTGCTTTAGTTGGAAAAAAACATGCATTAGTCACACATAACTTGGTAATCCAATTAGGAAATATTTGGATAGTTTCAGCTCATATTTTTAAAATACTTACAAATAGTGTTATTTTATTAACTAATTAGTTTAAGACATAGTCCTGTGTATTTTCATCCTGTATAGCTAAGACTGAAGGTTTTTTTTACTGAGTACAAGGTAAAAACATCTCTGTCTGGGCAAGGAAAATTCCAGCATAGCACAAAATCACCTTCTCTTCACATTTGGTTGCCTACCAAACTCATCTTTTTGAGCCCCACTGAGCATACACAATGTATTTTTCTTCACAGCAACCAGATAGAGTCATACTTCCCTCTGATTTCCAGTTCTGGTGTATTTATGTTAATACACTGTTCTGGTTCTAAGCTACAAAAAGATCTAGATTATTCTTTTTTTCCCTCAACTGAAAGACCAGACAGGCTTTATTGAAATAAATCATTTGTTAAAAGCATTTAACTTCAGCAAACTTCCTAAGCTAAGAAAACAAAAGTTAGACCCTATAGAGAGCTTCTATAGACCTCCTGAAAGAACCATCAGCAAACTTGAAAAAGCAGTTTCAATTAATAGACAGGCATCCTTTTACCACATTTTAAAAGAATCATTCCTAGAAGTTTTAATGCAAATTAGTTGCTTCAGAAGTTTAAAATGTAAATACAAAGACTATATAAACTAGCAAATCTGAATATTCAAGCTTTACCTAGTAATAGGATCAGTTATTCCCACTGACAAGTAAGAATTCTGTTGGCAAGCCTAGAGTCCATGTTTGTTTTCTATTGTTTCTTCATGCTTAGAACTTGCAAGATGAAGATATATATATATATACACACACACACACATACAGGTAAAAAGAAAAAGGCCCATTTATACAATTGAAATTGTCCAATTAAGCAATATACCAACTAAATAATTCTCTATGCTGGTATAAATATTGCTTGCAGCTACACAACTTCAGGATTTTTTTCTTCATGCCTCGTATTTGACATTTCTTTTATATTACTTTACAGTTAAATTCATATTTTCATGTAAATTCACAGCAAATTTGTCTAAATTATTTAATTTTAATACCAATTTTAATTATTTTAAAAAGCAAATGTACAGAATCATCTTTTATCACCATATTGTAGCATGTTACATCTATAAAAATGATGATGATAAATGCCACATTCATGTTGGAATCTTAGTGTCATATTTATCATGAAATATTCTCCTGATAGGAACTCCAACAGATGAGTGAACCTCCCTACTGTGGTTTGGAGCTCTCAGCCTAACTGTCTAACAAATACCTCTCCAAAGGTTAATGTGTTTGCAACAGAACCACCACGTGAGCAGAACACATGCCTGAACACTCTATCCATTGATCAAGGTAGATTCAGGTCATGATGCCAGAGTGAAATGCAGTGGCTGAGACAAAGCACAAGTTCATTCTTGCCATCCCTCATGAGGCAGTTAGACAGCTGGATAAAGCTGTCATTTTCTCTATTCCTATAGCCCTCTCTCTCCTCCTCTGCTTTCTTCTGGATCAAGCCCTCATTTTAAAGCTATGTTTTTCCATAACTCTTCTTTCCTTGCTTTAACTCTAAATTCTTACTTCTTCCAGCATGAGTCTTGTGTGCACTTTCCTGTGGAATCTCTTAACCTGATCATCAATTAATGTTTAAGTATTATGATTTGTGCTTCAGAGGAGACAGTGCAATTAGAAGAAAGAGGAGGGAGTACATCATAGCCATTTTTGGCTTACTGCAAACTCTGGTAAACATCACTTTACATTTAGTGCAGATTTCACAATCAGGTTTGAAAACCCTATGGTAAACAAATAATTCCTTAAGCAGCAGCAAAGCCCACATATATATATACACCTATCTCACAGTTAGTTATAAGATTTTCCTACAATTAAGTGCTTTTATAAAGCCTATTTACTATGACATCCAAGGCAGGTACTCAGTTGGGCACTTCCAGGATCTGTTTCTTTTTTTCCCCCCTCCACATGCTTGTTTGAACTTAAGTAGCTTCAAGACCTCTTCACCCTTGTCAAATGTAACTGAAACAAACAAAAAGGGTACCCTTACACAGGAGACAGGCAGAAAAAGGCCAGCCAGCCATTCAGCATGCCTCCACAAGTCTTACTCCTTTCAGAAACAAAACAAAAATTTGGATCTTGAGATATGCACAGCCTTCTCATGCAGAACACACTGTTACATCATACAGCTGACAGCTAGCCACAAACTATGCATTTGACCTCTGTGTTGAGGGGCTGAATCAATCCCTGAAGACATTCAGTGACCCTCTATTTAAGATGCTAAACTGGTAGACAGAGAAGTGAACACTTAGACAAATAACTGAAACATGAAGATTTCTCCTGTCTAATGCTACAGCATTAGCATTTGTTTTAAAAGTCATTAAACTTCTGCAGGTAGTACTAACATAATCAACCAGATTCTACAATAAACACTGAAAAACAAGTACTACCACCATTACAACTTTCTTCTGTATGTCTGAGACTGACATCTTTGTAGCTTTTAAGGTACCAAGACAATTTCTATCTTCCCTTTGCTTCAGTTACTGTAAGACTTGATACCTTTCAACTGGTGACAAGTGTTTGCTGAGTTCTAGACAACACAAGTGAAAGTCAGAAGTACTATACTCAATTTCTATGTTATGGTGAGTATAGCTTGGGGCACATCTTCATTGCAGTTAGCACAGGTTACTTTACCACTTCTCAGCCATTTATAAAAACCTTAAATAATTCAGCCAGGTAAGACTCTGACTGGAGTTGACTGCATGGATGAGGGTAAAAGTTTTACTTTTTACAGCAAAACACAATAAAATAAAGGGGGAAAAAAAATCACACATTTTTATCCTCATTCGTTTTGCAACAGGAACAGTGGCTAACCACTCAAGGGCAAAGGTATTTTCCACAATTTCCAGGCTTGTAACCAAGACTCACTACAGAACAAGGAACCATGGGAGTGGTGATGCAGAGCAATGAAGTCCAAGGAAGCTCCAAGGGGATACAACAGTACCACAGGAAGAGCTCAGCCATCACTACTAACACTGCAGTACAGATCAATGGACTAATGAAGCATACAAAGGAACCAACCCTTTGTAGACAGAATGTGCTCTTCTAAGACAATCTCAAAAGGTGTTGTGGCTAACAAACTAAGAATACTGGATAACACTCCTCACAGTACCCACACAGCCTGCCAGTACTGTAAAAGGTAATATATTGCTTTCTTATATTCAGAACTTGAACATTAAGGATAAGATGCATAAAATGTGAGTCAGCAGAAGTAAAGCTTGAATTTGGTTTAAAACAAATCAGTCAGGAAACAGAGGACTGCAGTGGAAGAGCTGCTTCAACACAGTTCCAGACTGTTAGAGACTCTAAGTGTATGTGCCTGTTAAGTTTGTGCAGGCACAAACTGTCTCCTCACAAAAACTGTCTGTCACTGGTTTTGTAATAACCAAAAGCAAGAAGAAAAGGAGCAGTCTGAAAGGTCCTGTAAGAGGCATGGGGAAAGGCAAGAAAAACTTCTCAGAATTTTTAGGAAGTTGTCTGGCAGTTTATCAAACAGTGGGTTGACAAAAAGAAGAGTTGCTACGAAAAAAAACCTCTATTACTCAGCAATTATGTACCTTTTTGGTTTTGCAAACTATATGCTTAAACGTGAGTATATGACTCTTGTTAAAATTAAGCAGCTCTGCCTGACCATAACCACATTGTTCTAAAACAACTCCACAGTAAATATCGAGTGCTTCTTTACACTATTTTTACTGAAATGTTCTTAAGCACAATCTTTTATTATCTATTAAGTGTTAAAACTTTTACAGCAGACATCCTACGCTAGCTGTCCCATCTCACAGTACTACTAAAGCTCATGCATCAAGAAAGGCATAGAAAAAATCTCATGCCTGGAAAAAAACCCCTCAGTGCACACAATTGCAATTGGACAGGTAGTACCTAATTGTCATCAGAATTTCACCTTCATGGATACAGACATTTTGGTTAATCATAAGATTTTTAGTTGAAAGTATTGTTTCAGGATTGACCCAAGCATCAGTGATGTCATTTCTAATAGACATATATACAGAATAATCTTAAAACTAGCTGCTTGGCCAGTCCAGAGCTACAACTTTCATGCTGTCCAGAAGCAGAAAACTGAGGTTCCACGCCAAACCTAAATCAAGAGGCCAGCACTGAAGCACAAAGGCTAGTGGTCAATTATGGGTGAAAAGATGTTAGCTAGAACTGCAATAAAATGAGATCATCCTAGCCCAGGATCAAACACACTGACTCCTCAGTGGTCTAACCTAAAATCTAACTATGACAGAGTGAAAACTCCTGAAATACGTGTTATATGTCCTATAACATTTGGCCATATAAAGATGTTGGTGTACAGCTTATGAACTAAAGAAGTCACACTCTCCAAGTCTAAACAAAAAGATGTTATCTCCCATATCACAAAAAACTCCAGCTGATCAACAACCACCTGGGCAATCTCACCCCATAGGCTTACAGACATTCATTCAAAATTTTCATGGGTCACCTCTGAAATGCCTTTTTGAGATGTTAAAGCCTCTCTGCAGCAAGATCTACCAAAACCATAAATCAGCTTCCAATAATATCAGATGTAAGTATTTCCCACCGTTTGACATTATGAGGCTTTACAACCCTGTTCAGCCAATTAACTAGATGACAGGGTGAAGTTTTCCCCTTAACCATCTCTTCCCTTGCCCTATGGAAACAGATCTGAAAACAAGAACTTTGTCATTTGGCAATGGAAGAGGTAGAAAAGAGCACAAAAGCAAGATCTTCAGCTACAAACTATCAACATATCTCGTTCATGGCAAGTAACAACTTCTACTGACCAAGCAATATTTCCTTCCTTAAATTCAGGATTCCTCCATCAGTGAAGCTACTGAGCTCCCCACCTCTCTTTAAAACACCCCAAGAGAGCCTTATCCCATCTGTGTATCTGCTTATAGCTCTAATTTATCAAGAGAGAGAGTAATGAAAAAGCAATCACTGGAAGAAGCCTCCTATCAGGACCTGGATCGATGCAAACAAGTCAAATTACATGCCAACGCGTGGAGCGTGCTTGGCTGAAGAGATCACGAAGGATGCTAACACTTTTGCCGGTAACTAGAGGAGCACCCGTCTGCCAACAGGCAATTCCAGCCCCACCACACGAGTAAAGTACTCGGAAAGCTGGGGACAACCACGAACTGTATCGGGAGATGCAAGGCGCTTCTAGAAGCCCTGCCCTAAAACCAACACACCTGCAACAAGCAACCGCGAACTCGGGACAACGTCCTCACAGCACACTTTGGGGGAAAGCTGTGCTCAGTATCCCTGCACTTGTATCCCGTTCACAGCCAGGATTCCCCCCTGGCCCCCAGCCCAGTTCAACCCAATCCAATCCCATCAGCGTCTGCATCAAGGTTGAGTCTCCCAAAGCCGATTAACCCCGCTCTGCTCCCGATTCCCACCCACGGTAGCGCTCCCTCTCCCAAGCCAGGGACACATTCCCCGTCCCCTCGCCGCTACCACCACTACCACCACGCACCGCCGAGCGCGGCGCAAACCCAGCCTCCCCTCGCAGCCCACTCCCTCGCACACCTCCCCACAGCCCTTTCCACCGCCCCGTGTCCTCACTCGCAGGGAGCCGGCAGGGCTGGCGAGGGCCGTCCCGTTCCAGCTCCTGCCCCTCACTCACCATGGTACAGATGGAGGCGATTTTGGAGACTGTCATTAGGATTTCCATCCGCCCAGCGCCATCTTCCGCCCAATCACAGCGCCGAGCCGAGCGGAGCCGGGCTGGGCCGGGCGCGAGTAGGAGGGGAAGGGACGTGAAGGCAGGCGACTGGGGCAGCCCCCACCGCCTCCCGCCAGCGGCCACCGCGGGGTGCACGCACCCCTAACAGCCCCGACGGCCCCAGCGGCTGGGCGCGGGGCTCCCAGCCAGCGCCACAGAGGCTCGCTCCCCAGCGCACCGCGCACCGCCAGCGCCCCACAGGCCCCCTCCGCCTGGCCCCACCTCCCGCCGCCGGGTCACCGGCCGGCTCCTCTCCTCTCCCGCCCCTCAGCCTCGGCACCGCCTCGCACCCCGCTCCCGCGCCACGCCCCCTCGGCAACCTTCTCTCTGGCCCTGGCTCCGCCCCTCCCCAGCCTAACAGGCATGCGCGGCGCGGACAGGGCAGTGTAGGACCCGCTGCTGTGGCGGGCTATCTAGACTTGGCATGGTGGGTGAGGTGGCGGTGCCTGTGAGGACCCTGCCTGGCTGCTCTCCTCGCTCAGGGCTTGCTTTTCCATCCTCATACATGCGGCCCTGGAACTGAAATCTAACAGGCAGTCGCTGGGTGAGCGCGCTGGTGGTGGAATAGCTGGGGAGAGTTGGTGCACGTTTCCTTAATGGAAGTGCTGAACTGCTTCCAAAGAAAGAGTTCCCTGGCGGCCCGGAGCCGTGAGGAGAGTGAATAGACATAACTCAATGCCAAGTTGTAAAAGCAAACTAAAAAATAGAACTCTGAAGACTCCTGCTTCCTACTGATCACTCTAATGCCAAGCTAACTTCCAAGTGACTCGCATCTGAACAGTGGGACATGGAGAAGCATGCACCTACAAATTCCTCACTTCTTCCCCTCACTTTGTCTCTAGATGACACTCTTTGGTTTTGTGAGTGGGATTTGCATGCCCCAGCCTCAGATATGTTGGAAAGTAAAGCTGATTTGTAGAGCAGTCATTTATATCAGCTACTTGTTTACTTGGGAATGAGATGAATCACCTACATGTGCCTGTGCATCTGGAGACTATAAAATGGAAATCTGGATGACTCGTTCAAGGTGTTGATGTCTGCATTAAAGAATCCTAAAACTAGCTAAAATATATCCCACTCTCACTTTTCCTTCTATATGGGAAACCTCTAGTGGATTGAGATTCACTAAGATGTTACTAAGAATAATGTCTACACACATACGGCCTAGATCATAAATGCATCTTCTCACTGGAAAAAAAAAAGATATTTTAATATCAGTAACATTAAAACATTACATTTTCTATGCCCTTCAGAAGTATGTAATATTTAGCAATTTAGTTAATGGAAATAGTAAGTTTTCCTTCAGCCAAAACATAAAGAATATGACTTTAGAAAATTTTATAACCAAACTCTTTACTGCAACCTGAAATATCTTCAAGCAATCATTTTAAATAAAATCTGTGGTCTAGAAGTGTGTATTTCAAAAGAACAGTATTTGAGAAAATGAATGCCTCTGGGATGACTACATTCAGAAACTGTTGCCACAGAAACCATGGGGGAGGACAGCATCAGGGGAATGAGAAAGAATAGAAACAAAAGAAATGTCTTGGACATTTATGCACAAGAAAGCAAGAAGGGGTTTTTGGCTGGTTAGAAGTGTCCAACCTTCAGCTATCCAGCAGTTCATTTGCTGAAAGCTGCAAGATACATCTGCAATACAATTCCTTACAGTATTAGACATGCTACAAGGGATAACCCTGTATAATCCTGAGTGGACAGAGTGTTCAAAAAATGACATGAGGAAAATATGATAGCATGCTATCTCCCTGAAGCAAAACCACAAACAGCAATTGCACTATTGCAGAAGCGTCTAAGATTATCTGGGAGATCATTCAGTTTGGAACCAATTAAGTGGCATCAAGTAGAACTGCACAGGCCAGAGAAAACTGCAAGAATCTTGAAAGGAACTCAACCAGAAAGTCAGAGATTGCCTTGAAATTTATTCCTGCTCATAAACTGAAGAAAGCAAGCAAAATATCCTTACTGTGAAGTGTTCTTTCTGTCTGCAGCTCCAACAGAGAATTTAGATATTGTGGAGTAGTGGAAAACATTTCAAAAAGAGTGGGGGCTGTATAGCTATGCTGGCCTACATCTGACAGGTGTGGGCTCATCATGGCTGGAGACTAAGCAGAAGAGCTGGGAAGATGCTCAGTTAGTAACATACAGAGGAATGGGGTTTGGTTTGGTTTGGTTTTGATTAAATGCCATGTAAGCTGAGGTGTTCAGAGCAAACTGAACTCATGCTGCATAGAATGAGGGGAAATACAGAATCTCTTTGTATATCATGCACCATTAAAACGAGGTAAAAGATGAGAAAATGTGTAAGAGAATTGGAAATTATGACTTAATTGTCATCATTGAGCTGCTTGGGGTGATTGGAATTCTTCCTAAATAAAGTATGCCAGATATTTGACCAGCTAAGGAAAAACAGAGTGGGTAGACCAGGATTTTGCATGTGTTTGTGTACACTTGAGGAGACAGAGCTTTGAAAACAGTTACAGAGTGACAGTAATGCCTATAGATCACTATGGTAACTAACCCTGTCTGAGAAAAGGTATCAATCATCTCATGTATCACTAGGGAGAGAAAAGATCCACCTGGCCAAATGCAACAAGAGCATCTTTGACAGTGGCCAGGACAGGAAAAATAAATTTCCAGTGTAATGCTATGGTATAAGCAAATAATGAAATCCTTGACTACATAATTGGGGATGCAGCAAGTAGGAAGAGAATACTTCCTTCTACCTGTGGCATATTGGGAAGATTTTTGTGGTAATACTGTGCTAATCTCTGGTGTCCTTGTTGTCAAAAGAATGCTGAGAAATTATTTGAGGCTGGGAAAAAAATTCTTTGCATGGAAAGACATAAAGAGCACAATCTGTTTGGCTTATAAAAAAAAAAGACTGGAAGGTGACCTTTAATCTTGCACAGTGAAAGGCATAACAATAAAAATGCCTACAAAATGAAATAAAATATTTGAATTAGAAATTATACTCATTTCTTAACAGTGGAAGACATTAATAGTTGGAATATGCTGCCAAGAGAAATGCCACATCCAGTATCTCCTAAGGGCTTCAGTTAAAGAATAGATGATTTTCTCACAGAAATACATTAGCTGAACAGAGAGATTTATTTTCTGCTCTGAAAGTCTCTCAGAGTGTGTACTTGTTGTTATTGCATAGTATTTAAATTGCCATAACACCTAGAAACACAAGTCAGAGGCCAGGGCACTTTGCCTTCTTAGTCACTACATAAGACATTACAAGAAAACCCAGTACTATCTTCTGAAGAACTTTAAACTGCAAATGTACAGAGGCACCAATAGACACAGAGGAGCAAAGAGAAAATATAACAAATGTAAACTGCTGCTGCTCATCCTGTGCCTTTCCTTGTTTCATAATGTTGTGGTTTGGCAGGTGCCCAGCTTACGCTAGGGTAGGTTGGCTTTAGAAATTGAAGCGTAGGCATGGTACAGGTATGTTTGTGTATGGATCATCTATCTGTGACTACAGATGGTTTTGCTGAGTATGGGACATGTCAGGTTTCTATTAATGTTGCCTGACAACAGAATTAGGCCCTGAATGTATTTAGCCCTCCACTAACCAGTCAAACCACCAATGGGTTGGGTGATTGCTGCAGTATCTGAATACAGACATACCACATCTGTTGCTGGACTAGTACACAGTGTGACTGGAAGATCATAGCATCATAGGACCACAGGATAACTCAGGTTGGACAGGACCCCTGGAGGTCTCTAGTCCAACCTTCTTCTCATAGCAGAGTGAGATCTGAAATCAGAACAGGTTGCTTTGTGCATATATACCTCTCTACTTGTTCTGGAAACTCTTAAATTTGGATCTAGACAAAATGGTGGAGAGGAGTCAGTTCGTGGAAGAAAACTATCTGAATTCGTCATCTGACACATAGCTCAGTGAAAGTCATCCACCATTCTCATGCTAGATTAACCAGCCTTGCTATGGAAATGCACCTTACTTTGTGGGGAATGGATACTGCATGATTTGTAATAGAGAGCAAGACACAAAAAGAAATTTTCCCCAACTTGAATTTCATAATTCCAAGAAAACCTGAAGCTGCATCAAATTATACAGAACTGGACTCTTAACACTTTATGTGAGTAAAATTGGATCCTTCTAGGGAACAGAAGAAACAAAGAGAAAATATATTTGGAAACTCATGTTGTATCAAACCATCTTGTACTGACTGGCAGGTGTTAAACATCTGTATTAGCAGATTAATCTGTGCAAATTATGTTGATGGTACATCTTCAGAAAATACAACAGTTTTCATAACAGTTGTCTGTGCTCTGTGGGAGTCATGACAGAGGGGTGATGGTAGACTAACTGGATATGGGAGTATCTGAGCAAGTAGTTAAACAAGTCATACATTTCACTGATAGGTCCAAAGAATAAATTCAATCTTAGTTGTAATCCTAAGAAAGGCATTAATAAATTATCATCACAGGAAAAATAAACTATAACAGATATGATACTCCAAGTGTACAATAAATAAATATTCTGTTATTCCTTAGCACGTTTCAGCAGTAAATCTCAGAATACTTTACAAAGAGGTGTAAGAAATAATAATTATTGGCCCAAATCTGTAAACAGCATAAATTAGGTGAGAGTTCTCTGCTAAGAGTTAAATTTGCTCGTTATGATTTTTTTCCTTACACTCCTTTTTGGAAGACCAAAGCTTTCCCCAGTAACAGTGTTGGTTTTTTTGTTGGTTTGTGTTGTTGGGGGTTTTTTTAAGCACAGGATAATAGCTGTTTCTTGCAGAGTTCACACATGGGGATATTTTGATACTTTCATTTTCACAGCTGAGTTGATACTGGGCATTTTGCCATATATATAGAGCTGGCAAACAATTAACCTGTTATGACACAAAGGATTACCAGCATCTGAAAAGTTAAAAGAGAAAATAAAAAAATGTATGCTGCTAAAATGAATACAAATTCCTACCAACAGCACTTAAAATACAGGCCAGTAATACTGCACAAGATAAGAATTCAGTTGTGTTGAAAATAACAGTAGATTTCTAAACTGTTATCATCCTTAGCCTCCTAAAAGCAGGTAAAATTCTAACTGGAAGTAAAATTACAGTTCTTAGAAAGAGCCCATTTATAAAATGGTAACTGTTTTGAAAGATGTCATTGTATTCTGCAAGAGAAATGTGTATAGTTTGGGTCTCAGTGATCTCAGAAAGGATGTGAGCTAGGCACAAAAGCAATAACTGAGTGCTATTTGGCAGTGTTCTGAACAGACTGTTTTAGAGAAATAGAGCCACAAGTGTATTTAGAAATAAGGTTTTTTTAATGTCAAGTAATGAAATACTTTCAATACTAGAAACTTTTCTTTAAAAATTAAGGGCTTTGATTCCTGACACAGGTACTAGGGAAATCAGTGTCTCAGTCACTCCAGTTTCTCCTTAGGATGAAAACCTCAGGAGTCAGTGACAGTGCCCTAACACTAACTTGGAAAAATCCATTTCCAGAGGTGAGAAGTGCAAGACACTTCTTCAGTCTCTACGTTCTCTACCAGAATACCAAGCAAAGCTTTCCACTGCAGTCAGCAAGATAGTATTTTTGTAATCTTTGCAGCAATTCTCCAAAAGCAGGATTAGCTGTCATGTAATAACAAAAGTGATGCACACTACAACAACAGGCAGCCTCCAGGTGAAGAGTCTTTGGATCATTACAGTCTCCCACACTAATCAGTTCTCTACAGTACCAAGATATAAACGAAGCTGAAGATGTAAAACAGCATCCAGATAACCACACAGTGGAAAAAAAAATAGCACTAAGAGGTAGAAAAAATGCTGGAGACAGCTTTGTGGAGATAATAAACTTGCTAAAGAGCTGTTACTGTTAATAGCCTGTGTATTTCATGACACTAATGGGTGGTTAATGATTTTTGTTTTAATTGAAACCTATGTGACAGTTAACAATATTTTGTGCTTCCGCTGATCTAAAGCTATTGTTCAAGTACATGTGGCATTTGGTTCTCAAACAATGCTCTCTTTGTCAGCAAGACAGAAGTAGAATGATTTTGATTTCTTCTTTCTGAAAATTTATACCCTGGAAAACTCACAGTTCCCCTCTGTACTTGCAGATGGTCAGTTAAATACTCCCATCTGGTTATACTTGTTTTTCTCTGATTATACTTAATTTTTTCTATAAAAAAAAACCCCAACAACCCAAAACAACCAAGCACAGGTTATTGCATGATCAGCAGAACCAATAAAGTTCAGTTTCATACAGATTTGTGCCCTCTGTACAGTACTGCAGTAACCCAGACATCACCACTTTGTCCCATATGGCTTCATTTCCACCTTCCACTGCCCTGCAATTTCATTTCCTCTTCTGCCCCTGCAGCACTTCTTCTTGCCACTTGCCCTCTCTTTGTTTTCCCTGTTTTGTCCCTTCACCTGCACTGCTGCTCTCCCTTGGATAAGCTGTGGTTGCCTTGCAGCAGCACATATGCTAATTAGCTCACATCACTATTTTGCATCTTTCATGCAGGACTTCCCAGCATTTCAAAAATATTAATGAATTGATCCTTAACAATAATTCTGCTCCATAAATGTGCTATTTTTTATTCCCATTATACATATGGGAAAGTGGGTCTAGTTTATCTTTGGCTGGTTGTAGCTTGGTCAAGTTTATCCTTTCTAAACTCATTCTGTTTCACTTCTCCTTCTCTGGATATTAATTTGTTCTTCCCTGGCTGTAGTGTTTGTTCAGAGCAGCTGTTGTTGTCTCACTGACAGGGGTTGGCAGAGCATAGCCAACTCTCATTATTTTATCACAACCCTTGTGATATTTGATAGTTCCCTTGCAACCACAGTTCCTGGGTTCAGGTGATGAGGATTACTTGAGAAATTCACCTCTTGCTTATTATAACAAGTTTATGGTTCAATAAGCTATAAAACTGAAAACTGTGACAGCAGGACTGAAAATGTTCAAAACAGGGTGAAAATAAAAGCCCATTTATTTTTAATAAATACACCTATTTTAAAGCATCTGTACCTTGTGATGTCATGGTGTCTGTCTCAGGTTCATCACTGAAGATACCAGTATGGGGAAGATAGCAGAAGCTACAGACTATTTCCCATTTTGGAAAGGAGGCTGGCCTGCAAAAAGCAAATCATTCAGTGAAGGATGACATTTTCTGACCACAGATTCAAAATCTGCTAGGAAATAATATGGAACTAGAATTATAATCACATATCAGGTGCCTTAATGAAGAGAATAGTGTGCATTTTACTCCTGCAGTTTCTGTATTTGATTCTTCCTTTTCTTTCAAGAAAAGGCTATGAAGGCAGGGTAAGATTTTCTTCTGGCATCCAGAAAGTATGTAGAATTAGAGTAAGGCAATAATGTTTAGTGAAAATTGTTACAACCTCCTCAGTACTTGAGTTTGCAATAACTTGGGTTACTTCATGCATTATTAAAAAGAGCATTTTGTAGCACTATTAAAATCATAAACATTCTATTCTGTCTTTCTTTAGGTATTCATATAGAGAAAGAAATCTAATTTGGCATAGTTTGGAGATAAATATAAATTTGTGTTTACTGGAATACAGCAAAGTAGAAAACATTCCTTTACTTGAAATAAGACTAGCAATATTTTTATAGCCCATTCCTTCCAGCAAGGTTCTTTGCAATTTCATAAGTGATTAAAAGCAATTATGTTAATGGCTTTGATTAGAACAATGAATGAGAAATGCAAATGGCTTCCTCACATGCCAATATGCGAATACAATTCCATAGACTATTTATAGAATAAAGAATGATTCCACTCACATTTTTACTTTATGCTGTTGTATCCATCAGGCATGCTGCCTTTTTAAACTACAGCACCTAATGATGAGAAGTTGGAATCACAATAGACTCAAAACAATCTCTGTCACCTGTGGAGGTCTTTAGTCCAAACACCTGCTCAATGCAGGTCCAGCTTGATTAGATTGTTCAGGGCCACAGTGAGTTTTAAATAGCTCCAAGGATGTTGTTTTTTCTAGTACCTAAAGGGAGATTATAGGACAGAAGGGGAGAGACTTTTTAGGAGGTCAGACTGTGATAGGACAAGGGGGAATGGATATAAACTGAAGGAGGGGAAATTTAGATTGGAGATGAGAAGGAAGTTCTTTACCCAGAGAGTGGTTAGGCACTGGCACAGGTTGCCCAGAGAGGCTGTGGATGCTCCATCCCTGGCAGTGTTCAAGGCCAGGCTGGATGTGGCCCTGGGTGACCTGGTCTAGTGATTGGCATCCCTGCTCAGTGTGGGGAGGTTGGAACTAGATGATCTTTAGGGTCCCTTCCAACCTGGCCATTCTGTGATCCTATGATTCTATGTTAATTCTCTCTGAGCAACTTGGTTGAGTTTTTGACCACCTTTGCATTAAAAACATTTTCATTGTTTTGAGTCAGAAATTTCCCATGTTCTAACTTCTGTCTATTGCCTCTTGTCCTTCTACTGTGCATGCTGAAGAAGCATCTGCCTCCATCTTCTCTGCCCCTTCTTATGAGACAGCAGAAGAGAGACAGAAGATTTCCTTCTCTGCCAATTGAGCAAACTCAGCTATTTCAGCTCCTTCTCATATGTGCTTCAGCCCTATGATAATCTTGGCTGGCCCCCACTGGGCTTGTTCCAGTATGTCTATGTCTTCTGTGCCCTGGGGAGTCAAGAACAGGATGCATAATCCAGATATGGCCTCACAAGTGCCAAATGGAGAGGAAGCCCTGCTGGTAACCTCTTGGTTGTACAGTCCTGGATGTACTTGACTTTGCAGCCAGGGATATTGCTGTTGTCCACCAGGACTCTTCACTCCTTTTCAGCAAAGCCCCTTTCCATACAGCCAGCCTTTAGTGTCTTCCATTGCACTGGGGCTGTTCCAACCCAACTACAGGACTTTATGTTTGCCTATCCTGAACTTCAAGGTTCCTATCAGCTCATTTCTGCAGCCTGTCTCTGTCCCTCTCAATAGCAGCCCTGCCCTCCAGTGATTAGACTGCTCCCAACAACTAGATACAATCTGCAAACTCACCTGACAACTAGAATCAAAAATACTGTTTTGTAATAGTTGCAGTGAGATTTCATTTCAATTCAAACTCCATGTGCCATTACCATGACCTATTCTTATATATACTTTACATCAAGTATTACATTTCAGCAGCAAAACTCATATTCAGCTCTACTTAAAGCTCAATCTCTGTGCCCTGCAAAGTTAAGCCTGTCTTGAAAAAAAACAATTGGCATAGGTTAAAATCCTGTTAAAATTATACTTTACAGTGAATAAAATAGGCACATGCTAGAAATCAGATAAAGAAAAGGTCAACTAAGTCTGGCCCTTCCCAGTCTTCAGTTTTTCCTATGATGTATTTGTTTTGTTTTGGTCAATCAATTTTAAAGTGATTATGGCCACTTCTGTTTTCTTTATTCCTTATAGACAAAAATTCTTTGGAGACACTGAAAGTTTTGCCTGAGCAAAACCATCAATATACAAGAAGAGATGTTGTGACACTGAAATCATTGCATGAGTGTGAGATCCTAGTTCCCAGCTAGCAGGTGAAGGATAAGCACTGAAACATTTAAAGGCAGCAAAAAAAAAACAAATATGCAACCCCAGGAGCTTCATGTTTTGATCCCCTTGTGATCCTCTTCAGTAATGAGAGGCAGTATCTCAGAAATAATTTTATGTGGCAGTCAAGATAATGATGGAAAAAAGGCCATTTGTTTGGCTTCAATATCAGTCTACCTGCATCTAGTAACATTCTGAATTAACAATTAATGTAGAAGTAGCACCAGTGTAATGAAAACTTTCATCCATGTGTGATGTGCTGGGGCCCAGCACAATTTTTCGTCTATGTCGTTTTTGCCATTCCATTTCTCTCAAAGGCACACATTGTTTTCCATTCCTCTCTCCATGGGATGCTTCACTGGCAATGCAGCTGAGTAGAGCCACCTGTACTGGCACTTCTGGGACTCCACAGTGAGCCCAATCAAGACTTTGTCTGTACAGTCATTTTTTGGAAGGTGATTGGTTGCTTAGCCACAAATTTTATTGATTTTAACTAGGGTCAGGCTTATATTTACAGCATGGGTTTTGCAGATGAGGACTTGAACTACCTGAAATAAAAATGTTGTTAGAGCTCTAACCATCAAGTAGGTAAAAAGGCAGTGAAAGGGGACAGAAGCATGACTCTGAGATGCCACGTAAAATGATCCTTTTGAAAAGAGTGAACAATGGAACAACAGGGTCAACTTAAGAGGTGATATAGATGACTTTGGTCAGTAAGTTTTTGATCAAAAGCATGGGGTAGACAGTACACTTCTATGAATGGGAGCCTGCCATGAGGTAACCAATTAACTTCACAATCTTGATTTTCAATTTAGACTCTTGGTTTTGCAGCATTATCACAAGAGGAACTGCAGATTTAAATCCTCTTTCTTTAACATCTATTCTTAGTTCTGTTAAAACTTCGTTCTGGTTATAATCAGCTATCTTTTTTTTTCAATGTAATGAAGGCACTATGTGAGCCTCAGGAGACCTACACCCTACTGAAGGGGAATATTTTTCATTTTTCACCTCAAAGCCCTTTACAAACTCTCATTAATTTAAATTCCTTCCACACCCCTGCTGAATAACCTAACACAAATGGAATGTCACACTCGAGATCTCTGTGTATCACTTGGTCCTCTGAGCATAGGAGTGAGCCAGATCCCACTGTGCATTAAAGTTTCAGTGAAGGATTCCTGACAACCCCATGTGCAGAACCATCACAGAGCATTTATTCTTTAGAGAGAGCTGTTGTCCATACAGATGTTGCTGACAAGTGTCAGAAGCAAAATGGGGCTCTACTAGAGAAGATACCAGAATCCTGACTGTGGGAGCTTGGGGAGAGGAAATGTTCTTTTTGTTTTGTTTTGGCATGGTACTTTCCACTTTAAAAAAAAAAAGTGATTGTTTATCTAGTCCCCACTCCTCTGACTTCTAATGAACCCTCTCTTTCAAGCTCCTTTCCCCAGCAACTTTTGAATTGGCTCCCACTGAAGCTGTTTTTCCCTGTCTTGCTCTACCTCCAAGCCAGAGAGAATAGGAGGGAAACACTGTCAACCACAGTGTGGTAAGCTTTCCAAAGTACATTAATGGGTGGAGCACCTGCCTGGGACCTTCAAGGCATTTTAGATCTTCACATTAATCTGGGTGTTGTCACTCACATTCACCCCAGTGTTTCTGAAATAGAACCAGATGTGGTAGTTGCTCTACAGCTTAGAAGTAATTGGAATCTGGATCCTACAACTTCAGTTTGATCAAGAAAGAGCAGTTCAGGCTGGGTTTCTGAGGGGATGAGGCACAGCAGTAAGGGGAGCACCTGCAGTCTGGAATGTAGATCTGCAGGTCTCCCCCACATCTACTTGGCTGCCAGCAACAGTTTCCAGACCAGAACTCACCCCACAACTTGTGCACCTTTATCTGCTGTAGACAGCCATTATTAGGAAATCCTTTTATGAGCAACATACAAAGGCTCTGCAGTCTTTAAGTGCTCAGTAGGCTGCAGTCTTAGGAAATCATGTATAAAGTATTAGTAGATAGGACTGACTGATAGACTGCTTGATCAGACCCAAACAGCATGCCCTGTGAATGATTCAGGGGAGACAAACTGTGAAACATGAGTGTTTCATTAACATGTAGAGCTAGAGAAAGACCCTAGGAATGTGCTAGTTAAGGTAAATTTTATACATAAAAACATTACTGAAATTTTGAATACCTTTCATGCAATTTATTCAGGAAAAAAATGTAACAAATCCTAAATGTCTTACTTGGCCCATAATAAAGCAGAGTTCAATCAAGTTCACAGTTACTGCTCTTTTATGAATTGTACTTATGTGGACGTGAGTTCCAACACATGGAATTTCTTCTCCATTTCTTCCTACAATGTGGAGATTTGCCCTCTATGTAAATCACTGGCAGGAGTAAGGCATTCAGCTCACTGAAAATGCCTGTCCTTCTTTACTCTGTAATGCCTTTTAGGATTTGGCTTCCTGCCTTTCTTTGCTTGATAGCCTCCCTGAAATCTCTCTATCTGTTGCCAATATACTTCCCCACCTAAAAGCTGTTCAGGCTCATAACTATCTTTGTGCTTGGAAAAGTTTCATGGTACCTAGGCTGAATGCATATTAAATGATACAGATATTCTCTATGTAGATATCAGGTGCTGTAAATTCTAGGTTTTTCACGGTGCAGAGCTGGAATACAAACACATTTTTATTTAACACTTTATTCCAAGAGATTTCTTGTGGAGACATGACCTCTGTCTGTCATAACATGCCCTGCCAGCTAGCTCTGCAGGTAGATCCTGATAGTGTATTTAATCATCCACATCTATTCTTGTGATCCATAAACATTAAGCTAGCTTTAAAATGAGGATAGAAGTTTTGCAAGACAACCTTAGAATAACTGTGAAATTAGTCAGAGGATCAAATATGTTTTTATATGCTGCTTTAAGGAATCATCTCTCTCCTAAATGAAGTAAGTGCTTCCTCCATTCAAAACAAAAATTCCTGCAATAGGGCAACATCTGCCTGAGACAAGTTTTGAACTGTTCCTGTGTGTTTAGCTCAGGGGAGGGAGGCCCTCTTCTTGACTCACTCTAGCCTGCAATTGGCTTCCCATGATGATTCCTGTCTGCTCTAATATTGACGATGCACAAACACAATGAGTCATGCTGTCAGCTCTGGAAGCTGCTCACCAGCCCGCTTCATTTTCAGGCACTACACAGCTGACTCAACCTGTGGCTGGATAAGGGCTCTTTGCTGAGAATCCATACTTCATGTATCTTTGTCGGAACATCCACCACACAAATTGGAGATGATGGCATTATAATAAGAAGAAACCTCACTACAATAAGAAACCCCAAACCTGAGCAGCCTTTTTGCTTCTGTCACCATGCTTTCCTGCCCAGGACTACCTGGATCTCCAGACAGGCAGCTGTGACTGACACACAGTAGCTCACATTACTGCAAATTTAAATTTTGGTGTACTACTTTGATGGTGGAAAACAGCTTCTTGTACTCAGTGTGTATTTAGTCTTGGAATGGACTTTTTGTCATAGTCAAGCCATTTAATAATAATTTGAACTAATTAAAATGTGGTATAGTGATATTGCATTGGACACGGGCAATCTAGCAGAGGTGTCATTTTCTCAGCGTTGAATAAAGCTTCTGTTGCAGTAAATAGGGTTAGTATCCTCGTTCCAGTAAAGGTGCACATTTGAGTGGAGTCTTATGCAAAGAATAACCACTACATCTGAGCACTAAATACTGATCTAGTTCTCCCCTGATGACTGAATACTTCTCAAACTCTCCTTGAATAGTTTAGGAGAGAAAAGGGCATCGTAACTACTACATTTGTTGGCAGGAAACTTAGGTTCCTTTTAAAGGGTAGCCGAAGTTTAAATATGGTTTATTATGACAAATAAACACATGCAGAATTAAACATCATTCTTTTTCCAAGGAGCAGCTGAAGGAAATGTGGTTGCTTAGGCTGGAGAAAAGGAGGCTCAGGGGAGACCTTATTGCTTTCTACAACTACCTGAAAGGAGGTTGTAGCGAAGTGGAGGTTGGTCTTTTCTCCCAAGCAACAAGCAATAGGACAAGATGAAACAGCCTCAACTTGTGCCAGGGGAGTTTTACATCGGATATCAGGAAAAATTTATTCACTGAATGGGTTGTTAAGCATCGGGACAGGCTGCCCTAGAAGTAATTTAAAAGACGCACAGATGTGGTGCTTAGGGATATGGTTTAGTGGTGGACTTTGGATCTTTTCCAACCTCAGCCACTCCACCACAGCACTCACTCCTCAGGATCCCTGACAAGGCACCTGCCTCGTTTTCCCGCTTCCCCGCCACTGTCGCTGTCAAACCTCCTAGCCCCATCTCACGGCACAGCCAGGGACAAAAATGGCATTTGTCCCTGTTTAAACGAAAGGGCCAAACTTCTGCAGGGACATTTCCGTGGTTGTTTATCCTGATCAGCGTACAGTAGTAGTTCCTTCAGCACACTTACCGCAGCCGTCGGGCCGGCGTCCGGGCAGCCACCTCCCTGGGACTTTCTCTCAGGCGCGTGGCGGGCAGCCTTGCGAAGGCCCCGCTGTTAAGGGCTGCAGTGGCACCGCCTCTCCCTTTTCGCCCCAAGCCGCCATTTTACAGTCACACGCGGGGAGTTGTGCCGAGCTCTACTCGCCGGCTTCAGGTGTCTCCACGGTTCCGCGTGGCGGTGGGAAGGCGGCCGAGCCGCGCTGGCGGCGGGGGAGGGTGGCTGCTGGCTCCGGCTGGGAGCGGCATGGCCTTGTAGAGGCGGGGAGCTGAGGGAGCGAGGAGGCCGCGTCATGTAGGCCGCAGTGCGGAGCGCCGGTCTGGGCAGGGAGGATGCTGAGGGATGGAGGGAAGAAGGGGGGCTGCCGAGGCCAGTGGCGAGTGCAGGTGTGGAGGAGTGGGGCTCCGCGGAGGAGGCGGCACGTGGCGGCGGGCCCAGTGAGACCAGCAGCCGCCAGCGGGATATCGGGGCCTGGGGAGCAGGCCAGACGACTGCGGCAGCTCCCCAGAGTAGGCCTCGGAGTGAGGACTGCGGGCTGCGGCGGGACTCGGGCTTTGCTAACGTGCGTGGTGGCCGAAGTCCGCGTCGGCCTGCGGAGTGTGTGTGTGTCTTGTGTCAGATGTAGTAGTGGCCGACAGATCTGGTAGTGGAGATCTCAGCTTTTGGATGCCTTGTGTGGAGGGGCTGAGAGAATTTGGGGTTAGGCAGCCTGGAGCAGAGGTGTCCTTTGGGGGACTCCTAACTGCGCCGTGATCAAGAAGACGGATCTGGTGCTTGACAGGGCACGTGGCAGGGAGCAGGACACAACCTGGTTGAGTGAAACTAGATATAAAGGAAAAGTTTTTCATTTTGAGAATGGACAGGCTGCCTATGCAGGCTGTGCAGTGATTTTAGGGCCTAACTGGACAAAGCCCTGAGCAACCTAGTCTGATCTCATAGTTGATCTTGCTTTAAGCAAGAAGTTGAGCTAGGTGACTTGCTAGCATCCATTCTAACCTAAGGTCCTCTAAGTAGATTCATGGATTCATAGAATGGCCAGGTTGGAAGGGACCTTAAAGATCTTCTAGTTCCAACCCCCCCAGCCAGAGGGGCAGGGATGCCAATCACTAGCCTGGTACTGTTCTCTGTGAATGTCTGAGCTAATCATATTGCTTGAATTGGCCCAGCAGTTTGGAAGTGGTTTCATGTGAATAGCCTTAAACAGATGTTTTTTTCTGAAATGTCTGAAAATGCTGTCAGTCTTATTTTTAGGAAGTGAACTAGTAGTTCTGAATAATTTGCATTCATTTTTACAGTAATCTGCCAAAATGACAAACACAAAGGGAAAGAGGAGGGGGACACGTTACATGTTCTCAAGGCCCTTTCGCAAGCATGGTGAGTATACCTTGCAATAAGGACACTGCCTTAATTTACTGACCTGTTATATATCAACAGTCCCTAAGTGCCATGACAGCTTGTGTCAAAGGATTTCTGACAACTTGGGCTAAAAACTGTAGAATGATATGCAAGTAAACTCCCAGCTCCGACAGCTTATGTATTGATATTCTGATTGCTTGACAGTAGTAACAATGCAAATTCTGTCAGTGCTTGAAAATTAATTTGAAAGTGAAGAAAACATTTCAATACTAACCCTTAATTAAAATGTATAGATTTTTTGCCTCTTAGTAGTGAGCAGCAGTAACAGCTGTGTGTTCACAATGAAGTAGTAGTCTAATCCCTTTTTAACTTCTGTGTTAGGAGTGAGGTTAAAGTTATAATTCTTCCTGAGTTAGTTGGATTTTGTTTTTAATGGAGTGTGTGAAGAAGTAAGTTCAATTTGAAGTGTTTTAAGAAAATTTTATCAAATGCATGATCTATGTGCCCCACCTCATTTTTTTTTTTTGGTGTGTGTGTTGAACTGTGGGCTTCCTAAGTATCCAAATTTGTATCTTAACAGGAGTTGTCCCTCTGGCTACCTATATGCGCATCTACAAGAAGGGTGATATAGTTGATATCAAGGTACTTTCTACAACACTACCTAATGAAAAGCTAAAGCAGTCTAATCCATTGCAGTCTCCAGTTTCTTGAGGTAGTCTTTGTTACTTGGGTGGTGTGTCAGCCCAAGTACCTGCTGCTCACTTTGAAGCAGTACTGGAATGACAGCACTACTGAACCAACAATAATGCTTCAGTGTCACATGCTCATTTCTGTGGGGTTTTATATATATATATATGTATTAAAAATTAATATGTTTGGCTGTGCTTCATTAACTGTATTTAACTGAAAAAAGTGAAAAGTGCCATATTTACTACTTGGGTTGCTGTTATGTGCCTACTAGCACTACTTTCATAGGAACCCCAGTTGCATTTTAGTAGAAGTTCTGCCTTGCCTGAGTTCCACCTGCTATTCAGAAGAGCCATAACTTATAGATGGTGTACCTGATAGTTATGTCTGTGTCTCTGTATTGTTGTATGACCTTACTTTAAAGAGTATGTACAGGGATGGTGATTGCAAAGCCACATTAAAACTAGAAACCAAGAAGTAAATGTAAGGATACATCATGCATATTAACAGAGGGGAAAAAAGTGAAGCAGCATTTCCTATCACTTCATATTTGCTAGAAAATGAAGTTGTAGTGAAGCTGAAAGCCTTTCGCTAAGAATTCCTACTTGGTTGAATTTTTTTTAGTTTCATTTGAAATGCAGGAGTTCTTGTAACTATCTGAGAGAAGGTGTGGAATTTGCTTGTTTGACTCTTGGAGAACTGCACTGTTCAGAAGTAATACTTGTTGATGCCCTGGAGCTTGATGACGATTGTCTCCTGAGATTGCTTGCTGAAAGCAAAGTGATCAATCATTTCACCGACACTGAAAGCAGCCAGAATTGTCATAACAAAATGTGATAGTCTTCAGATACAAAATGCATGGGTAGAAAGTCTAATGTAGGAATAAAATAGGAGTACTTTTAAATCAATCTCAAGTTATTTGAAATCTCTACTTTAAATAACTTCTGAAAGAAAAGTCCTTGTTGCCTTCCCCTCCCTCTCTCAAGTTAAAGTTTATACTTTATTCTTGTTTTACCTCTTAACAGGGTATGGGTACAGTTCAAAAAGGTATGCCCCACAAGTGTTACCATGGCAAGACTGGAAGGGTATATAATGTTACTCAACATGCTGTGGGCATTATTGTTAACAAGCAGGTCAAGTAAGTAATGAAAGTCAATGTATTGAAACTTTGCATTTGGGAAAGTTGATCTGTAATTGCACCCTCCTTTCACTTTACCAGTTAGACAGTTATTGTCTTTATTGGTCATTCAAGGTGGGTAAAGTATATATCCTTTTTATAACCCAAGCAAATGATGCTCATTTGACTTGGATCCTGTCAGAGGAAACATACTTTTTCTGAGGAGCACTCAAAGTGACATTACCTAATGGGGCTTTTCTGCTAACTTTCACATTGTTACTGAAGCCCTTTCTAAATATTAATTTGTAGCTGTATTCAGCTGGATTTAGTGCAGGTTAGTTAGAAAAGGGCTAGTTGGGTTTTTTTCAAGGAACTGGACTGGACTACAGTGGTAATGTAATTCTTTATATGCTATAAGGTTAAAATTCCTTAATGCAAAATTGTTAGCACATTGTTATATATTAGTAAGCTTTCATTTTTACAAGTTCTATCTGATTTATATCTGCAGCAGTCTTGAGTGATTGCCATTTAAAGAAAAAAACAACCTGTAATTAAGCTTACAGAACTGCTCATGTAAGGGCTGTAAAACTAGCTTTGAAGTAGCCTTTTTTGTTTCCAAGTGCAGTAGATTTAAAAACTGATTTCCTTTCCTAGGGGCAAGATTCTTGCCAAGAGGATTAATGTTCGTATTGAGCATATTAAACATTCCAAGAGCAGAGACAGCTTTCTGCAGCGTGTGAAGGAGAATGAAAAGAAGAAAAAGGAAGCAAAAGAAAAAGGCATTTGGGTTCAACTGAAACGTCAGGTAATGTTTGTGTTGTAGCTGACACATTGTATCAGTTCACCAAAAAAAAAACTAAGCTCTGTCTGTCTTTGGAAAACAAAACCACCCACCCCACCTAAATGAAGCTGCTTACAGCATTCTGAAGAATCCAAGTCTCTGGCAGGTTGTGTTGGAGATGTCTGTTGCCACTACTGTCTCTTGGGTTCACATCCTTTTGTGGGAAGTTTTGTTTGGATTTTTTTAAGTGTAGAGTGGCGACATGCAGCCTCCTACATCTGAGCTGTCTGATATGTTTGGCACCTGAAAAGAACTGTGCTGTGCCTGGTTGGGAACCGTAGCCTTGGCTGTGAGCAGAGGGACAGATGCTTGCTGTTTGGGTGCTGATCAGCAGCAGAAGCTCTGGCTCATTTCTAGGATCAGTGTTCTCTTTGGTTTACTTGAGTTTAGTTGCAGAAGTTTCTGCTGTAACCCTGTAAGAAAATAAAAACTAGACTTTAGAGAGGAGGTAATGGCTGTTGCTTCTGGAACCCTAGGGTACCTCACTTCATCGTAGTTTGGATTAGTAAATTGCAGAGGGTACAGTGTGGGGTTTTTCATTCAGCAATGAAAATCAAGCACACTCTGTAGCAAATAATTTTCTCACTGCTATACTTTGAATCAAATTTTAAAGAGACTGGGAATGATAAAATTTCTGTAATATATCTATAATAATGTGTTATATGGTTGTCAGAATGAATTTTCTCTAGGTTGCTTTTGAATTTTAGTACCAAGAATTTTCTTTTTTCTGTTTACAGCCTGCTCCCCCAAGAGAAGCACACTTTGTGAGAACTAATGGCAAGGATCCAGAGCTGCTGGAGCCAATTCCCTATGAATTCATGGCATAATGCATGTTTAAAAAACTAAATTAAAGATCTGGTTTTGGACAAATGTATGTGATTGTGGCCAGTTCCTTTCATTTTTTTTGGAATAGATGCTTTATAAAACTTTTTATTGAGGTTTGTTTATTTAACTTGCCTTAAGTGGTTCTTGGTCATTTAAATCACCTGCAGCTTTTGCTGATCAACTTACTCATTTATACAGACCATAAATCCTGTGAATGTGATGATCATAAAGTAATATGAGAGGACATGGAATATTTCACCAGGAATTATACAGGGTCATTTGGAGGTTTAATTGTGTGGGGAAAAGGGATTATGGGCTTCAGATTTCATTGATACAAGCTTTTGTCTAAGGGGCCTCAGATTAATACCAAAGAATAGTGGAAACAGTTTTTGTGAGTAACCTGTTGAGAAATGACTGTAGGCAGATTCTGGTGTTTCACTGTTGTAACCTGCAAAAGAAGGATTTTTAGAACATCTTCAAGCCAACTGACTGTCAGTTTTCACAGCAACTTAAAATCAGTGTTTGGCTCACAAGATTGGGCTTTGTTGGGTATGGTCTCTGGTGATGGTATTTTAAATGTTTTTCTCATGCATGCTTGCATAAGTTATTTTGCTCCTGTTTGGTTTGTACTTGCCTGCCAGGATTGCAGTGGATTAGCTTGTAGCATCACAATGAAATGGTTAACAGTAACTTTAAGTAGTGGGAGGTTCTAAACTTTGGAGTTTATTTTCGGCCATTTGGAATAATAAGACTAGACAGCATACAGTGATCTTATTTCCGAGCCATGCTGCCAGAGATGCTGTGTGTTGCAAGAGTTTTCATTTTATTTAGTCTCAGTGTTTCTAAGGTCACTATGCTGACAGTAGATGCTCATAAATGCATATTTGGAAGCTGTGTGTGGGCTGGGAGGAGACAGAAGGGAATGTTTTCCTTGGTCAAGATTCCCAGAAGTGACTGAAAATGAAACTGGGTTTTTGCAAGAAGATACTAACCTTTTTTGGGTTTTTTTTTAATGTTTGGAAACAGGAAAAATTAAGGTTTAACCCATCTTAGTTTTATAGACACTACCTGTTAGTTGCTTTCAGTACAATGGTGGTTTCCTTGATAATCTCAGGTTTGCAGAAGCCTAGGTATTTACAGGTCTCAGTATCTGCTGTTGGAGTTTGCTTGCCATGTGTTCAGCTGTCCTGTTTTTGCACAGTCCTGGCAAAAGAGGGAGATCTGTGAATTGAATAAAGCTGTTGGAAGCACTGCCTCTCAGGACATCTTCAGTCATGAAAGTAGTGTCTAAATTGAAATGCAACCTTCTTGAGAGAAGACAATAGTTGAAAGTGTGCAGAACTTTCAGAAGATGGAGAGAAGAAGAAAGATTTTAGTAGTTGAGCCTCTGCCCCTCAGAGTGGAGGAGGCAACTTATGTTTGGAGTTGCAAGTTCCTCTCCTGGGCTAGTAAGCAAAACTGCAGCAGGTGTGCCAGCAACAGGCTAGGTGTTTCCTCTCTGCACCATGACAGGAATTTTGTTTCAATTGTACTTGGAATTGTAGCAAACTGCTGTGAAATCTGCGAAGCCATAGGTTTGCCATGTAACTGAACACACCTTGAATGAGAACAACTCAGGAATTCCTAGTTAAGAGTCAGTTTTGCAGGAGTTCATTATATGTAATTTGCCTATGTTCCAGTCCTCTTCTAGCTCAGACACTTCATTATCCCAGAGCTGGTGGACAGAGTGTCCCTGTGCAACATGTGGAGAGTGAAGTGCTTATGGATTAGCATAAGCCGTTACACTTCAGTCTAGTGCTTTGTCTCTGTTCCATGGATGGAGCCTGACTGGGAGGTGGGAGCTGAGCCTTCTCCTCTTTTCCAGGTTTTACTGCCTTGGTCCTTTATAGCTGGTTCCCTTCCAAAGGCCCTGCCAAAAGCTGTTGTCTCCTGGAGAAGAAGCAAGGAAGCCTTGTTCTGAGCTGTCGGCTTTGTCCTTAAGCATATCAGTGACACCAAGGCCTGAGCTTGAGGGCTGTGTAGACAGTGTTTAGTGCTAATACTGTGTGTGGCCAGGAAGGGTCAATGAAAGGACCAGGGAGGAGGAACCATGCCTCTGCAAAGGGGCTGCAGGCTGAAAATTCTGAGGAGGAAGCAGGTGAAGTGTGCATGCCCCAGGAGAGCAAAGGGTGTGCAGACACCTCCAGCCCCATTCTTGTCTGGGGGGAGGCAGCTAAGCATGCCATGAGGACATACAAACAATTGATGCTTTTGTAATCTTCCTCTTGTATGTATCAGTTAGGGGAAACAGTCGTGATACTCACTCTCTTGTCCTTAGTGTGATCCTGGACTCTGCACATTTGTGGCCCTCATAATGAAAAGTACAGCTGGCATCCCAGACACAAGGGTGACCTAACTGGTCCAGAAGATGCCAAGAACTGTGCCAGAGAATGTGATCCTTCCTTTCCCAGCAGGGACAGACAAGCTTCCTCCTTACAAAGTGCAGTGGGTGTGTGGTGAGAAGGTGATTAAATTAGGCTGGTTGTCTGTGTGGTACCTCATGACTCAGGGGTGTGGGTAGTGTCTCCCACGGTGCAGGGAGCACCCTCCAGCTGCAAACAGTCTTGCATGGGAAGAAGGTACCACCCTATGATTCTGAAGGTGGTGGTATGGAAGGCACAGGTTATGAGCATTTCATGCATCTGCCTCAGTGAATGTACTACCAAGGTCTATATAGGAATCAAGTGACAACCATTCTGGCCCAAGTGTTGGGTAGGGATGTGGTTCCCATCATCAGCATCCATACAGCTCAGGACCTCAGGAAATACAAAGTTACAGTTGAGAGCACTGATTTCATTTTCCACTATTGGGTGGAAGAGGCTTTGAGTGATGGCCCCTGGGCACTCAATCACCCTTTTGTCCATGCCCACTCTAAACTGTTTAGCCCATGGCTTCCTGTCAGCAAATTCTTTCACAGGGTTTCCTACCTGGGTTTGTACACTGTCATCTTAGTGCTTGACCATCACTGTCTGCCCTTGGGGGCCCTCAGCAGCAGGTGATGCAGTGTGAACTCTACAGCTGCCCAGAAAGGATAGCTCTGCAATGTTTGGGAACGGTGGTTGTTTGATGCTACTGCTTTATAGCTCAGCACCTGGGAATCATCTGCCTGGAGTGGACTCATTTCGGTAGTTTTCCTCCAAGGGCACTCTGAATGTGCTCTGAGAGCTCTTCTGTAAAGAAATCAATAAAAATAGCCTGTGTTGGCACTAGGGACAAGGCCACAGACAAGTGTTCCCATGACAGTGGGAGCAGATGACAATAGCATAAACCTCTGGAAACCAAAAGCTTTTCAGTGATACAAGAGAAAGCTCGTATACAAAGAGAAAAAGGCTCACCTTTTTTAAAGTAGAAATTTTAGAGGCAGTCAGTTTTTGAGGTTAAAAGTGGCCTTGATGTTACCATAGGGGTTTTTATGCACTACAGTAACACAAATAACAGCACTTCTTCCATTGTGCTTTTCTGAAGGCATTTCTTTAACTGATATTAATTAGTGTGGCTTTAATGACTGTGAAGTGTGTGTAACCCTTCAGCAAAATGCAGTGTGGAATCATAATCAGGTACAATGATTCTGGGGCAGCAGGGGAGTCTCTTTCAACATCTCTGTGGAGGTGGCCAGGCCTACATGTCATTCCCTGATGGCTTGTGTTATCTCCTGGATAAAAATAAAGCAGCCCCTGAATGGATTCTTTATCTTGTAAACACTTGAAAGCGGAGCACAGCAGGAGTCAGGGCAAGGGTTTCCAGAGACTGAAGCATCCATGCAGCTGTTTACAGGTTTGAGGCTCAGTTAATGACAGCCTGTGATGGAGCACCTTGCTGCTTTGCAATTTTCTTACACTTTAAAAACCTTTTAAAGGGGCCTAATCCAGGCCTCAAGACCTTATGGACTGCTTTGGTTTGGGGGCTGTCTGTTGTTTGATCCACAAGCTGGGGTGTCAATACCGAATGTGGAGGGATGGGTCCAGGTGTGCAAAACAAAACAGTCAGAAGTAAGACAATAAATAATCTTCTTTCTTTCATGACTTGAGCCCCTCGCTGCAGAGAGGATTCATAAAGCAACAACTGATTGCAATTGTTGGGGCTGGTGTGGGCTGTGGAGGCAAACCCTCCCAAACCCAGGGGAAACCTGCCTTGGGCAGGGATGATGCTCGGCAGGGTGCTGCGGTGCCTTGCCCCGAGCCTGGGCCGCAGGTTGCACAGCCTACCCGAGCTGTTCCCCCACCCCGGTGTCCGCGCTCACTGGGAAGGTGATGAAGAGGAAGGGGAGGACTACAAGCAGGAGGGAATTGGGCAGAAAGCTGCGGCGGGGAGAGGCTGCTGGGCGGTACGGCCGCGGGCTGGGGGCGGTGCGGCTCCGCGCACGGCACTGCCGGCGGAGCCTTTAAAAGCCGCCGGCACTGGGCGCTGCCAGCGGAGTCGAGCCGGGAAGAACGGAGTCGGCAGGAGCCGAGCCACCGTGCCGTCCCTCCCATGCGCCTGCTGAGCATGTCCCAACCGTTCCTGCTGGCGCCCATCGCCGAGTGCGCCCCGGGGCCACCCGGTGTCCAGGTCCGCCTGGCAGTACTGGGAGCCCGCGGCGTCGGCAAGAGCGGTGAGTGCGGGGCGGGGGGCGCGGATCTGTCCGTTAGTCCGTCACCCTTTTTATCCCTGTCTGTCCGTCTCGACTAACGCGGCCGCTCTGTGTTTCAGCGATGATTGTGCGGTTCCTGACGAAGCGGTTCATCGGGGACTACGAGCCCAACACAGGTGAGGCGGTGGGCAGCGGGGTGTGGTGGGGATCCTCGCTGGCGCAGGTCGTGACTGACGGCTCTCTGCTTCCCAGGCAACCTCTACTCCAGGCTGGTCCATCTGGAGGGGGACCGCATTGCTGTGCAGATCCAAGACACACCGGGGTGCATCCAGGTACAGAGATGCTTCAGATTGCTCGTTTCTTCTCAGCCACCTAAAGGCTTCACTTCTGACCCCCAGCTTCCTACAAGGCCAGACTTATTCTCCTAAGGCAGAGCTCAGGCTTCCCTTCAGACCTGTTAAACGATGCTATCTGTGATACAAGCTTTATACTCTCACTACCTGATGCCACATTTATGCTCTTTTTTGTACCACAGGTGCAGGAAGATTGTGTGCAGGTGCTGGACTCCCTGTCCAGGTGTGTGAAGTGGGCAGAGGGCTTCCTCCTTGTCTACTCCATCACAGACTACAGCAGCTACCAGTCAGTCCTACCTCTCTACCAGCACATACGCAAGGTCCACCCAGATGCCAGGACTCCCATCATTATTGTAGGGAACAAAGCAGACCTCCTCCACGCCAGGCAAGTACAGGCAAAAGAGGGACTACAGCTGGCAAATGAACTGGGCAGCCTGTTCTTGGAGATCTCCACGAGTGATGACTCCCAAGGTGTCTGTGATGTTTTCCAGTATCTTTGCAAGGAGGTCAGCAAACTACAGCACGTTGGCAACATGGACAGAAGGCGATCATCCATCATCCCTCGGCCCAAATCTCCCAACATGCAAGATATAAAGAGACGTTTCAAACAGGCTTTGTCTTCCAAAGTCAAGTGAACCCCTCCATGATGAGATCCTGTGTGACTCGATAGACTTTATTTTTGTAAACTAGTTGATAAAAATCTTTATTTTTGTACTAATGCCAGCAGTATGGAAGTAAGTATGCTGAAGCTTGCAATTTCCTTGCCATTCTTTCTTGTTTGCCTGGTTGGGTTATTTTTTTAGGAAACAACAACAACAAAAAGCTACACAGCAACTAAACAGAGGAAGTTGGAGAAGGGTTTTTTTTGCCAGGAGCTCTTGATTCTGTTTCTGTTTTGGGTTGGGATTTGCTGTTTTACTCTGCTCAAATGACTTTTTTTAGGCCTCAGTTTCCTGTTTGTAAAATGGGAATGATTATCCTGTAACACTCACTTGCCTTTATAAAATGCTTGGAAACCTTTATATGGGGGAGGGGGGAAAAGCTTTATTAAACACAGAAATATGAAACTGTTTGTAAGCATTCTGATCTCTGTTCTCCCTCAACAACTGCTGCTTTGCTTGCACCTGTAATCCCCTAAATGCTTATAAGCTGTTAAGAATGCATTCCAGTTTCTGATGTGCTTGAGATTCATCCCACAGAATTAATCTTTTGAGCCCAAAGCATTTAACAGGAGGGTTGGGTTTCTCCTAGAGATTGCCAAGGAACAAAGTGCTGAGCAATCCACAGCAGAGGAGTGTGTGGGATGGCTGCTGCTTTCTCTGGAGATGTCTGATAGGGAGGACTGGTGTGTAGGTTCTCTTAACAGAAAATAGCTACATTTAAGAGAAATCACATCTTTATCTTCCCCAGGGCAATTCTGTAGCCATTGGAAACAGGTCAGACTTTTTACTCTTATTTCACATAAACTCTACACCATACTAGAATGCTTTTTATTAACTGACTGCTGAATGTCTAAGCATGGGGTGTGGGTTTTGCACTTCAGACATGCATCTAAAATATATGCATGGTATTGGTAAGAAGTATGCAGTGTTGAGTAGCAAGTGTGGAGTAATCTGTGCAGGGGGGGGCTTGCTGTCCCTGCTCAAGCACAATCCCAGTAAGATTTGGGTTTTTTTAATCTCCTAGATTAAGTTCAAAGACTACTTTCTTTCCTTTTGTTAGGAAAGGCAGGTATCTGTTGAGCAAGTCCTTGTGCTGCAGGGACACTGCTGTGCCTTGCAGTTAGCAGGCAGTCCCTGTTGTTTCTCACCTCTGGGACTTGAAGCTTTCTGTGACACCTCCACTCTTGATCTGCAGATGAAAGTCTTCCTGATGGTGGTAATCAAGGGCAGAGTAACTACAAGTTAAGGATAATGGTCTGTGAGGAAGTATCAGAGGTCTGTGTTAGCACTGGGCAGGAGTGGGGGGTGCCAGCAGCATTGTTCCCCAGAGAGAGGCAAGTGCACAACATCAGTCCAGATGTGTTATCTGTATATCTCCTCTCTGAAGACCCTGTGCTTCCTACCAAAGGGAGTGGGAGAGCTAGAGACAGGCACAGGCAACTCTAGACCAGCAGGAAGAGACTGAAATTGGGACTGCAAACTGGGACAAAACTCTTGAGTTAATTCATGACAGAGCAAAAGCAGGGTGACAGCCTGGACAAATCAAAGTACTGTTTAAAACATATTTTAAATAATTTTTTGCTGTGAGATTTGCTGTGCCAGGCCCAGGATTCTGGGCTGGGGGCTTGAGGGGAGCAGGAGGATGAGGCTGATGAGAACAAGCACATCCTTGGCAGTTTCAAACTTGCCACATGACTCACACACTTATGGGGAAATTTGAAGGGGAATTGAAAAATAACAAGTGGGATATTTATGAAGAATTTCACCAACCTGAAGTCTGGAAGAACAAATTGTTTCCAAGAAAAAATGACCACTGTGATATGGGTTTGGTTGTTTTTTAAACTGTATCTTTTGTCTTTGGAAATGATGAAGCTTGGTTACATACTCATGGAGTACAGAGTCTCACCAAACAACTTAGTAAAGGTATCCATCTCATATATGGGCACAAAAGACACTAAAAGGGCAGGTAACATGTTCTGGATCTGACTGCATCTCACCATGTTCCTCAGAGGTCAGGTGAATAAAAAAATCACTAGGCACTGAGCTGTGGTGCCTCCTGGTGAAGCAAGAGCTTGGGACTCTGCTGTGGTACACAGGGAGACTTTGCACAGAAGCCAGTGGGCACACAAGGGGGAGGGATGGGCAGGAGCAGGAGGGTAAATACAGTCATTTATTCCATCTCTGCTATGGGGAGAACCTAAAGAGATGCCTTTCATTATGTAGGCACCCAGGTTCCAGGTGGAGGGACAAAGCCTCCCATCCCATCCCATGCTGTTGAGTTGGTTCAGCTATGTGTCAGGAGCAGGATGACTCAGGGATATAATGGAGAATCTCACTGGTTAAGGCTTGCCCATAGCAGAGAAAGAGGGCTACTCTGACCTGCCTTCAGTCTAAGGCAACAGCTGAGCTGGGATGTTCTGGATAAGCTTTTGGGGACAGATGCATAAACCAGGCATTCAAGCTGTTTGTCAGAATTTGCCCTGACTGGCATTGATTTACCTTCACCCAGAAGTTTTCAGCCTTTGTGGCCCTAGGCTGACAGGCAAAGTGCAGGAGGAGCCCACTGGCTCCCAGCTCATTTTGCCCTGGCATTTTCTTCAGTCCTGGGTAAGCAGATGAAGAGAGGCACACCAGGGCAGGGAGGGAAAAGCATGTCTCAAGTTCTAGCAGAGGACCTCCAAATTCTTGTTTGTCTTTGGTCATGGCTACTTATGCCCTCTCTGTCTTGCCATCACCAATCTCTAAGCCCTTCACCTGGAGGCCAGACTGGCTTCAGAAGGGTAAGTGGGGTATGACCTGACCTTTCTCCTTGATCAGAGGAAAATAATGCTTCTGCTTCCTTCCTGCCACTGCCTCTGCTATGAAACAGAATGACAGCAATTTCCCCTGACAAGATGGATGAGTGGGTTTTTAGAAGCAGGGCTGTTTACAGCATCACATACTGCTATGGCTGCAGCTACATCAGCATCTCCCCCCTCCCACTGGGCTATTTTGTCTAGATCTCCCAGCACTGAAGTCATCCAGTAATGCTTTAAGACTTCATGAATTTTAAAATAGCTGCTGCCATCATGTGCTTCAGTTCAGGAGCCACAGACCACTAGACAGAGATAAGGATATTTTCTTCAAAAACCGTTATGAATGCTCCCTCACTTTCTGCTCTGCTTGAGCAGCCTGAACCCAGGCTGCTTCCTTGCTGCCTTTTGGCTGGCACTTGGCTATCAGCCCACATGATGGTCAGTGACACAAATCTGTGATGGATTGCTGTGGTTCATTCAGATGAAGGACCATGGACAAAATGGACTGTGGATAGGAAGGACCATGTTCATACCATAGGCAAGAGCTAGATTCCAGCTTCAGACTGGGAGCAAAAGTGGTCAAGGCCTGGATGGATGGACAACTAGAAACAAATCTGCATCCCATGCTTAGACCTTCTATAGAACAATTTCAGTCCTGTGAGACTACAATAGCTTTTAGTGAAGCTACTGGTTATTTAGGAAGGTCTGGATAGGTTCAGAATGCAGTCCTTTAGAGAAAGTTGACTTTTTGCAGCAGTGGTTGCACTTGGCATGTGACTACTGGTAATTCACACCAGTATGACAACAGAGTCTCTTCAGCTGCACCTAAAGCCAGTTGTCCTTCTAGGAGCAATCATCCTGGGGTGTCACTGCATCACTGCACTGAGGCACATGCAGTCTTCCAAAGAGGAGACTTCATGAAGTACCTTCATAGTGATATCCCTGAAAAGCTTATTACAAGTTAAAGCATGGCTCACAAAACAGCAGCTCAGCTTGGATTTTGGGTCGTTAATGACAATTCAGACTTCCAGAATACTTGCTCTTCCACTACTCCAAAAAGAAGGAGAAAGCAATACCTTTTTATTGAAAATTATTTTGAGATAACTGGTTTATGAAGTTTTCTTACTACATTCACTGCTTGATGCTCTTGACTGAAAAGAAGTACAAATGCATATTGTGACTTGTTATGGCAGTGCCTATTGTGGAGCATAAGCAGTTAGATAGTACCTTCCCACAGTACCAAAAGAAAAATTTGGATGTAGAAATGAAGAATCCATTTCACTGGCCTGTGATACTTGATTTTCAGATGGTAAAATTGATGGAGAGATAGACAATAGGCTAGTAAAGGCATAGAGTGCTTTGGGAAAACTCTATCCAAGAGTCTGGTGAAATAAACACTGGAAGAAAAGTCCAAAGCTCAGTGTTTCTAGAGCCATTGTGCTGTCTACTCTTTTCTATGGTTCCCAATCCTGGCTCATCTATGGCCACCACCTACGANCGGAGCCCTCCCTGGAGCTGCCTTCTTGAAGCCTGGACATCATGATGATACTTAATTTACAACTGAAAATCTGTGTAGTAAAGTTTGCATAATGATTCTAGAGCTCCCACAGATGTTACAGCTGCCATTTTTTAAACTGCACTTGGTTGTATGCTATCCATGCTTTCCATTCTTGACTGAAAATAACCATCCATAGGAGAAATCCTCTCCCAGAGGCTCTCATGGTGTGAGCTGCTGTGTACAGGTGGCTGCTTTAGCCCCATGCCTGCTCCTCTGGGTTTTGCTGGATAAATGCCTGGGCAGAGGCATCTGCCCATGTGCCTAGGCTTGTGGGGTCATGGGCCAGCCAGCTGTGTTTTGCTCTTGATCTGTGCACAATGTTGCCATTAAAGTGTATCTGCCCAGGCAATTGCGCAAGGTTATTTGTCAGCCTGCATTACTGGGAAGCAGTAATTAATTCTTCAGGCTGGAACAGTTCTCTTCTAAAGTATTTGGCTCTTTCCCCATTATTAAAAATGTCCTCTTCTCAGGTTTCAAATGGTCCTTGTAAACATTTCATAGTAATTTCCCTCCCTTGGGATGGTAAATCAATATCAGCAAATGTTATTTCTGGGAGCAGCTCTGAGAAGAGAGGACTAAACTCTGCCCTGGCTTGGGGCAGCAAGGTGAACTACAAACTCCAGCTCCTGCAGCTGATACTTCCTTCCCCTTCTGCAAACAAATCCCAGTGCAGGCAAAGTGATGTGCCTGCTGTCTGGGGCTCACAGCCCTGAACTTTTCCAGGACCCTTTAACAACAGTTTGATCTGAAACATGCTCAGCAGGCAAGCTTTCCACTGACACTATTTCTTTTGATATTAAGCTGAAAGGTCTCTTTAATCCTACAAGACAGAACTTGCAGAAGCCTGAGGAGTGCAGAGATCATGAAGAAACCACAGTGACAGCAGCATGGTATTGGCAGCCTCTTAGGATCTGAAGCAGCTAAAGAGCTTTTGCCTACCTGTTAGCTATTGCAACAGCAGGCAATAAATATGGATGCAATTAGACTGATCTGGGTGAAAATAGATGGGCTGCAGTCAGCTGCTGGGCAGGAAAAGGCCTGGCTGTCACCTTACCATGCTCAGTGCCAATGATGGCAGATGCCTACTCAGCATCTCCAGATGTTCTACCCAGCAGCTGAGGGGGACTCCCCTCACCTGAACTGAGACATCTCAGCAGCTTCTGAGCAAAGCATTCTCTACAGCCCATGGGTATAAGAAGGCATGTCTGCCCACATTGCTCCTTCACAGTGAATAATCACCCTGTATGAAGCTCCTATCCTGGACACGTGCCCTGGTCTGTTCACCCCAGCCATAAGGAGACAAGTCCATGGTCCATTTTTACAGTATTTTGTCAATCTTAACTGATTTGGGGAAAAGCTACCCCAGGCTTTAGACATGAAGTAACCAATCCATCAGGATGCATCAGGATTTTAGATCAGAACTATGATTTTATTTTACTTTTTCTCTCACCCCTTCATATCTCAAACAGTCTAAAGAGGCTAAACCAGAGAGCTTTGTTTGGGTTTATTGCATCTTTCAAGGTGCCTAGTATCCCATTCAAGTGGCAGTGTCCCTGCAGATTAAGGGTGCTTAAAACACAACGTGGATCAAGAGGGCATTTTTCGATCTCTCCAAGTGCTGCTCATATATGGCCTATTAAAAGACCTGCTAATGGACAGTTTTGTGGCTGTTGCAGGGCTTTGGCTGTTATTTAGAACGTGCAGATGATATTCAGCACCTGCTCTGTGCCAGGGGCTCCCCATCCCTTAGCCACCCAACCTGGGGAAAGATGCTGTAGCATTTTAAGGAGGTCCTCAAGAAAGCACTGGTGCTTCTGAAATGAGCACAGGTATAATTCTGCAGGTACCAGCAAGTAACTTGCTATTCAAAAGGTGTAGGAAATGTCAGATCTGAAGGTTTGGGTATTTTTCCAGCACAGAGCAAATGGATGCAGATGGAGTGTGACTTCTGGAGTCCCTTTAGTGTTTAAATAGGAAGATACAAATGTAAGAGTTAGTCTGAGGCTCACCTGCCAATGATCTTAGCATTGAAAAGCCTATCTAGAATTAAGGGCTATTGATAGGAAGCAGAGGTCTGTGCTAATTCTTGCTCATACCTTGAAGATAAAATATGCATCTGATTGTTGAGGTGACTGCTAATTTTAGCTCTGGTTTTGAATAATGGAATAGCATTATTGGTCTGATGTAAAACTGTATTTCTTATGCAAAATTGCCATCTCAGTAGTGAAAGAGCCTACTCTGATTTTGCCTAGGTAATAAAGAACAGTGGACAATAAATATGCATGCAATTAGGCTAATTTGAATGAACAAAGAGGTATTGCCTAATATAGATACAATTCTAAGAACTGATGCATCAGATGCCATGATTTTTTTCCCCTGCCTTTTGATTGTTCAAGGGATTTCTGAGCAAGCTTGCTTAGATGTTGTAGTCCATTTGCCTTTGTTAATGAGAGGTTCAGATATGAAGCTGATAAAACATAAGCAAGATCTGAGGCAGAACTGAGTTATTTTAATCTGGGCAGTGAGCTGTCTTCCTGCCTGCATTTTCCTCTTGTAAAGGGAAAACACAGGAGAAAACTGGCACTTTCATGGGTCCACCTCCACACAGACACAGCAGAGAAGGAGAAGTATGGAGAGGTCACTTCTGCTCTCTGCCATGCTGCATGGATAGGTGACTCTGGGATGTACAAAGGGAACTTCTTAGAAAAGCTTATAATAGTAATAATAATAAAAGATTTATAAAAGAATTATAAAAGCTTCCTACTTACATGGAGGTAACATGCTAGGCTTCACCTTTATCTCCTTGTTCCTTTCCTGGCCTTCAATGTCCTCCTAGTAAGGACCTGAGCTGGAGAGCATGACTTACACTGATGAGGGAAGCTTCCCCTGGCAACTGACTCTAAGTCATAGAATCCTAGAATGGTTTGGGTTGGAAGGGACCTCTGGAGCTCATCTAGTCCAACCCCCCTGCACTGGGCAGGGACATCCCCAACTACATCAGCTTGCCCAGAGCCCTGGCAAGCCTCACCTGCAATGCCTCCAGGGATGGAGCCTCAACCACCTCCCTGGGCAACCTGGTCCAGTGTTCCACCACCCTCGTGGGGAGGAACTTCTTTCTAATGTCCAGTTTAAATCTACTCTTCTCCAATTTAATCTATCCACAAGCAGGTAGACTGAGAGGTTTTATTATTGACAAACACTGACAGTGCTTCTCTTGCCTGAATAGTAAAGATTGATTTATGTAGCTATTGCTGCTACTTTCAAGAAAATGCAGTTTTCCTCACCAGAAATCAAAGACAAGACAGACTTCTTATTCATTATTCTCAATTATTTCTGATGTTCTCTATTTTTGTGTTCACAGCACAAGTCCTATGGCATGGCTTTTACTTAAAACCTCTTGGCTCCTGGAGATGAATCTCTGCTGTCATTCAAGACAAATTTCTAGCCTTCACACATGAGAAGAAAAGTGATGAGCTATGATCTAATATGACCCAAAGACTCAGAAAATGTGAGGGCATCCTAAGCTCCAAAGATATTTTTCAAATTGTATGGTTTTAAAATCAATCTACTGATGCAGAGACAAAGGTAAGGAGGAGGGGGGATGGCTCGTGGTGATTTTTCTCCCTTCTCTGGCTTTTCTGTACTTGAATGGAATGACCATGCAATCCATGGGGATGAGCTGGGGAAAGCAGTGCCAGCAGAAGTTGTTGGCTCACAGAAACCTGGGCACTGCAGCTCTTGAGAAGACTCTCCTGGGAGCTCCAGACAAGGAGCTCTGCTTTGGGAAAGGAAGCACTGGTTACCCTACATCATCTGCTTGCTTTCCTGTTGCCCTTTTCTTCCTCCAGGATTGTTGAGTCTTTTGATTCATCCCTGGTGCTTGGAGAAAACGTTGCTCACTGGGGACTCAAACTGCTTTGTTTAACCTTCCTGGGGCTGTGCTTGGAGGCTTGAGCAAGTTGTTACTAGCAACAGCTTTAATTTGAATCAGGCTATCAATCAACACCGGGCAGAGGGTGGCACTCAAGTGAGAGAGGTAAAGCAGATAGCTGAGAAAGGAGAAATGTTGTGAGCACAAACCTTAGCTGGGAGCTGCTGTCTTGGGGAGGTTGCAGCAGGAGCTACTTAATGCTGCTTTAGCCCTGAACCAGAGACATAAGCCTCCATAAAAAGAGTGGGATATGGGCATCCATCCTTTCTCCTAAAATGAGCTCAGTAAGCAACTGTAGCAATCAATGACACATGAACAACACGGGAGGCTCTTACCCCAGAGCTAGTAGGGTCCATCCTCATCAGAGCAGAGATACCAGCTCCAGACTTGCTGAGGGCAACCTCCTGCTCCTCTGGGGTGGAGTGCAGGACAGTGCAGCCCTGTCCCCATCTCTTTCCCTAACAGACATTTAACACAACAATATTGCCCACTAAACCAGTACAGTTACGCATTACCAAGATATGCTAACAGGATGAGAATATTTACTTATTATATGCTGGAAAACAGGAAAAAAAGAGTCTTTACTTTACAAAAGACCTTGTAACTTTTTCCTGTACTCCCTCTTTTGTGCTCAGCTTGAGCTGCTATGTCTCCATCTCTGTGAGGTTGGGGACAGCCAGCAAAATGCCCATATTGGGCTGTCACCCAGCCAAGGGTGCTCCCTGCTGCAGCAATACATCATGTTCAGGTGCATCATGACTTCTGAGCTTGGTGTTAGCCTGTGCACAGGGGCGCCAATGACCACAGATGTAGGATGTATGTATCTGTAGTTTCCCAGCACTTTCCACTCCCCACGCTCTGTTCTTTCACAAGTGTTGGGGAACATGCTTGACACAAACATTTTCCACTTAAAGCAATGAAACAGAGTCTGAATGACATCATTTGCCAAGCAGCTGCAGATAAACAGAGTTTGCTGTTTACTTTTTTCCTTCAAAAATGGGACTACATGTTGTTTTCCTCTATATCCAGACACAAGCATACCCTATGCTGACACCGTGCCCAGTGCCAGGGGACATGAGGGTGCTTGGGGCACAGAGGATGTGCTCAGCACTGTAATGGCTAAACTGTACATCTTGCCTGGTTGGTAATGTCAGTAATAACACAGCTGGTATGCTAGCACACCCACATGCTGCAGGAGGATTTGGCTTCTTCCTTTCCTTCTCCTAAGAAGTGCAAGCAACTGGTTGAACTGGACTGTCTAACCTGCTTCAGTCTGCTTCTGCTTGCAGAGCAAAACCTCCCAACCCACGGCAAGAATAATTAACTGAGAGGAACAGGTCAAGGGGCCCCAGGAAGGTACTTTTCACAACTTTTACCTTCTACCTGTTGAATGTTTTGCCTTTCCAATATCCAAAGGCAACTTTGGTATTGGAGCTCCTAAAATCAGAGCCAAGTACTTTCCAAAATGGTAGTGAATAGCTTTAAGTGCCTGGCATTGTTCCACTTGCCCTCCTGCTTTGTTGAGCACCTGGCCCATGATGCCAAAACTTTCTGGGTGCAACACCTTTAATCCCTAAGGCCTCTGCCACACATTGCAGAGAGATATTCTGATGGTGTTGTATCACTCCTGAAAATTGTTCTCTGTAATAAGAGCAGAATTATACCTTAGAGCACAACATCTTAACACTTCTCAAGACAACTTGAGAGGTAAAGCATTATTTTACTGACTGTGGTATCTGACCTTTACAAAGCACAGAAGGCTGTACTGGAGGTAAAAGCCTCTCTGAAGACCTAAGCTCTGAAATGAAGGTTTTATTACAAAGGTATTCCTAACCTCTTCTGTAAAGATTTGTTTTTGTATAGACCTAGATAAATTTTGGTTTTCACTTACTGTGCTTTCTCATCCTTTATTATTTTCTGATTACTCCCACTTTCAGTCTGATAGTTGTGTTCTGTCTTCTTCAGTCACTGGCTGGCTGACTGCATTGGGAGCATCTCTGTTGTGTTCACAGCAATGCACAGAACACAGAAGTGAAATGAAAAGTTGGGGTTTGACACAAAGAGAATGTCAGAGGATGGATACATAGAGCAATTCTTTTTTCTTTTCTTTTCTTTTGGTAAAACCTGCCTTTATTTTTCAGGAACAGCAAAGCGATAGTGTTTCTTTTATGAGAGTACAAGTTAAAACAATTTCACTGACTACAGTTAAGAACGAGACCCAAGAAAAACAACCTCTAAGTACTTTAAGTATAAACCTGTTTTTATGCTACTATTCATTTCACAAAAGCTTGCTGAGTTGGGTGCTCTTTCTGCAACCTGAGGGAGAGAGAGATTGCATATTCCACATCAAGATGACAGAAAATGCTTTGAATGTTTAGATTGTTTTCTTTTGAGAACAACTAAATCTTCATTGATTTTTCTGGAGTTCAAAGCTGAACATATGTAACTGGAAAGAATAGTGCCAGGGAGAGCAGAATAAAAGAAATGTATGACACTTTACATTGATTTAGCCATTATGTTCTACTGGACAAGTGGAATATAGCAAGAAGAGCCATTACACATAGTTGTCCCCAAAGGTGGCCTTGATATTTGCAAGTACTTACAATTACAGCTTTAAGTACAGAAGCAAGTGGTAAAACTTTGTCCTTCCCTCTTTACCTTTTAAGTCATTAAATTACACACTCTGCTTCTTAGTCATCCAAAGGATGCCACAGAGGTAGGCAAGGTATCACTATGTTCCCTAAGCAAATAGGGAAGGAGGAAGAAGGAGGAAGATCTTTGCATGCAGAACCTGATCTCCTCTGGATCTTCCCTGCTGCCAGCAGTTGAGCTTTCCAAATCCTCTAACTCCCAATTCCTGGGAAACACTCTGAAGGCATCAAAGAAGTCAGGGTTCAAATTGAGATTTGCCACTTGCAGCTTCACATTTTGGGCAGTGGAATATGACCAAATCAGCCAGCTGCTGGAAAATGTCTCCTGAGCAGAAGGAACTCAACTAGCCTTTGACTTGTTAAAAACACATTCAGGAGTGAAGGAGGGGAAACACTGCACATGTCTCCTTGAAAGGTAATACATTTACTTTTAGCCCAGGAAACCTGGTAAGTCCTAGTTAGGACTGAATCACTGCTTCTCAAACTTTTATGCACATAACCTCACCTCTATTTGTACTTACTGATTCATCTGTGGGCTTTCAAGCCTATTGTGCTTCCAAGATCATGAGCAACTTCAGATCCTATTTCATGTGATTATGAACTCCTTTTTGGATCTGGAAGGCTTTTGTCAAGAAAGGCTGAACCAGATGATCCTTGAGGTCCCTTCCAACCTGATATCCTGTGATTCTATGGTTCTATATCTGAGAAGTAAGGGATGGGTGGTTGGATGAATGGATGGATGGATGGATGGATGGACTGATAGACAGATGTGTCTGATGTGTTACTTGCCTGAATTGCTCTGTTCCCTGGGTTGCTTTCTGTCCTTCTTAGCAAACATTTAGAAAAAAACAGCAGAATAACTAAGCTAGCGCTGTCAGAAACATGGTAGGAAAAGGAGAAGGTTAAGATAATGTTAATCCATTCATCACAGTTGTCCTTGGGATTGAAAGGGATATCACCAAATACAAAAAATATGCCCGGATATAGTCTCTAGGACTTTCTGTCTTTTAAGCAAATCCCACCAAATTCCATTTGATCCAATTAAATCAATAGTTGCTGTCCACAGCAGTGTCTCATGTTTGGCTGCCAGTACTTCCACAGGAATTTCCCTGTAATACACCTGCATTGCACACTTGCCTCCCTCTCTTTTCCAGGCACCACCTCCCCATAAGCAAGGCATGAGGACAGTACCTTTGCTAAAGCACTATCTGCATCCTTCTGGGGACATTTGTGGAGTGAGCATCAGGACCCTGGGTATCACAGAATCACAGAATGTTAGGGGTTGGAAGGGCCCTAGAAAGNCCTATCCTTCCTGAGCTGGGGGGTCCAGAACTGGACACAGTATTCCAGGTGGGGCCTCACCTGGCACCCGTGGCCTCGTGGGGCCACCAGCAGCCACAGGCATGCAGGATCCTCCTAGGATCCTCCACTCAGGGACTCCAGGGAAAGTCAACCAGAAGGAATAAGATGCAAGGCTTGCAGCCCATTCTTTGGTTATTGTTTCCCAAGTGAACAGCCAGATGGACATCTTCCTTGGCTTAGGGTAAAGATTTGATCAGCTGTGTCCTGCAGGTGCTGTGTTGCTCTCCCACTGTCTCCCACTCACAGCAAAGAATAAGGAGCTGCTCACCTCTGCTCAAGCTCTGTGTTTAAGTTCAGTCCCTTGCCTGTGGTCCCTGCCTGAGCTCTGCTGCAGGCATGTCTGTGCCTGGCTGTGTTCTCCACTGAGCCCTTGCTCTTGCTGCTCCCAGACTCAGGACACAAAACCAAGAAGGGCCCAGAATCTTTTGACCTGTTTGCTGATGTGAAGTATTTGCAAATCAGTGGAATAAAGAGTCATCCTACTCTTTGTCCCCTTTAGTTAACCACACTCTGCCATCTTAGCTTGTGTAATTGCCTGAAGCTATAGCTATAGGGCTGCTTGCTACCAAGCTGCTGCTCCACTGGCACCATTGTGGGATCCTGATTTTGTTGGACTGCTGTGCAATACAGGCTTCATTCACTCTGTAGTTGTGGTGTTCCCTTCCAAGTGGCTCTTATGTTTTCTCTCTCTTATTGCACTGCTGCAAGGTCTTTATTGTGGGGAGCTAAAATAGAAGTAAGTCATTGTTTGATAACAACTCCAGCATTTGGAAGGGAGCTGCATGCTTACTTTCCATAAAATTAAAAATACCCCTCATTGTGGGCCTGCCTTGACCTTCTCTGGAGTCAGTAGGACTTTGCTTTAATATGAATTAAGCCTCAGATGCTGATATCAGTAAGGAGAAAAAGAACAAGCCCAGCTTTCAAATATTGTATAGGATAGACACAGTTGCCTCAGAGCTGGGTATTGGGCATTCTGATCTTGATGTTCACAGCCAGGAACTACCCTCCCAGAAATGATGCCTTTAATTAGTACATGTTTCCCCTGCTGGAAGCCAGTCTCTGCTGTAGAAGAGTCACAGTGCAGTTCATGAGCAAGCAATTGTACCTGATGTTTTATGCAACTAGTGAATTTATCATCACAGCTCTGCTGAAAAGAGCATTTGGCAGACAATGGCAAAGCCTGAGGAGTTGTCTGGTCTAAATTCTGCAACCTAAAGGGAATGGCATAACTGCAACTGATGGTTTTGGGGTCAGTTCCCTCTCCTGACATGTCACTGGCTGTAATGTTCCTATGACAAGCTATTGCTCCCTGTTGATTTGGATGGTTGAGCAGTTTCCAGGATGGGTTCCCAGGCTCCTGTAAATTCCAGAAGAATAGCTTTTGTGGACATATATAGTGGACCTGCTGCTTCCCTGACACTGGAGAGCAATTGTGCCATTTTGGGATATTGAATGGTCTGAGAGAAAACTGTGGCACTCTTGCCTGCAATTGTTTTGAGTAACTCAATAAAGCTGAGCAGGTGTTGGGAAGAACATCTTCTTGATTGCAAAGCAAGCCTGTTCAATGCTTGAACTCATTTGGTCTGGTTCACAAACAGCATGTGGTTTTGGAGGAGCCTTTAAGGAGTGCTCTGTGTTCCATAATATATCCTCCAGGCCTGTGTCCTCCAGCCTCTGTCACTAGATCTGCACCAGTCCACACTCAGCACCTAAGAGAATGACCCAGGGACTCATGGACAAGGAATTTGGCAAAGTTTTGCTCTCAGCTCTCTGCCAACATGGCATTGTTTTTTTTCCCCTCTAACTAAGAGTAATCACAATAAATATCTGCTCAGGTATAAAACAATCACCTACCTCATAAAAGGCCTCTGGTTAAATTGCTCCTGTTTGTGTGGGAGTGTTTTCTATCCCGCTAGCAAAGAGTCCTTATAAGGAGTAATAACACTGAAGAATCTCTTAAAGAAAAATGTTTATTGAAGGTTTACTATTTCACAGATTTTCCTGTATAATCACTTACGCAAAGCTGTGAGTCACGAGCTGAAGTTCAGTGTGTGAAATTGCTGCCAGAGTGAATAAACTCTGTGCATCACAAAGAGATCAGTAGTCTGCATGCATTACAGTCAATTCTAAAATCACATGGAAAATGATTATAATTAGGACAGGAAATGTTAAAATCAAGAACAAAAGAAGAGCAGAACCTGCAGCTATTTACTGCTACGTTTCTCCTCCAAGAAGTTTAGGAAAGATATCTTAACTCCTAACTGCAAAGCATAATAAAAATCCTCAGTGTCCCTTCCAACTGCTGCCATCTCAGCAAGTTTGGCAGAAAATGTCTGCAAAGTGCAATATTTACTCGTGGTACATGTCACAGGGACCTAGGCACAACAACCTAAAATAGACAGGTCTTGAGAGCAAATAACTTCATTGTCCTGCCTGGCTGGTCAAGCCTGCCTAGCAGATTGACCTGGCCCCTGTCTATGGCTGTTCTGTCTTCTCTGCATCCGGGATGAGCAATATCCATTAGTACAGAACTGCCTTTAATGGCTTCTCTGTCTAGAAGCAGGGAGAAGAGTTGTCTGCGTGTAAAAAGAGTATCTCCAAAGGTGAAAGATGCCTTGGGAAAGTACCTGCCACTCTTGAAAGAGGTGACTATCCATCAGTCCCACAGGCTGGATGACGACTGAGACTGCAGCTGAGTGACTTGAAAGGTGACATTTTGGTAGTAGAGGCTAAAACTAACCAATGGTCTCTGCCCAGCCTGACAGTGCAGAGAGTGATCAATGACTAGACAATGGGTTAATGCAGTGGTGAGAGAAGAATGAGGTGTGATGGTTCTATAAGAGGGAAATACTAGACTAGGGCAGCTTTAATCCAAAACTCACAAGCTTGTATGGTCTCTGTTCATCTGTTGGAGATGGCTCAGCAAAAGAGACATAGTCAATGAGTTTTATCATGCTATCTGTATCAGGCTGGTACTTCTGAGGTCTAATCGTGTTTCCAGCATGCACTTGGAGACACAGGACTTTTGTTTCCTTCTAGAAAAGAACAGTAATAGGCACTATAAATGAATGAGATGGGTTCTCTACGTCCTCATGACAGCAGCTTGGCAAAGGTTCAAACTGGCTTCTTCCAATTTCAGCTGTATCCTTCAAGGCTGTTCAGTGTGGCTTAAGCAAACTGAGGCAGGGTTATGTCAGTATTCAGAGGGACATCAAGGCTGTGGTGGGCTGAGGAACAGAGGAGAAAGGAAGCAGCAAAAAATGCTATGTAACACCCTTTAGCAGCTGAAGCCTGAAGAATATATTTGACTCTATTCCCTGATTTCCTTTCAAGCTTCCCCAAGCATACTAATTACTAACTATCTAATGGGACAGACACTCAAAAGGAAATTCCCATCTAGAGTATCTTCAGTTGTAGTGGAAGATGCAAGTCCAATTGTTTATTCAACAGGCATGTCATTAAAACAAACACACTGCTGGGTTGCTTTATGCAGCATCATTCATTGTTAGTTTGAGTTATACACACTTACAGGCAACTTCTCTGCCTCCTACCAGCAAACTTTCCAGCCTCACATACCAACACAGTTCAAGTGCAGGGTAGATTTATTGAATTTCTTTCAGCTAGTGACTACTCAGCTTCATTTGTTTGAATCTTAGGTTTTCTTTGGGTGAGAAAGGCACAGTTTTCCACATTTCTGAAGGATGTTTAAGCAATTTCCAGGAAATAGATGCATATCTGGACATGCTCTAGCATTACCTAAATGGTTCTTAAGAAATAGGCAGCAGATGTTTTAAGACAGAAAACCTCAACATTTCACAAACAGTCTCAAGTTCTGTTTATTTTTAAAATGTACATAAGAAGTTCATTGTGAGCATAATCATCACTAAAGTAAATTGGATGCATTTGCTGTGGTGATTTTAGCTGGAATTTTTCCAGATTTTGTTTTCTTTGGAGTTCATCAAGAGCTGAAGACCCAAAAGGTGACCTTCATAATTCATTAATCATCACAAAGCACTTCCTTGAGGGAAAGAAATATGAAAGGTATGTGCAGTGCTGAAAAAGGGCAGCTTGCTTCACAGCAGATTTGAGAGTCAGGGCTGGGAGCCAGAGGATGATTTTTCATAAAGAAATGGTCCATCCAGCCTCCAGCAACACTATCAAACTGGGATTGACATGACCTAACGTGTCCCAGAGCTCAGTTTTTACAAGTTTCACAAAAATAAATGGCTAAGTACAGAAGAAAAAGAGATCCTGTGAAGGAAAGAAGGACCAATGTCTTCGCAGCTATCAGGGAAGCTCTATGGGAGAGGTACATTAGGGCTACATCAGCCCACCCCAAAAAGTCTTGGAGTTAGCACAGTGGCTCAGCAGAAACCCTCCAGGAAACCTACACTGCCTGCTAGCCACTTCATCCACTTTCCCACCCGTTGCCAAAGATATCTTCATAGAGTCATAGAAACACAGAATGGCCCAGGTTGGAAGGGACCTTAAAGATCAGCTAGTTCCAACTCCTCTGCCATGGGCAGGGATGCCAATCACTAGACCAGGTTGCCCAGGGCCACATCCAGCCTGGCCTTGAACACTGCCAGGGATGGGGCATCCACAACCTCTCTGGGCAACCTGTTCCTGTGTCTAACCACCCTCTGGGTAAAGAACTTCCTTCTAATCTCCAATCTAAATTTCTCTTCCTTCAGCTTATAACCATTCCCTCTTATCCTATTACAATCTGGCCATCTAAAAAGTCTCTCCCCTTCTATCTTATAATCCCCCTTTAGGTACTGGAAGGCTGCTATAAGATGCCCTTGAACCTTCTCTATTCTAGGCTGAATAACCCCAGCTGTCTCAGCCTGTCTTCATAGGGGAGGTTCTCCAATCCTTTAATCATCTTTGTGGCCTCCTCTGGACTTGCTCCAACAGCTCCACATCTTTTTTATGCTGAGGAGCCCAGAACTGGATGTAGCACTCATGAGGGCAGAGTAGAGAGGCAGAATCACCTCCCTAGACCTGCTGCTCAGGAGGTGCTTGGCTTTCTGGGTTGAGAGTATTCATCCCCCAACTTATCCAAGTGCTCTGGTCCCACTCCAGCACAGCAGCTAAGCCAGGTTTTATTTTAAGGGCATGTGTAATCTCAGTAAAGCAAGTAGGATTACTCCTGTGCTTAAAGTTAAGCATAGGCTGAAAATTGCTTCTCTGGCTGTGGGCCAGGGTGCTTACCATGCAGGTCATCCTTCCTGCTTTTACAGCTTCTGGGAGTGTACACTGGGCCCTGAGATCATCATCTTGGTGGGATAAGAGAGTCCAGAGTAAAGCCACTATGTCAGGAGAAGACCAGAGTGATCAACTTCTAAGGGAAACTCATAAAGCTAAATAGGGTTTGTTTAAAATATAACAGTGTGTAGGCAGATGTGAAAATAGTCTGTAGATATCTGAGGAGAGTAAACACCACTGGTAGAGAAAAATTGCTTGGGCAAACACACTGACAGTGTAATTAGGGTAAATGAGAGGAAATTAAGAAAAGGAAAATTCACATTAAACACCGCAAACATTATTGATGAGAGAGTTTATACTGTACAATTACTGTCTACCCTTTTGCTAACTTGTGCAGTTCTACTTCTCATAAAGCCATCAGGCTGGAAGTGAACAAATTAACCTTAATACTCTAATTTTTAAATTTGTCTTAGTTTTAATTGAAATGCATGGTTCAATGTATTTCTGTTACATATTAGATCACTCAATGCTACCTCTACAAGAAGGGAGATAATGAGCCAAGTTATGCACTGAATGATACCAGTATCAGCCTTATTTACCTTTACTGGTTTTGGGCAAGTGATGTTAGAGCAATGGAAATCAGATGTTGTTCCAGACTCTTCAGGTTTAGGTGATGTAACACATTTTGGATGTCTACATTTAAAAAAGAATCTTTCAGTGTTGAAGAGCTTGTTGTATCTTCACAAAACTCCTTCTATCATCTAAAAATAGTTGACATTTTACAAAATAATTTGTATAGCTCTTTCATGTGGTGAAGCAAAGCACACACTGGGATTTTAATATAGGCTGTCTGCCTAAACCTTGTTTGTCATCAAAGAAGAACCAAAGACTTGTCCCAGTGCCACAGCCTGCAGTGAAAGCACTGTGGCTTTGTGTTGCAGATAGCTGATGGCTCTGCTTTCAAAGAGGAGGTGTTGTTTGTTGATAGGCCACTGGATCCAGATCCATGGGACAATTTGGTCCCAGTGGGAGGACTCCAAATGCCTGTGTTGATCTAGGCAAATGGTGTCTAGAAGAGTTTGTGATGAAGCCATCATCCCTTGGCACTGTTGCATCCTGTCTTTAGGCTGGATACATGCTGTTTCTGCTTCTGTCCTTGTCTTTCAATTCTCCTTTTGTTTCTTCACAGAAGTAGCCTATCCTGTAGGATCATGGGGAGCCCAAAAAAACACCATCCAGACTCATGGGCATGTGTGGCTCTCAAGCAAGCTCCTGCAGTAGCTGCAGAAGAATTGTTCCCACTGGCACTATCAGCTCCTGTTTGCCTATAAACCCACCATGGATCTCTCAGGGACATTGCACCAGAGCTGGACAACAGGGATTGCTACAAGGACTTAGTGCCTGAACCCAGTCACAGACCATGCTGTCCCTACTTTGAAGCCAGTGAGCAAGGGTGAGAAGATTGCTTGCAGTACCCTGCCCAGCATCCCCAGTAGATCCCCAACCTGCCAGCAAGGGTGCAGAGCAATAGGGCTCCCCAAGAGCTCTGCAGATGCTCCTCCTCCCCTGGTGAGAGTTAAAATGTTAAAAGCACAAAGTGTGTTTTATGGCTTGATTCATAGCTGCAAGTAACTTTCTCTGCTATTTGCCTCCTTGGAGTTGCTAGAAAAAGCTGCCATGAGAGCAAGCTTTGTTTGTCTTCCATGGTAATCCTTTTCTTGGCAGAAGTGCCTCTACATAAGCAGATGGTAACTGAGCAAATAATTTCAGGGGAGCTCAGTTTCTGAGGAAGCACTGCTTGTGCCCCTTGACTGTAACACCCCATAAACACTGATGTCGCAGTGAGACCAGCCCGCAGTTCTCCTTGCCTTGCAGGAGAAACACAGATGGTGTTTATGTTTAACTATGCCAAATGTGGGAATGAGAGCAAACTTTGAAAGGATTTATTTTTATGTTGTTTCCATTCTAGCTTCTGATAATTAAGGGTGCTATGACCTGCCTTTTGGAGGAGGAAAATATATTTATACAGCGTTGTTCAGGTTTCTGAAGTAACTCAGGAAGGTTTTGTTCACTTTTTGCTGAAGGGTACTAAGCTCCTGTTTCCCAGCAGGTTTTATTGCCCTGTATTGAAAACTGCAACCCAGGTTTACAGAGATAATCTGGCCATTGATTTATACATCTCTGTGTTGGGTTTGGCTGAGATGGAGTTAATGTCCCCATAGCAGTCCTCAGAGGTGCTGTGCCTTGGGTTGAAGATAACCTGTGATGTTGTGACTGCTGCAAGGCTGGCACAGCACCAAGGGGATGGGGTGGACAACCCAGACAGCTGACCCAAACTGACCAAAGGGCTATTCCATACCATATGACATCAGCTCAGGGATAAAGGGGAAGCATGGATGGGAGTATGGGTAGGAAACAACTTGGCCTTGGCATAGGCCCTCAAACAATCATAGAATCCTAGAATCCTAGACTGGTTTGGGTTGAAAGGGACCTCTGGAGGTCATCTAGTCCAACCCCCCTGCAGTGCCCAGGGACATCCCCAACTACATCAGCTTGCCCAGAGCCTTGTCAAGCCTCACCTTGAATGCCTCCAGGGATGGAGCCTCAACCACCTCCCTGGGCAACCTGTTCCAGTGTTCCACCACACTTGTGGTGAAGAACTTCTTCCTAATGTCCAGTTTAAATCTACTCCTCTTAGCTGTTTCTAAAGCATTCTTTTTAAAATTATTAATCTTTTTTTCTCCAGAAAAATGAAGTTACTATGAGTTGGTAAAGCTTTATTTTGTGTAGTTTCTTATGCCACGCTCTTGCAGTAGCATGAGGAGGGAGTTCAGTCATGTGCCTGTCTTCTGCAGCATGACTCTTCTCTCAGCTCCTCTGGAGGTAGGTGTGTTGGGAAGACCAGTTTCAGACAAACACTGGCACATGGAACTACACACACAAGTGTTTACGCTAGAGGCAAGATCTAAGAAACAAGTCCTATGCTCTGTGAAGAAAAGGAAAGTTGCTCCATCTCCTGCAGGGATGAGCTGAGGTTGCTTCACAAGCATGTTACTACCAGCCCTCTTGGGGAGGACTCTCCTTGTCTGCAACACAAGCACAAATCTTCCCCTAGATTATGGTGTTGAAAACCTGAACTAGATCCATGTAAGGCTACTCTGAAAGGGCAATCTGACTGCTTGAGCTGGAGCAGGGAGCACCCTTTATTTGTCTTCTGCCTCCAGGCCAATGCATGGGAAATCTTTCAGAGCTAATAGAACCTTGTGCCACTAGCATTGGGACTGGATGCTTGGACTCAAAGAAATGGGTTGTGATATTTCATAGAATCCTAGAATGGTTTGGGTTGGAAGGGACCTCTGGAGGTAATCTAGTCCAGTAGGGTCAGCTTGGAAAAGATGGTAATGTCAAGCAAGTTAATACAGACTGCTCCAGAGATGCCTTTCCACTGAGGGCCCAGCACCAACCATACTGGTTGTGGGTCCTCAGGGTTTAAATTTTGATCCTTGCTATCCCACTGTTTTATTACACTAAAGGTCACAGACTCCCAGGCACCTCTTCTGTTATCAAATATAACCTGTAGCAGAGCTTCATCTACTAAGTTCTTAAATAGCTGTTCCTAAATGTCAGTGTTCTGGGAGGAGGCAACATGCTCTGAATCTGCATGCTGTGTTGGCACAGAGCTAAAAACAAAGTAGAAAAAAACCCAAAGATGATTTCTTTATATTATTTTTAAATTTTGCAATGATCTTGAGGTGACTATATCATGCAAAGAGCTTTTTAACCATTTGAACTTCCAATACTGACTTCTTAAAGGAAAGCAAAAGTCTCACTGCCTATGTTGTGTCTTTGAGATAGAAAAGAATATTTTAAATCTTTCTTCTTTCTTCCTGTGGCTTGCAGATACAGTGAGGAAGACTCTAGGGTGGTTTTTTTCTTCTACAGTGGTTACCATTTAAACTGTGTCCATCAAGAGCTGTGTGCAATGGTATTTACAGGAGTCTATAAGACAGCAGCTATGTTAGACACAGCTGTATCTGTTTTCTTCTCTACTTCAGCCTGCCATCTATACCTCTATTTATAGACTTGAACAAGAGGTCTAATTTCTTGCCCTGCCAAGCATCTTCAGCTTCCACCTTTGCAAATGAGCACAGATAAGAGGGTTGAACACTGGAAGCAAGGAATTCTGACTTCCATGGCTACCTCAGCACTACAGGATCAACTGGCAAGACACCCAAATGCAAACCACAGAGCAGGAGCTGCTGAGCACACTCAATTCTGTTTCAGTGCTATGCATAAGTCATAGAATCATGGAAAGGTTGGAAGCAACCTTTAGAGGTCATCAAGTCCAAATCCCACCCTGAAGTGAGCAGGGATTTCTGTAACTAGATCAGGTTGCTCAGAGTCCTGTCCAACCTGCCCTGGAATCTTTCCAGGGAAACCACCTCTCTGAGCAATCTATACCAGTGCCTCACCACCCTCATTGTGAAAAGTTTCCTCCTTATATCTAAATAAGTCTAAAATTCTGTTTAAATGTCCCCTTATTTAGTTTAAAGCCATTACCCCTTGTCCTATCACAGCAGGCCTTGATAAAAAAACCTGTCTCCATCTTTCTTACAGGCTCCCTTTAAGTACTGACAAGCTGCAAGAAGGTCTTTCCAAAGCCTTCTCTTCTCCAGGCTGAACAGCCACTCCACATAGACTTCCAGGCTTCCCCACATAAATGAAGAGGAAGTTCAAGCAGGACTTAATTTTACATCCAGTCTCAAAGATGGAAAATGTCAGGACAGCAGTTTACTAGGATATGATCAATACATGATCAGCAGAAAGACTCTGGTCCACCTTGTCCTCAGGGTCCCAATATTGTCCCTTGAGAAGCCCATCATAGTAATGCAGAATTCAGAATAACTGATTGCTTAAAAGGAATCCTTGAATTTGGCTTGATTTTGCAATGACTGAGTTACAAAAATAGTCACAGTCAAACATTAATCCAAAAGAAATGAGACATGAAGGATTAAGACATAAAGATCATTAGATTTTCCATGTCACTTGATTGTAAACAGATGTTAGGAACCAAGGGAAACAACAGAAGCCCTTGTCTTCTTATGAAAATGAAGATTTTGAGGGACTGCCCCTAAGCTGAATCCTAAAATAGGCTATTGAAGTGTAGACACATGAGAAATATTTTAAAAGCAGTTGCAAGAGATTGGAACAGAAGTCCTTTAGTAGAAACAGAGAGCAGAGGTCTTAGGAGCTGTGTTTACCTAACCCTGAGAACCCCAAATCAGGCTGATTTCCCTCGGTGTGTCCTGCCCTTGTTTCCCCTGACTCCTGGCACCATCTTGTGGCATCCTCAATAATACAATGGACTGAGAAGCAGTGAGCACTGCAGGCAAATGTGGCTGAGCAGAGTGCTGCCAGCACGGCCAGAGCCCAGCAATTTCTTCCTCTGCAGGAATGGAAAATGCTTCAGGGGAATGGATAAATCAAAACCAGAGCAAACCCTACACTGGTGCTCAGAGCATGGTTATTAGGAACTATCAATCAAAGCAACTTCCCCTAGTCTCTTTCTTATCCAAAACATTCATGTGGCTCTTCTATTTAAATTCCTGGCAGTATCATAGCTGGGCAGAAATCCAAGATTTTCACATAAATGGTATTTTGTAGAATACCTCTGACATTTATACAGCTGTAAATTCCCAAAGGACTTTAAAAGCAATAATTATAAAGCACCATTAAATTGTCTCTGGGCTGGAAGACCTCAGCTGGGGATAGGTGAGCAGGACATCTAATTGGAAAAGTGAGAATTTTGCCAAATGACATCTTAGAAAAATTATATTGAAAAAAAAAATACAGGACCTTAAAATGTAGTAGCTTTCCTTACAAAGCCTTATCCAAAAAAGCACTACAAAATAAGATGCATTACATTTCAGCTAGTCTACCATTTAAGATCAGACTTTAAAATCACTAAACACTCTTCTTCCACATGGTTGACAATCTGAACAAATAATTTTCTGTCTAATTTGTATTCCTGTATCTCCAGAAAGAGTTTATTTTATAATTCAAAAGATGAAGCATAACATTACTCATTTGTATCACATGTCAAATACACTGTGCTTGCCTACAGTGTTCCAATTTTTAGCACTGACTGTCAACTGTGAAGGAGTAGTGATTAATAGATGAACTAACACTCTGCTTTGGAGCACAGGGAAGCTTTCTTGGAGATCAGAGAGAAGTAATCTGGAGAGGTTTTGATTTAGAAAAGATATAAAAGAAGTAATAAAGGTGGTTTCTGTGGGCTTAGCAGCAGCAGTTGAGACCTGGAAACCTGCAGCAGGTACAATCCAAGAGGGTTGAGCTGAGGATGTTCAGAAGAAGCTGTGGGCTCATTAGGTTGCACTTGCTAGCACACAAAACCACAGAAGAAATTGTGAAGGAGGGAATAATGAAAGCCAAGGAAGTGGAGTTGACAATGTAACACAAGAACAAGAAAGAACTTGGATCTACAAAAGATAGGTCACACCAGATCAACTTGCCATCTTTGTTGGTAGAGGAAAAGCAGTATTTAATCTCTGTGGGTGTCTGAAAAATGTCTTACCCAATGCCCTAGGAGAAATTATTAGGCAGTTTGTAGAAACTGAGATCCAGCACAGCACATATGAAAGACCATTCTTTGGACCAACAACAGACAAAGTGCAGCATTCTTCAAGGACCAGTCTTGGACAGAATTTCCTTGGTGGTCAGGGCAGATAATAGGAGCTTGGGATGGTATCTGGAGATGCTCAGTCAGTGCATAGGAGGACTGGGGCATTGCAGGGGGAAGAACTGGTGGCCTTGGAGGCTGGAAGAGCAGCAGTGAGATGGGGGTCAGCTGTATCAAATGGCAAGTCATGCTTTTGGGAAGAGATGCTAAGAAATTCAGAGTAATTGAGGAGTGCTCCTCTTTCAGGAATGGCTGACAGTGAAAAAGAGGTGGTGTCACAGAATCTGTCTACATCCATGTTTAGGGCTGCTCTTGAAGCTGCCTAACCCCAGCACAAAATGAAACTGAAGACATGGTCGGTAGATGTCACCCATGCACCAGGCACCAAGCATGCAAACCTCAGCCCATAACAGCCCAAAACACTACCTTCACTGGCCTGGCCAGACAGGAGGGCTTAAGAAGCTTCAAAATCAGCCCATGGAGGATGTGGGGATGTTCAGAGGGTGCCCAGCTATGGTGGCCTTGGTAGCTCATAGGCATCCTCTGACAGGGCACCCAGGCAAGCCAGGAGTATCCTGAGTGGGGGTAACTCCTGTGACCCATGTTGGACATGAGGAGAGCACCCAAACTTCTGCCTCCACTGCTGGCCCCTGTGCGAGGAGTGAGCCCAAAACATGTTTCTGTCAGCTCTGCCTGGCACAGGGAAACCAGCCCTGAGCAGGGTGCCAGAGCTGGGTTCCACCATCACCAGGGGGGATACCCTCTCCTGGGCCATATCCTTCTTGCTTGCTTAGCAGCATCCCCCAGACAGTGCTCATGTGACAGCTGAGCCAGATGTGGGTAATCTCAGTTCTGCTCTGCCTGGTGCTTTCCTATTGCCACCTGGTTTGACCACATCAAAGGCCATTTAATTGACCCTTGCTTCAGTGAGAGAAGCTTGACCTGGCCTTCAACCAGCTCTCCAACTGCCTGTAAATCAGAAACCTGCTGGAATGAGTAAAACCTTTATTTCTTTTAGGTAGTAGCACAACTATTGCTATCCTTTACATGTGCTGCACAGATTATCTTGAGCTATGGGAGAGGAAGACCCAGGCACCATCCCATGCCTGTGCTGTGTGCGTGCAAGGACAACGTTGTATCATGACTGACACTGAGGTAAAACCTTTTGTTAGATTAATTGGTGTGACAGCATGTATGATGTGGGGCATAAGGTCATTCTGGGGCTCACAAGCCACCCTGTAAAGGCTTCTGATAAGCAGAGCCTGAGGTCACTTCCACGAGGTGGGGCTCTGTCCCCAAATTTTGCAGTTCTTTCTGCTCTCCTGAAGTCATCTCCAGCTTCTCCCTCTGGGGCACTAAGGGCACTAGCAGCTGTCCTAGAGGTAAGGAGGGAGAAACACAGGATGGAATTTTGACAGGACAGAGATTTGGGATGCTCAGCATCAGCCTCCTGAAAGGCACTGATTCCCTACAAGTGCTCAGCACTCCTTTTTCCTGCAGCACAGCCCTGGGGGCAGCACAAATCAGCACCCAAAGTACTTTTTTCAAATAAAAGTGCTGAGCTGGTGTTTGGGGTGAGCCTGTGGAAGTCAAATTTTGCCACACACTATGCACTTTTCCACCCCTAGTGTTGAGGATATTCAGTCAATCCAAGATGCTTCCTGCAAAAAGGTTTTCCTAGCAGGAATAATTGCTCCTGGTGCAGGCCCACAGACACAGGCACTTCCCCCACTTCCCTGCACTTGATACAAGTCATGTTAACATCCCAGTGAACGTGTTTTCTTTTCAGCTACACAGCTTGTAACAGTATTTGCCTGAATTAGAGACAGTTTGCTCTGCAAACTGCATTTACCTTTCCCAGATACAGAGCAGCTGTTCCCTGTACATTCTCGCAAGGTCCTTGTTTGCACAGACTTTTGTCAGCAAATACACCCCCTGAACAAGCCACTCACTTGGACTTTCCAGCACTGATAGGGGAGTTGTGAGCCCTGCAAGACACCTTCATCCTTGTCTTTTCTTTTCATTAAGAGGCACCTGCCTTCGAGATGGCGCCAACAAGGCTTTGCTCATGCCATCAATCATCATGCCAGGCTTGGCCAAGTCTTGCAAAAGTGTGAAAGAAAGAAGCAGATGCTATTAATTCTTTCTCAGGTGAAAACACTTCGATCACACCGTGCTGATGCTTGCTGTGTACCCTCACCAGCACAAACAGGAAGGTCACCAGCTCAAACAGGAAGGTCACCAGCTCCCAGGTCAGTACTCAACAGAAAATGCTTTCCCCCACACCTTTCCAAGTGGATGACAGCATTTACTCTGACTCAGGTGGAATCATGGTCTGTGGAAAATGCCAAAACTGTGGTGCTTGCTGTGATAGTAGAGGCAAAGGGAGCCATGCAGGTGCCTGCCCTAATCCCCAGCAAGTAGGGCTGAGGGCCCAGTGAGGGCCAGCTCTGAGCCCTGCAATGACAGAGGTTTTCAGGCTTGAACATCAATCTGCAGGAGTCAGAACATTTGGCAAAATACACTACTTTCAACGATGTCTAGACCCATGAATCTGATGTGACTGTGAGATGCTACCAGTGTGTCTTGCAGGAAGTGAGGCAGCCTGGATTCTGCTGAGCCAGGGCTGTCCATGGCATACTAGGGACTTGGTGGTTTCCAGAGCTTGTGGAAATCTGTTGCAGAGCTGTAAGATGATTCCCAAGTTCTGGAGAAGTCAGAGCTCTGGTGTCCAGGAGAAACCACATTGCGCATGGATCCTTCATGTGGAGGTGTCAGTGTCACTGTGGGAAGTATGGAAATGCTGACATGTTGCTGTGTGCTGGGGTCCTCATTGCTGTCACACTTCTTGCTGTGCACAGAAGAGCCTGCAGGCTGGACAGGTCCAGTTTTCAGGGAGGTGTAGGATGCCTGCCATGCCATACAGTCAACACCAAGTGTTGGGCTGCATCAAGAGAAGCGTGGCCAGCAGAGCCAGAGAGGTGATTCTGCCACTGCACTCTGCTCTGCTGATACCTCCTCTGCAATACTGGGTCCAGTTCCGGAGCCCTCAACACAGAAAGGACATGGAGCTGATGGAGCAGGTGCAGAGGAGGCCATGAGAATGCTCAGGGGCTGGAAAACCTCTGCTATGAGGACAGGCTGAGGGAGCTGGGATTGTTCAGCCTGGAGAAGAGAAGGCTTCAGGGGAACTACTAGTGACCTTCCAGGACCTAAAGGGAACTTCCAAGCAGGCTGCAGAGGGCCTGTTTGCAAAGGCCTGCAGTGAAAGGACAAGGGGCAATGGTTTTAAATTGGAGAGGAGCAGATCTAAACTAGACATTAGAAAGAAGTTCCTCCCCACGAGGGTGGTGGAACACTGGCCCAGGTTGCCCAGGGAGGTGGTTGAGTTCCCATCCCTGGAGGCATTCCAGGTGAGGCTTGCCAGGGCTCTGGGCAAGCTGCTCTAGTTGGGGATGTCCCTGCCCAGTGCAGGGGGGTTGGACTAGATGAGCTCCAGAGGTCCCTTCCAACCTAAACCATTCTAGGATTCTAGGATTCTAAGTGAATATTCCAAGAACATGTTACTTTCCTTGCTCTGAGTTTCCTGATCTCAAAACTGTGTTTTAGCTGGAGAGATCTGCCCATTGCTGCTTTTAAACTTTAGAGGTGATGAAGGCAAGATGTATTTCTCTTCCTGGAGAGTGCCTGCAGCAACCCCACCCTGTGAGCTGTCTTGACATTATCTGCAGTCATTTAAGCAGACATTGCAGGAGTAAACAATGTTATACAACAACCACACACTAAAAGACAATGCTGTAATGGTATTTGACTTCATCTCCAATGGCTTGAGCTGTCGTTCCTGACTTATCCTGGTCAGGGGCACATCCCTGTTTCCTTGATCACAGTCAGGCACAAAGCTGTAACATTAGTGATTCATGCCCTCAGCTAACTCCACAGTCAAGTCCATGTCCAAGAGTATTAACCCAGATTGTTTTGAATTGGCCAGGGTTATTGTAAAGGCCTCCTCTCACCATGATCCATTGAGAGAGGAGGATGTGGTGTTTGTTACAGAGATGGATGCAGGCAGTTCTCGGGTAGGGGCTGTGGTTGGCAGTGCTGTGTTAAGAGTTTGACTGAGCTCAAGAGTACAAGTGCTGAGAGCAGAATGATAAAGCCTTTATTTTCCCCTGTACTGATAATGTAATGCTGGGAAGAAGCTATGGTGACTTTGCCCCTGTTAAATGGAGTTGCTGAGCTAGGTAGGTTGGATGGAGCTGGAGCTGTAATCCAGAGCCGTTTTTCACTGGACACTCACAGTTCAAAGTAGCTGGGGTCAATAGAAAGGGATAATTTTTGCTAGCTGATGAAAGCTGAATAACTTCAATTCTCTTTGAGCAAGTGTCTGCCACCACAGCTAACATCTGCAGGTGATGGAGCTGGCTCTCAACACAGGCCAGTTACTTGCACAGGCTTGCAGCTTGTAGATCAAGCTTACCTGGGACTCCCTCAGGGCTGGGGCATTTTAGCAAGGACTTACTCTGGTTCACATCTCTAAATCTGTCAACAAAGGGTATTTTAGAAGCAGTACAATGAGATTGCATAAGGGTCATGTGGCATCTCTTGCTCTACTGAAAGTTTCTCTCATCTGGAAAACCCTGAGTTGGTGCATTTCCAATTAATATAGTTCTGTGCAATGGATTATAGCATTCCACTAGATACTGTCTTATTTTCAACAAATATTGGTGCCTTTTGAAGAAAGCTTAAGTTTGACATTAAGACAGATCACTGCCCATCTTTATTGTCATTGCCTTCTGACTACACAGGCCTGTGAGGCTGACAGAACACCAGAGAGATATTATACCCAAATGACCATGCCAAGGAAACAGAGGCAATCATAATTTAAGGCTATACCAGCTGAATCAAGCAATCTAGGAAAGAAGCACAAAACCTGCTCACAATGTTATCTCTGCTTATCAGACTGAGGTTTGCTTTGATGCAACAACTCAGTTCATCATGATAGTCAATGGTGAAGAAAGGTGAGAGAACGTGGGGACAGTCACATTAGCCTGGAAAGGAGTTAAAATGAACCAGTGAATCCAGAAAAGAAGAATGAAGAACTAGGGGAGTGCAACGTGGAACATGAACTGTTAGCACAGTCTTTGAGAGAATTGTATTTACTGAGCAATCTTGGTTATCTAATGCACGTGGGCAGGGCATGTCTCTTGTTATGTGTCTGAACAGCAGCTGGCTAAATGACACAAATATCATTTCCAATGATTTGATACGAATAACCACAAGCATAAAAGCAAAGGAAGATGAGGTCTTTGTGCAAGAGATCCTTCACAATAGCAGCTAGCTAAATTTTAAGCTGTAGACAGAATATGTGCAAACTGTGCAACCTTGCTGTTGACTTAGAGTGTAACTGCAAAAACTTAAAATGTGTACCACAAGCTTTCAGTTTAAAAAAAGAATAGGGCCCACCTATTGATACTTGAGAGGACAACACTCTTCTCCAGGACTGAGGACTATTACAGTCCCATTTGCTCATTGTATAATGACAGACACAGATCACTGACTTAACTGGAGCTGAAACCAGAAAAGATTCCTTTTTTCTCATCATGCCTTTTCTTGTGATTCAAACCACGTCAAATATCTCTTTACTTTTCTTATATTTTTATTATTCTAGTTTTTCTCATTTTTACTTGAGCCCTGGAGATGATGTGCTCAGGTTTTTCAAATCTTTCCCAGATAGTTAAGTATATGTCACCCCATGGATTTACACTTAAGTTTGAAAAAAGCTCTTACTTCTAGATGCTGCAGAAATGGGAACTCTTGACATGATAGTAGATCAAACATTTTCTCTGGGAAGTGAAGGCACGTGGCAGTTAAGGAGCTGGGTTCACAGCAAGCTTTGCCTCTGAAATGTGATGACTTTGTTCCCTCTTCATTGTGTCAGATGCTTGATCTGTTGTGGGATCATAAAAGAGATAAGTCACTTGCCCAAGGCACATTAGGATCTGAAAGGTAGCAAGCTTTTCATGCAATTAATTTTATTTAGGATAACTAATAAACATTGGTAAATATTGGCTCAATGGGAGCAATAAACTAAACATTGTGAATTAAACTTCAAATGGTTGACTACTGCAAGACTGCAGGAAGCTCACAGTCTGAACTGTTCACTAGCTAATATGCCACAGACAATTTAGGAAGTGCCATATGATTCAGTGTGGAATGGGCTCTTGAGATGCATTGATCCTTTCTTACTCTTCCTCTCAAATGCATTGTTGCAGCAACTCCAGAAGCAGCTCATCATGGATCACACAAAGAAGAAAGTAAGCACAGCCTGCCTGCTTCAAAGGCTGTGAGTGTGTCTAATGAGAAAGGTGGAAGTAGGCTTTGTCCAACTTGTTACACAGAAGCAATAATGATGATAATTGTAATAACACCCCAGTCTGCATTTAGTGAGAGATGCCCAGCCACTCAGCATTGCTGCTTGTGAGAACACACCTCAGGAGCCAGTTAATGCCAAACTGACCCTCAGTCAGCTTACGTGACAGCACAGAGACTACGAATGGCCTTGTGCCCCAAGCTTCTTGATGACATCTTTCCTTATATCCACTGGATCAATTTTATCTGAACTGTTTGCTACCCCTGAGCAGTGGTGAGCAGTCAGGAATGATAATGATAACTCTGTAAACAGAGAAGGCATGGAGGGGTCAGAACCCAGGGAGAGGATCAATATGTTGGCTTAGCCAGGGGGATGAATGAATTGTATCTGAGGGCCACAGAGACATCCTCAAGAGAAAAAGCAAGGTGTTTTCTGTCTTTAAGAGAAACCACAGATGATTTTTTTAACTGTATGAGACAAAGGTCCAGATTCCTGGGAAAATCAGGAAATAATAATAATAGTAATTATACTAATAGCAGCAATTACAACAACAATTACTAATAATGGTAACAATATTCATAATGGCAATAATAGTAATCTAGATTGTGCAGCTACAGAGGAGGTGAATGAGACAAGGACTTGGGCTGCCTGTTGCCTTTGCAGTCAAAATGCAGTGTACATACAGGGACTTGTGGGCTGGAGATGCTCCCATAACCTGCAAAGGGCTTGCATGGGCATGAATGCTGACTTTCTGCAGTACCCAAACTCCTCTTTCCTTCATCTGTTACCTTCTCATCAGAAGCTTTATCAGCAAGAAAACAGGCTCCCCTGTCAGCTGTTTCTGGGTTTTCTTTCTCCTCCTTCCAAGCCCCCTTTGTCCTGTTCCCTAGCATCCGTAGCTCCCTCCTCTTTATCCCCTCTGCTGCTTTTTCTTCCCCTCACAGCCCCAGGCTCCCTGGCCTGGGTGGGTTCCTCAACATCTGCTATAACCATCTGTGATTAAATGATCAATGTTAATATCATCTGAAGTGGGAGAGGTTACAGGGGCCAGGGAAGATACTTCTGATGCCACCCAGTTTGGTGTCCCCTGCAGGGACAACTTCCTTCGATTCCTTCACAGCCTCTCCTCTTCCTGCAGCCAGTCCCTTTGCTCCCCAGGGGCTCTGCTCATGCCAGGTGCTGCTGCCCCTCCTGGAAAGCCCCAGCCTTGATGGCAAAGGGAGCACGAGTTCCCCAGGACACTGAGAACAGTCACTTCCCAGCTCATTTACTCACCACCAATCTATACTGAAATCATCCCTTTAATACCAGGAGGGTTTGAGTTTTGCAGTTTGTATCTAAGAACTCGATGAAACATCAGTGCAATAAGAGGCTGATCCTCTCTCCATCTGGTTGGACATGGGCTCTCAGCTATGAAGCCATCACTGTTGTCCTTGTTCCCAGATTTCCAGCTGCTTCTTCATTTTCTGTGTCCCTCCCCACAGTGTCACTCCATGTGACAACAAGTGAAATTTTCCATCAGGGATTACTTCTGCCCCTCCACTGGGTTCCCTCCCCTGCCCCATTTGATTAATTGGTGAGGCAGCAGCACACACAGCAGCATACATCACATCTACTGACGCAAGCTCTTTGTTTTTCCATCCTCAGCACTGTAGTATGATACTGATTAAACAGTCGTGGGTATAAAACTGGGTTAAGGTTCTTTTCAGATAACAAGAGGCTGTTTTCCCTTCCAACATTAAATCCTAGTGGGAGGGTCTCACTAACACAGCTCTGGGAGGTTCACAGCTATGGGTGGTGGGGCAAAGGACCATCTTCCTCTCAAGGTGTACTCAGAATTTCTGTGTCCATCAACTCTCCAGTGCTGGCTTGTAGGATCACCCTGGGCACATGGTGCTGAATCTCCAGGCTCTGGAGCCCCCAAAGGGGAAAGTTTTTCTCAAAACATGTCTTACCTTGTTGAACTGGAAAGTCACTGGTTTGTGTACAATTTGCCCTAGGCTCCTTGCTAGCTGGAGAGCCTCAGCACCCAGAATGTGTCTCAGCATCCTGTGAGCAGGATTGTGGGTATGAGTTTAGTGCATGTGTTGGTGCCTTCAGTCAGTGTCCAGTCATGAGACCCTCTCCTCCTGCACTCTCTTCCCTAGCCCAATCTCCACCAAATGTTGGAGGAGGTGATGGGCAGACAGGACCTCATCCCTGGGGCAACACCTCTGCATCATGGCTTGCAGTGAGGCAAGGTTGTGCACCCTGACTAGAAGACAAAACCCTGCTGTGGGGACTGTCAGAGGCTGCATAGAGGCAGCTTGGCTAGCCATTAGCTCCCTATTTGAAAGGTGCTTTGGGACTTCCTGAGGAAGAAAAACATATGCAGCCACATGGTTGGGATTATCCTCATGCAGCTGGAGAGCAAAAGACTTCAGTCAGGGAGGAGGTACCATCAAACTTCTGACATTGCCTCCCAGCAGGAGAATGATGAAACAGGGATATTTTAGATCAGGTTGTTTCATCTGTTAAAAACTGTGAATCTTCCTCTGTTGGAAAAGGATTACATGCAGAGGATTAGAAACAGCCCTACTGCTTTTAGAGTCATCTGGAGGCACGTAAACCTCTACCTCAGGAAGGATTCAATGTTGCCTGTGCAGAATCCAAAAGAATGTGGATGGCAAAGAGCTGTAAGGAAAACCAGCCCTCAGTAAACACAAGTGAGATAGATGTGGAGCTGTTTGCTTCCACGAGGCCAGTGGCTGTGCTGCTCAGAGAGCATCCAGGTGATTCCAGCCCTGGGAAAACGGGGACGATATAAGCTTCTGTGTAAAAGTAGCGTCTATCTTTGCTTCCCTTTTAACAAGATTAGTCTTGCTTTTCTCTCCCTCTTTCTTTTGCTGTCTGCTGGCCACCTCCGTGCTCTCCCACTAATGTGATTAGCGGTGCATGGGGACCATACTGGCAGCAACTGTCACAAAGATCTCTGCTTACTTGAGTGCACCTCTTTCCTCAATGAAACATCTTGTGTTTATGGTCACAGGGGGTATTGTTAACTCCTGGATTGGAATAGAAAGGGATATTTACGACCCTCCCATAAAAGTTGATTCAGGGAGACATTTAGGAAAGAAAGGGATAGAAGACAGATGTGTTTCCTACCACAGATGCTGAGGAGGTTCAATTGTTCTGCATATGTAATGACTTTTTATGGTTCCTTACAAACACTTTCCACACTGCTAGAAAGGTGCCAAAGTCAAATACGCATAGCTGCTTACAGAAGACAATTTAGTGACCAGACAGGACACTACAACTTTATACCTTGTTAAATATGTTAGAGATGGACGTTGCTACATGTACAAGATGAAGGGGAATCTCTGCCTGCAGGGAGTCATGACTGCCTTGCTGCCTTCCCACTGCAGCTCTGCTTTTGTTTAACATTTCTTGAGGCTTTCAGAGCATGTTTACTGTCATGTCCATATGGTTAACACTTAAAGCACCTATGGGTTTTTTGCCAAGTGAGCACATTGTCAGTGCTACATCACCAGCTAAATTGCCTGCACTTTGTGTCTTCCTAAAAGAGCAGAAAAATGAGTTTAAGTCTTTCTAACTGTGCAAACAAATAAGTACTTGTGGGTGACAAGACCGGAAGGGTTGCTGGATTATAGGTCTGAAGGGAATAGATGACCAGTGACTAAAGCGTAATTACAGGCAAGAGAAGAGAAGGAAGATGGCAAATTGCTGTCATCCTAACAGCAGCCAGAGGATGCTCAGCTAGATGATGCTTCTGCCTGGGGCTGACTGCTTTTACTCTCTGATGTGAGGTCCCATGGAGTGACAAGAGGTTTAAGGTGAATGTAGAGGAGGAAATACATATCTCAGGTGATGAAATGAGGTTGTAACTCTTTACAGCAGTTGAAGATTGCACTGAAGCCACTGTCTGTAGTTCCTCCATGCTCCTGTGACAGAAGCAAAGACACTTGCCAGGAGTTCTTATACCAAAAACGTTGTGCAAAAAACAGCTGTGTGCTAAGATGTCTATAGAGAAATGCAGCTCATCCCAGCTGCACCTACCTTCCTCCTACTGCCATCCAAGGGATCAAAACTAACATTAACCAAGGACAAAATCCTCCTCTCTTGACGTGCACAAAAGAAACGGGAAAGATGGGCAGCATGAGATCAAGGAGCTTTTGCACCTCCTTTTATGCTCAAACACAAGTATTTCCAGCTGGCCTAGGGTTTTGCTCTGTAACAGGGCTAAGGAAGAGTTTCTTCAGGACTACCAAGTTATCTAGCCTAGACAGGAAAGGGTCTAGTTGGGAGATGATGGATAATCAGATGGGGTCCAGACTGAGTCCAGCTTGTTATAATTCAGAGCTGAACTGCAGTACCATCAAGGTGGTTGTAGCTGCCAGGCTATCTACCATCATTGTGCAGTGCTGCATGGGAACATCACCAAAAGGGTTGGGACTGGGTTCCCTGCATGAACAAGTGATTTCTAATGTTTTGTAGCAAAGGATGCATCTTTGTCTAACTGTCCTGCATTCTCATGTCATGAGTGGCCATTCATTACCCTGTCATCTCCTGTTCACAAAGAAAATAAGATGTTTTCAGATGGGGAAGTTTTCTTTCTCTGGTGAATAATTAATAATGAAACTACAAGCTGCTGCTTTGTCTCATATGCTCATACAACAAATTGTACTTTCTTGCCTGTGAATGACCAAGGTAAAAACCCCATGGCATAGACAGCATGCCTGCAAAAGCCACACCTCACTTGCTAGGAAAAGCTGGGCTAAAATGACTGGGAGACAGCCAAGTCTAGCAAAGGCTGGAGTCAAAAAGTGTTACAACTCAGAGAAATCCCTGTTCAGGTGAAGCCAAGTTCAGCCTCAGTGACTTCATCTCTCAGGATTGCTCAGGTGTACTTTGTCCAGGTTTCTTCTGACATAGTGGGCATCCAGGCTGGCCTGGGATTTACCTAACCACCCTGAGTAGTGAGGACAAGAGCAGAGGGTTTCAGCCCACCTATCACATCAAGATGAAGTGAGACAACAGTGAAGCCTGGAAGAAAACAAGGTCCATTGCAGTGAGTGTCAGACCTCCTCCTGCTAGAGACATAGCACTGCTGCTAGTGTAGGCTTCATTAATGTTCAACAGCTCTGGGAGAAAATAAGCTCTGACGCATGTTTCCGAGTTTCTTGCATTATTTCCAGAACACTGGAGTCTAACCTTGTCCTCCAAAATGCTGCATTTCCATTACCAATTGCTCTCACTACATGCTTTGTAGGCCAGATCCTGGCATTAGGTTCTCTACCAATCTCCGTGGCTTTTTAGGAACAAAATCCTTTCTTTAAAAATGTGTTTATATATTTCCTTCCTTTTGATGTGAGCAGGAATGCTACATTATAAATTACCTGCTGATAAGGAAAACCCCTGGCTACCAGCCCAGGAGACATGACAATAGTGACATTAGTGGCAGTAGCTTCTCATGCATCTGCAGTTTCTGACTTTTGCAATGGCCCTGAGGAGAGAACCACACAGGGTAGTGTTGGGCACTGATAATCAGGCTGGTCCTGAGCATATTGACTCAAGCACTGGAAGCTGTAAGACAATGAAGTTTCTCTGTGTTTGTCCACAATCCCAGCCTTCCACTGATGGAGCCCTTCCCACCACCCACACAAAGTCACCAGTGTCCTGTCCAGGCAATGGAGATGTGACTCAACAATGCTGCCTCTACGAGTGAGCTACCAGTTCTTACCTAGCCCAGTTTATGTTTGTTTTAATCCATGTAGGTTTTCAAATCCCAGCTCACTGCTGCCCCAGTCATTTGCTTTGCCTCATCTGAGCCCACAATGCTGTCCTGCTAATCAAGGGGAGGCACAGCCCTGCCATAAAGGAGGACTGCTGCAAGCAGTGAGGAAATGAAGCCAGGAACACTGTGAGTTCTTGGCCATAAAAAAACCCATGCTGCAGGCTGTGTCTTGCTGGGCAATGTTCGTTCACAAAGTCGTTTTCCCTAGTTGTTGTCATAAAACTTCAGTGAAAGCACCTACAAGCTTCAGAAGTTATGTGGGGGAGGAGGTATCTGTTGAGAGTCCATTGTTAGAGCCTATAGAGAGTCTACTGCTTCAAGTGGCTTGTACTGGTACAGCTTTGCTGGGCTTAGGGGGACAGTCATTGAGTCAGATCCCAGGAATCAATTAATCATCATTTTATTCCTTGAAAACAGAATGGCTCTGCTAAGAGAATTTTTGAATAAAGGAGATTGTGCTGGGCTCTGACACCTTCTCTTTTGTCTCTCTAATTAGGGACAGGGCATCTATTTAGCAAGATTGTTCCAAGGGTGAGGTTGAGCTGCAAGCTGCTGGCCAGCCAAAGTACTGACACACAGAAAAGGAATAAATGAACTCAAGTGACAGGCAGTTTTATAAAGGTGATTGCAAACAGTTGCACCACATCTCCACACACATGTACAGTGCCATGGTGCCTTCAGAGAGCAGCAAGTACATAAATGTGCCTCTAAATGAATTCTCCATTGAATGGTTCATAAAGAAATAGGGAGTGAGCACATCCAAACTGACCCCTTTGCATTCATTAGCTAACTGATGCCATCTCTCCCTCTGCCTGCAAACCATCTCTCAGCCAACCACAGCTATCCTTGCTAACATCCCTGCAGGCTTGCCTATCATGGCCAACACAGGATTTGGGGGCTTAAGATCTTTCACAGCATGAGATGAAGCATGTGTTTCTCTTGTCACTAGATGGCTCTATCTGCTTTAACTAAACGCAAACAGATTTCTTTTTACTGCCCCAAAAGAGCAGCAACCCTACAGCTGTGTGCTTGTAGGGTCAACAGACACACCCGGGAAGGTAAATTTCTGACAGGAATACAAAGAGAGAGGAGAGCAGGAGGAGCATGGCCCTGGGCCTGCGGTGCCCAGACGGAGCAGCATGGGGAGATAGTGCTGGAGGGAACAGCTGGGGACATGGGGGGGGTGGGAGGAAGAACCTCGGACCGGGTCAAAGAGGTAGGAGATGAGGACCTGCAGATCAGATCTCCCACCCTGGCATGTCCCACAAGTGCTGAGCCCTTGGCTGCAGAAGAAGAACCTCTCTGTCCTCTGGCACGAGAGGAGGAGAAGGCCCTGCCCATGGAGGAGAAGGTGCAACTAGCAGAAAAGAAGGCACCACAAACAGAGGAGAAGGCCCCACAAGAGGAAAAGAAGACCTCAGCTTCGGCACTCCTCGTGGAGCAGGCACCTGCCCCTCAATGCTCCTCTGCTTCTCTTGTTCAAATCTGTAAGAAAATGGTGGTGAAGAGGAAGGGCAAGGTGAAGAGGAAGGGCAAGGTGAAGAGGAAGGGTAAGGTGAAGAAGAAGGGTAAGGTGAAGAGGAAGGGCAAGGTGAAGAGGAAGGGCAAGGTGAAGAGGAAGGGTAAGGTGAAGAAGAAGGGCAAGGTGAAGAGGAAGGGCAAGGTGAAGAGGAAGGGTAAGGTGAAGAAGAAGGGTAAGGTGAAGAGGAAGGGCAAGGTGAAGAGGAAGGGCAAGGTGAAGTGGAAGGGCAAGGCAAAGGCTGACATACAGGGAGGCAGTCACCCCTCCCTGAGGGAAGAAGCCCTCGGCAGCCAGGAGAAGGCAGAGGCTTGCACATCACCCCCACTGCCCCTGGCCCAGAGCTCTCCTTCCCCCATCGACATGGTGATGGTTGCCCCGCAGCAACCAGTGGAGAAGAAGGCCCCACAAGTGGAGGAGAAGACCTGAGCTTCTGCACTCCTCATGGAGCAGACACCTGCCCGTCAATGCCCTTCATTTAGCAGAGCATCTCTTGTTCAAATCTTTAAGAAAATGGTGGTGAAGAGGAAGGGCAAGGCAAAGGCTGACATACAGGGAGGCAGTCACCGCTCCCTGACGAAAGAAGCCCTCAGTGGCCAGGAGAAGGCAGAGGCTTGCATGTTGCCCACCCTGCCCCCAGCCCAATGCCTGTCATCATTGTGATGGTTGTCCCGCAGGGACCTGCTCGACAGCGATATCGCTCTCGCTTCAGGAGGCTGCTGAAGCATCTGGGCAAGCTGTACAGGGCTTTGCAATGTCCCCTGGGCCTGCGGCGCCCAGACGGAGCAGCATGGGGAGATAGTGCTGGAGGGAACAGCTGGGGACATGGAGGGGGGGGGTGGCAGTTGGGAGGAAGAAATGCAAGGGCTCTGGAGGCTTGTTAAGGAATTATCATGATCATTCTAATAAAAGAGGATAATTTTCCTGCAGTACTCGTCTGTGCCTGGTCTGTCTCGACAGGAGAAAGGAGGGGAGGAGAACATCCTCATGTCAGAAGAACTTGAATAATGATCTCCTAAGGACTGGAGAATGGGGAGGGGGAGAATGTCAGGCTTGCCTGTGACAAACTCTGCGATGACACCAGGCTAAGGTCAGAGAGACATGTGCTAGTGAGGGCACTCCCTCAGTCTCTTGCTCTGAGACGTGTTGGGCATGGAAGGAGGAAAGGCAGAAGACTTGTCCTCTACAGCTTTTGAGGGCCACAAAATTTTTCCAAGGGCTGGAAAAGAAAAGGCTTCCAGGGGATCTTACAGCAGTTTTCCAGTACCTAAAGGGGGATTATTAGATAGAAGGGGAGAAACTTTTTAGGTGGTCAGATTGTAATAGGACGTGGGGGATTGGTTATAAGCTGAAGGAGGGGAAATTTAGATTGGAGATTAAAAGGAAGTTCTTTACCCGGAAGGTGGTTAGGCACTGGAACACGTTCCCCAGAGAGGTTGTGCATGCCCCATCCTTGGCAGTGTTCAAGGCCAGGCTGGATGTGGCCCTGGGCAACCTGCTCTAGTGTGTGGCATCCAGGGGATGCCAACAGGGGAGTTGGAACTAGCTGATCTTTAAGGTCTCTTCCAACATGGCCATTCTATGATTCTATGATATGAATCCCTCTGCTGTGAGGACAGGCTATGCTGTTTGGCCTATGATTGCAAGGGCACCACTGCCCTGGAATTTTAGCTTGTGTGAGGTGGAGCAGGCAGGCAGTTCTTCCCACTGGATCAGAGTTTGCAACTCTGTGTTATGTTAACAGGCAAGACTTGGTCCCCAGATCCTCTCCTTGTCCCATTTTTTGACCAGTGGGATGTCAAGTGGGATGTCAGAAGGTTGACATTCAAAGGAGGGGATGCTGCTACACGAGCAGGTGCAGGGGAGGTGTATGGGAGGACAAACCCTGCCTGTGTGGTAGGCAAAGGGCATGAACAGAAGCCCTGTGGATATCTGCAGCCTCAAACTCTTACACTGAAAGGATTTCTGAATATATATACAATATATTATGGGGCTCCACTGGCTGCAGTGGTTTAAGGCTTAAGGTTTAAGTATTTTATCAGCTGTCAGAGAGGTGTTTGAAGCAAACTTCCTGCTTGGAAATGTTACTATCTGAGGATATAATCCAAAGCTATGAAAGACTGGAAGCATCTATCTACTGATTTCAAAAGGATTTGAATCAGGCCCTGGGCAACTAGTCTGGTGTTCTTTTCCTCACATTAGCAGCCAGTGTGCTTCGAGGAGCAGCCTTTGTATTCACAACTACTTCCAGGGGTATTTGGAAGATCAAAGCTTCAGCTTTGTGAACAGCACAAGACACTAGGGACCATGGTGGGAAAGGAAGAAAATTTGCTTATTGAGATAATTAACAGCCATTTGAGACAAGTGTTACTGTTTAACACATTACTGATAGGCTAATAATTCCATCTGATGAAGCAGCAATTATTACAATTATGTTATGGGTCACTAAAATAACCACCTTTCCTAGACACTGCTGCCAGGAGAGGATGGTTGAAATTGTTTTTCACCTTCTTGCAGGAGAACAGATTGCATGCCAGAGAAGCATCCCGCAGGGCTCAACAGGAAAGGAAGGACTTGCACAGCTACTGTGTGGCAGCTTCTGTTGCAACTTGCTTTTGGAGGATGCCTTGTTTTTATGGCCCCAGATAGCTGCAGGCATAATTTTGCACCTGCAATTTTTGTCAGATAGATAACTTTCACCCTTACTGACCCATGTAACTTGATGCCTTGAGAGACCAGAGCTGTGAGCACAAATAGTTGGAATTGGTCAGGAAAGGCACCACTTGCAGGACAGACAATGTTGAGTGATATGTACCTTCTGAAAACTGGCTGTGCTGTGAGCCTGAGGGAACTGATAACCCTATCAATGTCCTCTGGGCAGGCAGCTCCTTCCTGGAGTTATGCTAGGGGTCTGAGGAGTAACTCTCTTTAGGGGACTATGGTGGTGAAACAGAGAATCGGGGCCATTTTGTTTTAAACTAGTCTTGTCCAATCCTGTGTAACAGTTGGGTGAGCTGAATCCTGATGTAGGTAAACCCTTCAGTGTAAACACACCAAGACGGGGGAAGGAATGGGTAGGGGAGATGTTTTCCAGAAGAGGAGTCCTCCATCACCCCACAACCTACAGAGGAGCTGCACTCAAGGCCTCCTTTCCCCCATTTCATCCAGAGAGAGAGAGCTCACAAGGAGCTAGCTCACGTGGGCACTCATACGGTCAGGTTTCCCTTCTTGTTGTGTAGGTCATGGGAGATAGGTAGAGATAGAAGATCCAGGCAGTGATACTAACTAACTGGCCTTAAATGTTGTAAGGAATATTTGGGACCTGGGTACAACTTGGTTTATATGACATGTAGGAGATTTTATTCAAGGTCTGACTCCTCACCACAAAATAGGCAGGTCAGGGTAGCTGACAGGAGAGTTGATGGGGATCAGAGGGCTCTGGGCACTGCTCTGCACAGCTTTGCTCTGCAACTTCATGATCACTTTCAGCCCATGCTTCCTGCAGGCAGGCGAGAACATCAGGTAATGTAGTTTTCCTCTATTTCTTCTCTTGGGGAATCAGTCTATTGAGATATTCATTAAAATCACTGAGATAGAAAAATATCACCTGACAAGAAAATGCTCTTATTGAAAACAAGGCTTTGATAGGTTTTCATGCTTCTTGAACACAGGGAAGGCCAGTCAATAAAGTTCCTTGTGGCCTAAAAGCAGAAACATCTGTCAGACACGGCTTGCTAGGCTGAATATAGCAGCAGGAAAGCCCAACTGATTAACTCCATCCTCTTCCTAACATGATTTTGTGGTTCCCAGAAATCCCTAGAAAGGGCTCCTGAGGACACTGGCACTGTTACAAGCCAGCTATAATTCTGTAAACAGAAAGATCAAGGAATCATTATCCTAACTGCAGTTCACCTCTGGCATCCAGCTTGCATAATTCACATGTGCATCATCTGTTTTCCTTTAGCCATGGGACAAGCTTGTGATTTAGGAAAAGAGGAAGAGCCCAAGCTCTGATGAAGAAAAAGATAAAGCCATTGCAGTGAGGAGGAAAAGAGGACTGAGGTGGTTTGGGGTCCATATAACCTTGCAAGTAGGCTGGAGCAGGGGAAAAAGGCAGAGAAGATTAGAGCAATAATACAGTATATGCAGGAAGCACTTCCAGTGTGGTTGGGCTGATCCTACTTGACCTGAACAAGCACCAGGGCCCTTCTCCCACCCCCTGCTTTACTCATCCACATTTGTCCTAACGAGGAAAGCAGTCAGCTTTCTGGGCCTTCCTCTTGATTGCTTTTCACATTTTGGTCCTCTTTGATTTCTGTTTATAGTAATCCCATAGAATGAAAATACTTAAGACAAACAGTCTTTTCTATCCCCTGCTCTGCACTGATATTCTTCAAGACACAACTGGACAGGGTGATAGATAATCTCCTCTAGAGATGTTAGATATGGCCTCAAAAAGCCAATACTTAGCTTGCAACAATTCTATAGGGAAAGGTAATTTTTCAGCTTACAAACTTTCTTATGCAGGGGAATAATTTCTCCAATTGCATAGCTACTCTGTAAGCACATTTAAACATATTTATCTGAATTTTAGTAGATGCTGAAAGCATTTCTGTGTAATGTTCCTAAACATGAGATCTTTGGACTTCCATTGTGCTGTATAAAGAGAAACTATGTTTCTTGGAGACACAGTAAATACAACTTGCCTAGAGCAGAATGATGGGATGGGAAAATGAAGCAGCATTTGACAAAGATGTGTGGCCTAGTCACTCAGCAGTTCTTCACAGGGAAATGAATACTCATGGCACTCTGTGCAGTCTTCCCTGGACTGATATTTAATTCCAGGCAGATCCTGCTGGCTTAAAGAAACAGTTTTAATCAGAGTCTGAGGGATTTACTACCCTCTGTGTTTTTTATGTGTGTATGAAGAAGTTGTGTGTTGTTGATTTATTCCTGAGTAAGTAAATGAAGTAAATGAGTTTTCTGGGCTATTGCTCCCTTTCAGCTTATAGATTATTTAAATTTATCAGTGGAATTGTGAACCTTGTGTTGGAACTTTACATCTTCAGAAGTAATTTTTCTCCATAGCATATGTTCACCTCTTAGAAGGTTTACCTTCCATCTCCCACAGTGGAAAATACTAAGATCGAATCTGAAAGGGAACCTGCTGCTCTTTCCAGCTCTACTAGAAGACTTCAAAATCCTCATCCTGTAGTCACCTCAGAAAGCATCAAAAGCACAACACTATGAGAATCTCTCAGGCCTGGAGTCATTCTCTATTTTTACATTCCCAAAACTGAATTACAATTTACAGAGGACTCTGTTGACATCTCTAACTGGCACTGCAGAGAGCAAATCCCTACATGATGAATATTTACTCTCTGCATCCAGTAGTAACATTTTCCAAAGTTTTCTCCTATGCATGATATTTCATCACCTTTGTTAGAGAGGCTTGAAGCAATGCTTTCACAGGCACAGTCTCAAAAAGAAAGATATATAACTTCTCTCTTAAATTTCAGAGTTGTTTTTTATTGCAATTCTGAGAGAAAAAAAATGGAGCAAATGTTTCCTGTGGTTTTGTTATTATTTGTTAAAAGCTGAGGTTTTCTTCAGACCAACTTCCCTTCCAAAAACAAGGCAATTCTTTACCATTGCTTTGTGAGGGTCTGACTGATTGATTCAGCTCTTCCCTTAATCTTGCTACGGATGAGACAAAACACATCCACAGGGATCTACTTCTGGCCTGGCATGAACTCCTCACTCTGTCCAGCAGCTTGCCATCCCTCAGAGTTCTGTGCACAGCCATTATGCATCCCACCCTTCAGCATTCCTGCCATCACACTTCATAGAATCATAGAATGGCCCAGGTTGGAAGGGACCTTAGAGATCATCTAGTTCCAACTCCCCTGCCATGGGCAGGGATGCCACACACTAGAGCAGGTTGCCCAGGGCCACATCCAGCCTGGCCTTGAACACTGCCAGGGATGGGGCATGCACAACCTCTCTGGGCAGCCTGTTCCAGTGCCTAATCACCTTCTGGGTAAAGAACTTCCTTCTAATCTCCAATCTAAATTTCCTCTCCTTCAGCTTATAACCTTCATGTGTCCCTCCTCCCATCCAGTCCCCACACGCTTGATTCCTGCTCCTCATGTTTTTCCTCCCGCATTTCCCTAGCCTGCTCCAAGCACCAGCATCTGCTGCCCAGGGAAGTGGTGGAGTCACCATCCCTGGGAGGTATTTAAAAGACACGTAGATGTGATGCTCAAAGACATGGTTTAGTGGTGGGACTTGGCAATGTTAGGTTACCAGTTGGACTCGATGTTCTTTTCCAACCTAAACGATTCCATGATTCTATGAAACGACAGAAGGGCCCTGTGAAAGGACCCAGATTTAGGTATTTTTGATCTCTTCATAACCGGATCTCACCTGGAGTGTGAGATGGCTCCACACCAGGGAGCCATACAGGCGTTGTATCCAGCGCATGAGGTAACGGAGAAGAGACCTCGGAGTCTGGGCTGCTTTCGGGATCAAGCTCTCAAGTGGGGATGCCGTAACCCCTGTGCGACTCTCACAGCCCCTCAGGGGACAGCTGCTGAGGCTCCTGGGGCACCGCAGGCATTGTCTTTCCGGGTCAGCCCGCTCCCGCCGGACGCGCATGCGCCGTTCCAGGCCCAACACGGCGTGGGGACGGGCGGGAACATTCCCTGCTGTGGGTGGATAAGGGGTATTCCCCTATGGCCGGGGAGCGGGCGGAGGAGAGTGCACAGGAGGGCGGAGGGGTAGGGTACACGTCCTCGCCTGAGAGAGGCGGCCGCGGTAGCGGCAACAGCAGCAGCGCCAACAGCAGCAGCGCCAACAGCAGCAGCGCCCTCCCTGCCCAGGCTTTCATCTGCTCCTTTCCCGACTGCGATGCCAGCTTCAACAAGGGCTGGAAGCTGGACGCACACCTCTGCCGGCACACGGGCGAGGTAAGCCAGGCCGCTTGGTGCTGGGCTGCCGGCAGCGCAGCGGTGAGCTCGGGGAACAGCCGCGCGAGGCTTCTGCTCGGGCCTCCCGGTCGGCGGCGGGAAAAGGGGAGGAGGGAGGAAGGGAGAGAGAGAAAGGGAGGGAGGTTCTGTGTGGCTGAGGTGAGGGGTGGTGGCCTTCGGGGCTGGGGCTGCACTGGGCCTCTGCCGGCGTTGCACTCCTCGCTTGTGGGGTAGGAGCGGAGCGGGCAGCTGGCTTGGAGTACCCAGAAGAGCGTGGATGGCTGCGGGGGTTGTCTGAAGCACCGTCACTGGAGCACCCCGCAGAGGGCAGCCTCCTGGAAACGGCCAAGCCCCCCAAGATGTGGTTTGTTGTCTCTGAACAGATCTCTTCTCTTTCAGAGGCCGTATGTTTGTGATTACGAAGGCTGCGGTAAAGGTTTCACAAGAGATTTCCACCGTGCTCGACACCTTCTTACACACACTGGAGAAAAGCCCTTCGAGTAAGGCCAAATTTCATATTTCTTAAAGTGGATCACGCTTGTCCTTATGGGAATGAAGGAGAGTTAAAACTGGTGGGTGGGTGGTATGCACGTCTAGCTTTGGTATGATGAGTACTGCCCATAACAGTGTGCATGCAGGGTGAAACATGGGCAATCTCCTTGGCCTAAAACCTCCTACCTGCCCGTGATCCATAATAGATGCTTAAAGGAATGAGCAGATCTCTTCCTAGAATAGAGAATCAAAAGAAGAAAGGGCTGTTATCTCCTATTAGTAAGCCCTTAATAGCTGCATGTCATGGATTAGGAACTAGGAATTCCAATGTGTTTTATTAAAAATCTCTTCTGATACGTTTTCCTGTGGGTTTTGATTGTAACTTAGCCTCTGGCTTTTTGTGTCTGTAAAGCAAATTTTTATATCTGCATTGTCAGTTTCAGTTATTTTTCACATGTTCCTCTTGTCCAGTGAGTTCTGTATCTACCTAGGAAACAAATAAGTGTTTGATTAAACAATCCAGCTCGTTTGCAGGTGCGCAGCTGATGGATGTAATCAGAAATTTGGAACAAAATCAAACTTAAAGAAGCACATTGAGCGCAAGCATCAAAATCAGCAAAAGCAATATGTGGTGAGTAATTAATTACCTTTGTAAAGTGGAGGCTAAACAAGCTCCTTTTTGTGTATCTAGTGAAATACTTCAGCTTGTTATTATGCAGTCCTTGTATGAGTTCAAATACTATGACTGGGATTTCAGCAAGCACCTGTCATTATTTGGTCTCTAATGATAACTTAATTTCCTAACTAGTGCGACTTTGAAGGATGTAGCAAGTCTTTCAAGAAACATCAGCAACTTAAAGTTCATCAGTGTCACCACACCAATGAACCTCCCTTCAAGTAGGTGGATAACTTTAATAATGAACTTTAACAATTCCATCTAACTGCTGCAGATGACAACAGGTGCCTTTTTGCAATCTTTTCATTGATGTGGCATTTAAAAAACCCAAACAAACCAAAAAAACAAACAAAACCACCCCCAGAATGAATTTGTAGTCACGGCTGCAGGTACATTTCTTGTACTAGTTCTTTACTCAGTAGTCTGTTTTGAGCAGCAGTCTTGGTGTTCTGTAACTTCAGCATTCCAGACATTTTTGTAGGGTTTATTACAGGCTTTCAGTAAAAATAAACAAAACATCCCCAAGGTTTTAGTTCAGGCAGTTTGAGATACAAACGTAAGAGCTTGCATGGTAATGAAAAATGCAGCTACTTGTTTTCCAGTAAAAAGCAATGACTTGGCTAACACTGAAGAGGTAGGAGCTTGGACACCAATCTGAGAAACTATGCAATGCAACTGCATTATTTACATGACACATGAATGTAGGAGCTGATGAAAGCAAAGTTTAGTTTTGTATTTCTTATGTGAAGTGCACTAGTATGGCTTGGTGACAGGCTCAAGAATACTGTCAGTGCTCTGCTGCTGCTCTAACTGCTAGATCTGTATAAGCCACTGAAACCCTTCACTTTCTACCTGTCTTTTACGTTTGAAGAACCTACTATATAAGGATGATAGGCTTGATTCTTTAGCTAAAGCTTAACTCACTCTATATGTTGAAATCATACTATAGTTTTAACTCCTGAGGGGATCAGAGTCCTCTATTAGAAACATACTATGCAGTTTACTTTTAGAAGGGGAGAGGGGAGATGACAGAACAGATCGCTAGGCAAGGGGAAACTTGGATTATTTTGTCCACGTTAATTGTTCTTGACTTAACAAAAAAAAGGTATAGATGCAGTGAAAGAATTTAAACCAGTGTACTTTATACCTAGGTGTAGTAATGAAGGATGTGGAAAGTGCTTTTCTACTCCAACTCGACTGAAGCGGCATGAGAAGACACATGAAGGTAAGAGGTTTTTCTTCTTGCTTCAGTTATGTTTTCATAAATGAAGAAGGACTTCTTCCAGTACATAGAGTATGCAGAATTGTGTGACAGACATGAAAGTATTCTAGGCCTAGTGATCCTGACAGACAAAAGAAGAACCTCTTTTAAACAGTCAAATGGTATACAATTGCAATGCAGTGTTCAGTTACCCTGTGCTCGTGGCAGGCTGAACAGAGCTCAGGATTCCTTCAGCTGTTTCTTCTCCTAATGTGCTTCCTTTTCAGTAGTCTATCTTCTGGAGATGGGCTAATGATTAAGGCACTAGCTTAGACCTTCAGAGGTTAGGATCAGTTGCCAGTCCTGCCATAAACTTCCTATGGATCCTTAGCAAAACCATGGAGGCTTGCATTTTTTAAGATGTTAATGCACCTGTGTGAAAGTAATTTAAGTGGAATTGTCAGGAGGTGGTTGTGTATGTTTTGAGCTAATCTTGCTACACTCCTATCCACTCTTTCAGCACTATTTACAGCTAACCTGCTTTCCTGGGCTAGAAAAAAGAAAGTAAACCCAAGGGAGGAAGAGTATGTGATTCATACTGCATCCCTTTCTTAAGAGAGAGACTTATTCATAGTTGTTTGACCTTCCCAGTCCTGGGATACAAATAGTGTTGACTTTCTGTGGTTCATTTAAAAATCATCCTGTGTGCTTAACAGAATAGAGTCTCTTTAGACTCTGGAATATTACTGTATGGTTAAACTCTTTGATATGTGCTGTGGCTGGTGAGAAAGTAGCTCTACTGAAGCAAGGAGACAGAGAGTTTCATGAAATTCCTTAGGTCATCTGGTCCAACTGGCTGCTCAAGGCAGGGTCAGATAGACCAGGTTGCTGAGGACTGGGTCCACTCTCAAGTTTTGAATGTTTCCACAGCCTCTCTGGACACCTTGTGTCAGTGATCAAAAGGGTTTAAGGAAGGAACCTTGTGATTTTTCTCATGTTCTAATTTGTGTTTGTTGCCTTTTGACCCTGCAGTATAGGAGGAGGAATACTGGCCTTTAATTTTCAAGTGCTAAAAGTGGAGTTCCCCCTTGTAAAATGGGACTGTGTTTGTCAGAACCTTTGTGATTGTAAACAGCTGTCCTGTCCCACAGGCTATGCATGCAAGAAAGAAAACTGCTCATACACTGCAAAAACTTGGACAGAGCTTCTGAAACATAATAAAGAAAGTCATACAGGTAAATTCTCAAGTGCTTTCCTAAACAGAACTTAATTTTTGATACAAATAGGAAACAAGCTGCAAATTGGAAGAGGAGTCCTTGCTGAACACATTCCATCAACTTGTCATTGTGTCTAGACAAACTTGTTTACTAACACTCTGTGGGTAGAATGGTTGTCACTGGCTAGGCCTTTAACTAATGAAAATGCTCTTAGTATACAAACTTTGCTTTGTGATTCAGTTAACAAGAAAATTCATGCTGCATTATTCCTTCCAGTCTTTTGAGTTCCTTGGATTTCATGTGGATTTTAGCATTGTTCTAGAGGATTAGTAGGTTTTGATTGTGAGCTCTTGCAAGAAGCTGTTAGTTTATACTCTGCCTGTTTCTCTCCCCACTCAGACCTTGTTTGCAGTGAGTGTCACAAAACTTTTAAACGTAAAGATAACCTAAAGCAGCATCAAAAAACCCATGCTGCAGAGAGGGAAGTCTGGCAATGCCCGAGGGAAGGATGTGGGAGAACTTACACGACTGTATTTAACCTTCAAAGCCATATCCTCTCTTTTCATGAGAAGAAAAAACCATTCTCTTGTGATTATCCAGGCTGTGGAAGAGAGTTTGCAATGAAGGTATGTATTTTTTTTACACTGTTCTAATCTGAATTGCATAGTCTGAAATGATTAGTACTGGAGTACTGCATCCAGTTCTGGAGCCTCCCTTACAAGAAAGATATGGATGTGCTGGAATGTGTCCAGAGAAGGGCCACAAGGGTGATCAGAGGGCTGGAGCACCTCTCCTATGAGGACAGGCTGAGAGACTTGGGATTATTCAGTCTGGAGAAGAGGAGGCTCCAAGGAGACCTTCTTGTGGCCTTCCAGTATCTGCAGGGGCTACAAGAGGGCTGGGGAAGGACTTCATAAGATGTCAGGCAGTGATAGGACTAGGGGAAATGGATATAAGCTTGAAGAGGTGAGATTTAGGTTGGATATTAGGACGAAGTTCTTCACCATGAGGGTGGTGAGATATAGAACAGGTTCCCCAGAGAGCTGGTGGCAGCCCCATCCCTGGAAGTTTTGAACGCCAGGACAACCGTGACAATTCTATGATAAACTTCACTTTTTCCCCCACTTCTTGCTCTTTGTCACTGTAGCAGAGCCTGACGAGGCACACAGTTGTACATGATCCTGAAAAGAAAAAGTTGAACTTGAAGGTAAGTTACACTCTTGAAAAGTCCTCTGAACCACATTGTCTTTGCTCCATTATTAAGTTGTTAATTCTGAATTTATTTCTGCCAGGCAAAACGTTCTCGTCCTAAGAGAAGCTTAGCCTCTCGTCTGAGTGGCTACATTCCTCCAAAAACACAGCTGGGAAAGGATGTGCTTGTGACAGAAAGCAAGGCAATGGATAAGCCTAAGGAAAGTGAAATACCAACTGTTGAAATTCTGACTCTGCAGTAAAGGTTAAAACTGAGACAGCATACTTCATGGAATGAGCAGTGCAAAGCTCAGCAACAACTTTATTAAGTTTACAGTTTTGTGTTGGTTTTGTTATTTGTTTGGGTTTTTAAAATAAACTGTTCACACTTCATAAAGTCACTGATGCAATTCATTTGACTTCAGATCTTCATCTTTGTTTTCTGGACTGTTTTTCTGGTGTTTCATCTTCTGGTATGCATTTAACTCTTTGTCAGACATGTGTCTCAAAACACAGGTACTCACTCCTTCTCTGGTAACTTTTGGCTTGGAAAGGTAAGTGGCTTTCTCAGACACAGTTTCCAAAATCTGATCAAAAAGCATGAACTAAAAAAAGAAGGAGAAAAACACAACTAAATAGAGAGAGAACAGTAGTTCAGGCTATTCTGTAATGACACAATCTCCTGCTTGTGGTTTAGCTGTTGAATCAAGCTAGTTGCTAGTCCTGGTTTGAGCAGTTCAGCTTACCCTTCCTAACCATTAGTTCCCTAATCATAACCAGGTTTAGGAGAGTCACCGGAGAGATTAAGCCATTTCCAAACACTTAGGCTGAATTCCTCACTCATCCTGTTTCCTGTGTTTAAAGCTGTTGATGAAAGTGAACTGCATCTGACTCTTTCACACCCTCCTCTTCCACTACCATATTATTATGGGGTTTTTCTCTTAAGAGGCAGTATTGTTCTAATGTTAGCAGAACGTGGTAGTATTAAACTGAGTGCTACAGTGCATTCATGTAACATGCTGAACTAAGCTTTTAAATTTAGGGACAACCTAAATCTGGATCATAGAATCCTAGAACAGTTACAGCTGGAAGAGACCTTGGAGATCATCAAGTCCAGCCTTTGTCCTAGCCCTGTCAACTTACTAAATGATGCTAAACTGTGTCATGAAATGTTCTGCTCCCTCCCATATCTAATTCTTCCTCTTGCTACCCTCTCTCTGTGAATTTAACTTCCTATAGAAAGGTTTGTTCCGTTTGGGTTAAGTGATATCATAATTTTTTTCCAGCAATGGAGTAGGGAGAATTGTCAAGGAAACCTAATTCATTACACACATTGCAAGTGACAATGAAGACAAATCTCAAGGGCCTGCAATTATGCTATTAATTAAGTTTCCATCAGCTCCATAAGATCTATATATATGCTTACTGGGCTAGTCTTAGAGCACCATTCCAGTAGTTTTTCACACAACAGTGGGCAACTAACCCTAACCACATCTGCACAAATGCATCTTCAGAACAGTTAGATTCTTGAAATCATCTAGCTAAACTACAGCAGAATCTCTTTTAAACCATACTGTTAAACTTTTCAGTGAGTGAGTTGGCTTAGGGCAGAGACAGGAAGACTGCACTAGCCCACTGCATAAAGTGGTGCTGCAAAGGAGTAGGAGATACTGAGACTCTGCTGTCAAAGCCAGTATTCTGACTGCATTCTTAAGAAAACATAGCATTTGAATTGTCTCTCTGGGACTACTTTTCTAGAATGGCAGTGTTTGAACAGATGCAGCTTAAGGTGAGGCAACCACTACTTTCATGGGACCTAGACCTTCACTTATTTTAACAGTACATAGTATATTAAAAAAACAAACAAACCACAGCAGTACTGCTTAGGGGAGGTTAGTACAAGTACAGCTACTGACTGAAATGCATTGGTCCAGCTTTCAGGAGTCCACTTACCATGTCTGTATTGCTATCTTTTGCTTGCCGGATGGTGACTCTAACATGGTATTTCTTTTCAATCCACTGTGCTATCTGCTTAGTCTTGGTCTCTAAGTCGTTCTTGGCAATAGCTGAAGAAAAGGATAACTCCTTCTGAACCACCCCTGTTTAAAAGAGAACTAAAACTGGGTTGGTTTAACATCTGCCAAACCTCTAACAGTTGCTCTCTTTCACCAGCTTATGGTGCTTTGCCTAACTTCCTTCCCCCATAGTGCCTTCTTATACACAGAGCATCCCAATCTCATCATTTTAGCATGTATTTCACCTTAGAAGGTGGCTACTTGGTATCTCACACTTACTGCCATAATTGAGAGACAGAGTGCATGTTTGAGGCACACAGAGAAGTCTCTTCAGAGTCAGAAGGCTTGAAGTATTTCTGTTCTACAACAACACGGGTCTGACAAAACAGGTAAGCCCTGGCTCTGGAATTAAAGACTTAGTGTGCAAATTCCCACACTCTGCACATAGTATTGCTCAACATGAAACCTTTGGAGTTAGATAGCTTGTCTCAATCCCATTTTCTTGAACAGTGAAGTGCAATGTTCAACTGCAAGTATGATGCCTTGTAATGTATTCCAACAATTTGTGGGCCTTCTAGATTCTCTAGAGTAGTTGTTACCATTTGAATAATCTTTTTGTAGTTTCTTGAACAGAAAAACTCACTACCACAACAGTGCTGTCCTCTACAATCAGAACCTTACCCAAAGCATAGATACCTTTGTTACCCTGAGGATAAGAAAGGAGGATAAAGGTCAGATGCCTTTTTTTCTCTTTGCCGAACTCATTTTGTTAAACTACTGGAGCAGGTTGACTTGAAAAACAAACACTGAAAAGTGCTCAATATTGAAAAAGCTGTTCTCTTACTCTCTACAAGAAAGGGCTCCAGACTTTGTCTTCCTAGCAGTAAGCTAGGAAGAGACTGTTTCATAACTACTGACGACAAAATTATGTGATTATACTGGTATATGTGGTGCTCTGTTTGTAGAAACTGCCTGTCACTTTATGCCTTTGTAAAAGAACAGAAATTCAGTGAGTCTCATAGAACCAGAATTATATTTACTTAAATAAAAGAAGATTTTAAAAAAAACAACCCCAAACACAAAAAGCCAGCAGATGCCAAAATAGTAAATCCTGAGAAGGCAATAGAAGGCTTCTGTGTGGAAGACTAGAGTAATCCAAAATTTTATTTTCACCACTGCAAATCCTTAATAGCATGGACTGGAGTGACATTGCTTTGGATTGACACAAATATAAATAAGAGGATTTCATCTGCTGAAATCACTTCCAATGCAGCCTTTTTCAAAGCTCTCAGTGTTGTAGTGTCAACAACACACATACCTGCTTTTGGACTTGTTTTTTTCTTCTCTGCACGTTTAAGCTGTTCTTCATGAATCTGCTGCCCAGTCATTAGTCTGTATACAGGAGGGTCTGTATTTTCACGAAGGAGAACTAGTTTCAGGTCCTGTTGATCCATAAGTCTTAGTGCCTCTGCTCTGTGCATGTTTCCTAAGCTCTCTCCATCCTGGCTGATTACATGCAAAATCCGATAGGGAATTCTTCGCCCAACGCTTCCAAATGCTGCTTTCATTTTTGGTTCTGTTTGAGATTTTTCAGCTGTACAAAAAGGCTGAGTAAGTCCAAACACAGTTGACTTTCTAAGGTCAGGTACTACCATCCAGAATGGAGAAAAGATGCTCCTTTGGGGTGATTGTGTCAGAAGAGTACCAAAGAATCTTTTTGCATATCTATTCTCATTTCTGGTTGTTTGACATAAAAGTTTCATCATGCAAAAAGCAGTCATTCTGAGGAAGCAGGGAAGAAGAAAAAACAAGTTACCCCCATCAGTCAGGTTCTTCCAGTTATGTTAGAAAGACTTAACTCCAGTTCAGTAAACTTTAGTGCTTAAAGCTACTCTTTCAGAAAGATATGTGTGGTGTTATTATACAGAATGAGCAATCAACAGTAATTGTACAGTAACAGAGGGCTTTAACCCTGAGAGAAAACTAAGAAACATCTATTGAGAGTTGATGTTATATTCAGTATTTTAATATTTGAGCCTTAATTCTTTTATAGAATCCAACACTTCTAGTTTATTTCTCCTCCCCAAAGTATCTGCTCTTACACAGCTTTTGTGTGTGTGTCTGTATAGAGATTAGCCAATGGTTAAGAGGGAGAATTTGTTTTCAAATAAACAGGCATGCCATGCTTTTAATATTTTCAGTCCGGGGTTTTTTTTTTCATGCAGTATTTAACACTACGACTTTCTTCCTGGTCCTGGTACTTTTCTCTGGACAGTGTTTCATTTAATTGAGAACCGCCCTAATCACACGGTGAATAAAGTGGTGATTTGTGCAGCATCCATCAGCAGCCAGCTCAACATCTACAGCCTGACTGTTATGTTTTGTAAGGTTTTGGAGTGTCAAAGCCTTCAAGCATAGCAAGACTGCCATGCAAAATCTTCACCTTGGCATTAAGACACAACAAAGTAACCACACTATACTTGAAAATATGGTTTATCCCAAGGCTGAAAACTCTCCCTAGTTATCATGCAACTTGCTCCTCATAGCACTGATCCCTAATTGTGTATTTTTCTGTTTTCTTACCTGCCGGCCGAGCCGAGGCAAGCCGCTGGTCCCTGCCTGTACCGCCGGGAAGGGAGACAGTTCCACCTCTCCCCGTTCCTCTTCCTCCTCCTCCTCTTCCGCTTCCTTCCCACAGCTCTGCGGGGGCGGGGAGGGAGCGGCGGCGCGTCCCCGTGCGCGCGTGCTCCAGCGCAGCCTCGCGCCTGCCGGTCTGTGTCCGTGCGCGCCCCTGCGTGGGCCCGGCACGCTCCCGTGCACCCCCCGCGCCTGCAGCTAAGCGTCCGCCGCCTGTGCCTCCCCACCCCGTCCGTCTGGGTGCGGGTGCATCTGCGCGCTGCGCTGCGCAGGTGTCGTCGCTACTTGGGGTGGAGGGGCAGGTGTGTGTTTGTGGATGCGTTCGGTGCGGGCACACAGCCTCTCCGCCCAGAGAGGTGGTGGATGCCCCATCCCTGGAAACATGCAAGGATTGGACAGGGCTCTTAGCAACCTGATCCAGCTATAGGTGTCCCTGCTTACCGCAAGGAGGGTTGGGCTAGATCATCTTTAAAGCTCCCTTCCAACCCAGTCTGTTCTTTGATGCCATCTTGAGGAGCTTAGATGAGCTTGAGAAGTGGACTTGTGAGAACCTCATGAGGTCTACCAAGCCAAGTGCAAGGTCTTGCACCTGGGTCACAGCAACCTCCAGCACCAATACAGGCTGGAAGATGAAGGGATTGAGAGAAGCTCTGCTGAGAAGGACTTGAGTGTACCACTGGATGAGAAGCTGGACATGAATAGGCAATGTGTGCTCACAGCACAGAAGGCTAACCAAATACAGGTCTGCATCAAAAGAAGCGGAAGCCAGCAGGTCTAGGGGAGTGATTCTGCTGCTCTACTCTGCTGTGGTCAGACCCCACCTGGAGTACTGTTCCTGATCAGCTCTGGGGCCCCAGGTGTAAGAAAGACATGGACCTGTTGTAGCAGGTCCAGAGGAGGGCTGCAAAAATGAGCAGAGAGCTGCAACACCTCTATAAGGACACACTGAGAGAGTTGGGGTTTTTAAGCCTGGAGAAGAAAAGGCTCTGGGGAGACCTTATTGCAGCCTTCCAGTACTTATGGGGGCTTATTTAGTAGGGCCTGTAGCAATAGGGCAAGGGGAAATGGTTTTAAGCTAAAAGAGTGTATATTTAGACTGGGTATAAGGAAGAAATTTTTCACAGTGAGGGTGGTGAAACACTGAAATAGGTTGGCCAAAGATGTGTTAGATGCCCTATCCCTGGTTGTTTTCAAGGACAGGTTGGATGAGGCTCTGAGCAACATGATCTAGTTGGAGATGTCTGCTCACTGCAGAGAAGGTTGGACTAGATGACCTCTGAAGGTCCTTTCCAACCCAAACTATTCTATGATTCTATACCTGTCTGTCCACACACCTGTTTCTGCATACATCTGCATGTCCTGAACTCCTGTGGTACATACAGATGCATTTCTGCATATGCCAGCTTGTGTGAATGAAGAGCTTCTGTCTCTTTATGGTTGCATGTGCTTGTCCCAGAAAGAAGAAATGCAAGAAAAATCTGAGCATCATCTTTTTGGTTTGAAAACTTTCTATTGTAACTGTGGTCTTAGAACGGTTTTGTTCTACCTGATGGGTGTCTTGGTATAGTCATTTAGGTAAACACATGCAAAAAAAAAAAGAGTTTTGTGCTCTCCATCTTCACAGAAGACTTTGTGTGGTAATTGTGTGTGAAACCAGAAAATTTTACTAAATCAGTTCACAATCTGAAATTCATTTATATCTCCCTATTCTCATTAAAACTCCTTGCCTGCAGCAATGAATATGAAAAAATGCCATTAACAGAATTAGCTAAGTAGATGGTGAGCTGTTAGCAGCCTGTGACAACTGTAGTTTCACCTGTTCTGTGCAAATAGTGCCTATTTTTTTCCATCCTGCTCTTTTGGTCATATCTTTATTTTGCTCAGGCTTTCTGCCTTTAGAGTTGTAAGCTCTTTGGGAATAGGAATTCCCATCACATCAGTAGAGTGCCTAAGAAAACCTGATTTCAGTTTGGTCCTCTTGAGTCATAAATTATTGAAATTCTGCAGTGTCCAGTCTTGGAGAGTGAAGTATTTCACAGTAAGAAAAGGAGAGACAAAAATGGTTGTTACTGCTCTTTTTATGGTCTGGAAATCAAGTGTGGAATTTGAATAACCATGAAGGGAAGTTTTGGCAGAGCTGAAACCTCAAGATTTTTTTTCTTTTTTCTTTCTTTTTTTCCTCCTCAACTCTGCAATATGCATTTTATTGTCAGTGACCCAGCTTGCAGCTAGCTACTATTGCCTCTCTGAGAACCACCCCCATAAGACAGATAATTTTCAGCAATGCTAGCTGGAGCAATAAAGCTAATAATCCTCTCCACTGTGATAAAAACTACCTGCGTGAAAGCAAGGTACTTAGGAGCATACAACTTGCATTCCATTTCTCTTGCCTTTATTTAATTCCCTTAAGTTTAAACCTGATGTTTCTTTTACTTCATGCCTTTCTAATTAAATTTAGTGTGCCAAGAAATAGTGCAGCCTTCTCATGCTGTTTGTCCTCAATTAACTTGATCTTTCTGTGAGTTCATTGTACTCTTTCTCCTTGTCCTTTGTCTAATGTCTGTTTACACTGTAATTGTACAGGGATGGTGTTTTTATCTGTGCCTGTCACAGTTGGACTTCAGTCTTAATTATTTGAAAGACACTATCGTAATAAATGCAGTAAATAATAACTTTCTCCCTTCTATTTTACCTGATGTACATCATCCTCTGCCCACTGCTGACAATACTCTCAGTCATTTATTTGCTGGGGTTTTTTGTTCTTGATTGGGTTGTTGTGGTGTGTTTTTTTTTAATTCCTAAATCTGCATTTTTTTCCCATTTGACATTTAATTTCCCAAGCTCGTTAGCAAATTTGTTTCCACTTTATTATTTTTTGTGCCAAATCAAGGCCTGCTCTGCTAGACCTTGTGCCAAACTGCAGATAATTCATGCTTCAGAGAATTGAAAATGCAAATATGTGAAAAGGAGAAAGGATGGTGGATGGAGAGATTTCTCACTCTCATACATAAGCTGCTTTGCAGTCGCTGCTGAACTTTTTGGGCTGGAAGTTAGTTTAAAGAAAACAGAAGTTTTACATCAACCTGCACCTCAGGAAGTTTTTCATCATCCTCATGTTATCATTGGTGATTCAGAACTTAAATCAGTCCAACAGTTTAATTCCCTAGGCAGCCTCATCTCCTCGGATGGTAAGAT
>VWZO01012034.1:353226-384556 GCA_013396975.1 Bucco capensis
AGAAAGAATCGTGTCTTGCAGCTTCTACCTGCTGAGGAGTCCTTGTGCTGTGCCTTTTGCAACCGCTCTGGTCTGTCCCAAATTGGCCTTTGCAGCCAGCAGCGCTTGGAAAAAGCGCTTGGGAAGCAGGGAAGCTTGTGTTTCAGGGTTGACCTCCCCTTGAAGCTATTTATTCTGGGTACAGTAAGCTGCTTGTAATGTCCAGCAAAGAGCAAGAATGCCCTTAGCTAGATGACAAAGTGCTCACCTGGAGACCCAAGGCTCAACTTTACTTTCATTCAAACTCCATCATTCATTTTGTGGGAGGAGGAAGCAAGTGGCTGAAGTGCCTTAAACCTGTAAGGAGCTCATATCTACTGGCTCTGGTGGAGGACAGGTCTTACTTTGACCTGTGCTGAACGTCTTGTCACTTGGTAAACTGGAGCTGTAGTTCTCAATATCTGGTAAAAAAAAATTTCAAGTGCCAAAGAAGATTATCAGGAATTTATTACTGATACTGTTGGATTTATGCATGCCTGGGGACTCTTGGTCATGGACCAGTAGCAGCACGTGGGACAGCATAGTTTTACACATTTCTTTTGTGCTAGAAATGGTTATATCTTGTGCATGATTTCCAGGTTAGAGCTGAAGAGTAATGTACTTAGCCATGGGGTAAATTGGAGTTCAATTTTGAGTGATGTTTGGGATGTGTGATTTGTCTCTTGCAAGCTTATGCTTGCAAAAGCACTGAGCATCTGGAGGGCCACTTACCTTGTGCATCTCCATTTTCCTGTCTTTCTGTAATAATTCCCTCCTTTAGAGAGCATTTCAGTGGGAAGCTCTGGGGAAGACTTGGATACAGTCCCTTTCTCCTCCCTACCTCAGCTCTGCTCTTTAGCAGCAGCTGGCATGGCTCACTCCCACCTTCCTGCTAGTTATAACCATAATCATGTGGCTCTGCAGTTCACAGAGTCATAGAATCATTAGGGTTGGGAAGGAGAAGGGCTGTAGCCTCCCCTAGGCACTCCTTAGGATTCCTTTTCCTGTCAGTGTTTGTAAAAGACTTCTGCACATAACTGAGATGAAAATCTCCCTTGTGCTGAGCTGAGCATTGCCATATGGCAGAGAACACGTTGGAGTAAACATGTAATTAAAGGACACAGAAATTCTGGGGATATAGTAGGTCCAGCTCCCTGGATTCTGCAGTAGCTCATTTACTCCTTCTCCATCCCCAGCTTTTGAAAGTTGCTTCCTACACACACATCTCTATTTTTATTCTAGCAAGAGAGAGCAAAAAATTAAAGCAAACCCAGAAATACTGTTGAGTGATAAAGTCAGCACTGCACAGAGTATATGAATACAGTTGAAACAGATAAAGTTTTGTTTGGTTTCTGAGCTCTGTCCCTGTTAGAGGAATTAAAACAAATCCTTTGAAGATGCATGCTTTGCTGTTAAATTGCTTGGGCTGATTTACCAAATCCAGGCAACGAAGTGGTTTTTCTCCATGAAAAGCAAGGCTGCCTGAATTTATTAGAATGTTAATCATAAAGCAAGACTGTGGGTCCCTGGGGTGAGACACAATTGAAGTTAAACCTTCCCAGTGTAGAAAATTTTTTAACTGTCTAGTTTTACATCTTGACTGTAGGGAGAGAAGTTTCCACTGTACATCTAAGACATTGTTCTGCAGCCTTTGCAAGTTGCTGGGTTCAGCTGCAAAGGTTTTAAAAGCTGCTTTTGTTGGCAGCCTAAGACACATCCGTGACCTTATTAGAGTGGAAGTGAAAGCTTTCCTTTTTTGTTGGTGGTTTGGTTTTTTTTTTTAGCAACAGTAAATCTACTAATTTTACAGTCAGTTGAACAGCAATAGATTAATTTGTTTAAAGTCTGCATTCACAAAGAAAACGTGAACTTCGCTGCCTTGAATACCCGAAACTACAGTGTGATATTTAAAGAGTAGAAACTATTACAACTTGCCCTAGAATGGTCCAAGCAGTTCCCTGTCACCTGCTTCTCAGCACAGGTGCTGACCTCTCTGTCTATTCTATCCCTCCTGACAGACTAGCAGTGAGGCTGGGGCTTTGTGTGCAACAGAGAGAGCTTTTCCAATGACTGGGCCAGTTTTCTTCAGCAACCACAGGAAGCAGAATAAAGAAAAGGTTAAGGGCCACCCCAAGGGTCAGAATGGGTTAAATTTAGTTAACATCAGAGGTTATAGCTTTTAACAAGAGCATGAAGGAAACTTATTCGAAGATGCAATTTGTTTCTTCTTTGTCAACCATTATTTTTTTTCCCCTCTATTGATAGTGACAGCTTAACAAAGTTTTTATATGCCAGGGTTTTCATCCTTTGGAGGATAAAGAACTGTGATGCAAAAAAAAGAGATGCAGGTGGAAGACTTTATAAAAGCCTCCATGATTTTCAAATTGAGGGTTGAAAGTAGACTCCCTGCCTGGCTAAGTCAAAAATAATTTGTAAATGTTAAAAAAAAAAAAAATACACATTATGCACATTATGGACAGAGGAGCTCTTTTCCCTTCCCCCCTCCCAATGTAACTTGCCAAGAGAAATGTTTTATCAGAGGCTTTACAATCTGACTGGGTTTGTATGTATTTTTTCCCAAGGTAATTTTAGTTTGTTTAGATTATTAAAGTCCAATGCCCTTAGCAGCAGGCTTCACCATCTCCCCTCAAGATTTTTTTAGCATATTCCACATGACAATAGTTTTTAGAGGTGTTTTTTTTCTTTTAATCCCAGTTTAGTGAAGAAGCAAAAACTACAGAACACACTTGGTAGGTAGCTCCACTGTGAAGTTCTCATTCAGCTGCTTGGAATGCAAAGATGAGGAAAATAAATCTTTCTGAAAACTACTGAAGAATTTTATTTTTAGATGTTCAGTAGGATTTTTTTCCACACAACACCTCATCTTCTGCCAATCAGTGTTTTCTTCAAGATTAATTCATGAAATTACTACTTTTTGTTGTTTTTTTATTGTGGTACAAAGTAAAGAACTGAAATCAGGACTTAATTAAGTTACAGACAGGTACTATCAGATCAACTGCAGTCCATGGTGTCTTTTGCCTTGCCAGGTGCCCAGGGGTCTGTGTAAGGTGATGTGGCTGGATGAGGGAGTGATGCCATGGGAGATTTACAGATGGGAGAAGGAGCTAAGGTATCTTTAATTTTGGTATGTGATACTGTTGGTCACAACCCCCAGCAGTGCTCTAGGCTTGGGGAGCAGTGGCTGCAGAGCTGCCAGGCACACAGGGACCTAGGGGTGCTGAGTGACAGCTGAACAGGAGCCAGCAGTGTGCCCAGGGGGACAAGAAGGCCAAGGGCATCCTGGCCTGGAGCAGGAACAGTGTTGGCAGCAGGANTAGATAAGAAGAGTAGTGGGAATTATGACAGTGGGAACTGGGAGAACACAAACCTTGCCAATTCAAGTAGCAGTTACATCAGTGCTCATGGGATAAGTTCTGTTTGCTTACAGGAGAAGTTTGTTCTGATTTGTGATGTCTTTGCAGCCTCTGTGTCCAAGGCTTCAAACTTTGAATTTGTTTGTTGTTCTGTTAACTCAGACTAGCATTGGGCTCCTGGCTGTATGACTGAGAGGTGATTTTGCTCTCCAGAGGGGTGTGTTAGTCCTTTGAGATGCATCTTACTTTGACACATCTGGGAGGGTTCTGTTTGAAATCAATTAGTATGAACTTTACTAAATTCTTCCGTACAGGACAGCTAGCAGATCTAGAGAAAGTCTGTTCAGCTCACGGATAGAAGTATTTGTACTGGCCTGGTGTATGGACATGGATATAAACACCTGATTGTCAAAGGACTGGAGAAGGGAATAGGGAGCTGGAGAAACATGGAGCCTTCTCTGTCCCCAGAGATGGGGAAAATGGCATGATCCAGCTCAAACAGCTGAGGGCTGTGTATCCTACTGAGAAAGTGACTTCCTGTGGTCTAACTGCTGTGAAAACAAGGAGTAGTATGGCTCTCCACAGCCCAGACAAACTGGCCTGGAAAACACAACAAAAAAACCCTCTGCTTGCTATTCTGCTCACAAGCTGCTGCCAAAACTCAGCTGTGAGGAGAATAAGAGCATCTTTTAAAAAATGTAAAACTAACATTTTTTTCCCCCTTTCTGAACTGCTCTTACAGGCTTTAAAGCATTAATATCAAAAGATTCACAAAGGCAGCAGGCATCAAACAGCCCAGGCTGAGTGGAACCTTGGGGAGGAGAATTGCAAAGGAAGTTGTGTGAATGATGGCTGCAGACACTCCAAAGCAAGGTTATTTGTTTGTTCCAAATCAGTGATCATGGCTTGCTTTTAATGATGGAGCAGCAGAGAAGAAGAGTTAGAGCAGACCAAAGAGCCCCTGGATTCATATAGCCTAGATTTCAGCTCCATCTTTTGCTTCATGCTTGTGTTGGCTAGGTGATGTAGTGGATGGGAGTCAGGAGATGTTTTGACTGATGTGACCTCGGGTAAATCACATCATCTCCATGCTTCTTCTCTCACCTTTTTGCCCACTTAGAGTCTCTCTCCTTTTTTCCTTGCAGGGTCTTTCCCTAATGATACATCTGGACCATGCCTAGCACAATGGAGCTGTGCTCTCAGGTTAAGCTGTTCAGTTTTAAATTGAAGTTTTCCATAAAAACAGTTTCAGTGGAATATTTTTGGACAAGCCCTAAATAATAAGCACTTCCAATGTTTGCCAGGAAAAAAAAAGCAGAGCAATGTTGTTTATTGACCATGTAAGCACTTATCTTTGTTAAAGTCTGTAGGAGATGGAAACATCTACTGTAGACTGAACAAATCTTAGGATGGTGTTAATTTAGTCACTAGAATTGCATGAAATCATCTGCATAATCACTCCTGTACCAGGAGCTACTTGATACCTCTGCAGCTACAGTGCTAGTTTGCTGAATGCATAACAGAGGAATTACAGAAGCTGCTCCTCATCCCTTCTCAATTCCCTGTCAACAGGGAAAGGGTCCATTATCTAGGGCAGGCACACAGGGATGCACACTTCAAAAAAGGGTTATGATCTCTGTTCATTATATGCAGATTTGCTAGAGCATTCATCTGCAAGACATTAACATAATATCAATTGGTGCATTGGGGTAATTCTCATCTGATCCAAAACATTCCTCCTGGAAGCAAAACAATATCACTACACAGAAAAATGATGAACTAATTCACTTTGGATATAGCCATATCAAAAGCAGCAAATATGAGTCCCAGTTGAATATGACCTGGTTATATGTGCAAAAAGCCACTGCCTTACAGGCAGTTTATTCATTTAAATAATCAAATTAAGTTAGCCCTAAATACCTCTTGCTTAACTTGATTACTTAAGTAAGCAGACAGCTGGTGTGAGTGACACAGATGAAGTTTTTCCTTAAATTTTTATCCTTTTTAACCCCAGAACTGCTTTTCTCCTTGTACTTATTTCATGTCACTTCTCCACTAGAGCATCTTTACACAGAGATTGGGGGCAGAAGTTAATAGAAATTATAGTACAAGTACAAGCTGAACTCACTGTCTCTACAACTTGATACTAATCAGCTGAAAGGAGTACATTAGCATCCCTATTTATACAATTATTTTAGCCACAGGAGAATGCAATTGTTGCTAGAGGAATACAGCTGAAATCTGTTAGGCTCAGAAGGCAGGGAAGGATATCATAAAAAGGCTGCTTGAGGTCAGAGTCCTAATTTCATTAAAAGTACTTTTGTCTTTTTGAAAAAGCAGCACTTTTTGCTGGTTTTTATTGAACAGAAAATGTTTTTGAGGTTCTAAAATATTACTTAAGATCAGATTCTGAAGGCATATGTATGTAAGAGCTGCCTTTGCACACAGGGACTGTTCTCCTGGCTTTGAAGGAATAAAAGGCTTTAGAGAAGTTCTGCATGCAGGAGAGTGTTCAAGAAGTGGGACTGCTGATGGGCTTGTTGGTAAGTACCTGTGTGTATCTTTGCTTAGAGCTTTAGGGAATTATAGTTACAAGAATTGTGCTACAGTAAAATTAGTAAAGGCAAATCATGTCTGAGGGGAGTGGAATGTTTTTTACATTATCTTATGTAGACTTCCCCTGCTTCCAAATATGTCCTGTGCTCTGCAGTAGCTTGAGAAGAGAGGACCCTAGTTGTGTAATATATGTAGGAGTAGTAAGACCAGTAGTTGATTCCAGTCCCTTGAGGATGTAGTTCTGTGGAGCTTGGCCTACTTTCCAGCATGTGCATCAATCCTGTGAACTGAGTCTCCAAGATGTTCCCAGTACCTAAAGGGAACTTACACCATGATATAAAAGATGAAATGTCCATCTACTGAGGCATAGTCTCTGACTGCACAGCCACTCCTAACCTGTGGGACACATGAGGAAAGTCTTTTAAAATAAACCTCAATAAAAAAAGATCTAATTTAATGTAGTTGATGGATTTTGGCACACTAAGAGCTTACCAGGGTCATCCTGGCTCACCTCACTGAAGAAACTGAGCAGACCAAGATAACTTTGTGGTGCAACTGAGTATTCTTGTCCAGCCAAGGTCTCTATATGCTGCTGTCCTATAAGCAAGCAAGGAGAGTTGTAGAAAAGGAATTGAATAGTATTGCCACACAAATGCAGTTTCTTTTTCCCTAGGTCAAAGTATACTTAACATAACAGAGTTATGCAGGAATGGGTAACTAGATGAATGTATTATCCCTTCTGGATTATCACCTTCAGAATGTTTCTGTCATGTTTTGAATATATATTTCCTCCTGCAGCAAAGATTTCAATATGGAAGGAAAATCAAATGGCAGGTTTATTCCTTTCCAAAGTTATTCTGATTTTGTCAATTTGATTTTAATGTAAATGGAAGACTGAGGTAACCTTCCTATTATCAAGTGAGAATAACCTTCCCTTGTCCCCAAACTGCACATACACCTCCCCCACTATTGCTGCTAGTTATTTTAGTTAGCTCAACGTGCTAATGAGAATTTCCAGGGAAAATGCTGACAGGATTAATGAATGGGTGAATTGCACTTTAATAAATGTATAGGCAATTTTTTCATTCCTTTTTGTGAACTTCAGTGTTCTCATATTTGTGGTCACTTGCTGTAAGAATCATTCCATACCTCTTAGTCTCTTCATCTCATTGTTTGTCTGTTTTAGCACATGCTTTTAAGGTAGAAAAACCAGACCTGTATGTAGCATTCAAGGTCTGAGTACATCATACTTTGGTATAATAATGTTTTCTGGTTTGTTCTGGTTTTTTTTTTATCCTAATAACTCCTGACATCATATTTACCATCTTGACCACCACTGAATAATGAGCTGGTATTTCAGAGAGCTAGTCCAAGGTCTCTTCTCTGGTGATAATAGCTAATTTAGAGCCCATCACTGAGCTTGCATAGTTAGGATTGTTTTTCCCCCCATGCACATTACTTAGCATTTATGCATCAGTGCTGCATTTCATCTTCCATTTTATCCTCAAAGTCATTCCACAGCATAAAAATCCATCTGTAGCTCTTCATAGCCAGTTGTCATTTTTACTCCCTGATAATTTTGCAACATCAGCAAACTTTTTCTCCCCTCACTCTTCACCCCTTGTCCAAATCACTTAGGAAAGTGTTGGCCAGTGCAGCTCCCCAGTGGTTATTCTCCTTCCTTATGAAAAACTGCCTCATCTCTTCCACCTTTTGTTTCCTATCTTTTAACCATTTTAGATTAGTTATTAATCCTCATAGGAGGATCTTTCATAACAGCTCCATTTCTCTAAGAGCCTTCATGAGGGAGCTGAGTGAAAGCTTTGTGGAAAACAGAAGAAAAAATTAAAGTAACAGCACAAAGTTCTTTGTGCACAGAGGAAAAAGTACTTAGGAAGGTGGGGGAAGCAAAACTCCTACTGAACTCATTATACCTGGAGGTAAGATGCAAGCAAGTGGGAAATGAGATACCTGAGGCAAGTCTCTGGGTGCCAAGATGCTCCATGGAGCCAGGGTGTTCTCCCAGACAGCCAGGGAATCCTGGTCTTTGCAGAGCTTCAGATCTTGACTGAAGAAGGCCCAAAGAAACGTGATCCAGGTGTCTAGCAGTCAGTTTCTAGCAAAGTCAGTTCATCCACAGCAGTTGCAACTCTGGAAATTTTTTGTCAGGTTCTCCTGTAACTCTCCTGGACAAAGATAGTGTTAGTCTAACCTTTTGGGATGGTGCCCATATGAAGCCCAAAGCATGTCTTTGAGCAGCATATCCCTCATTTTAGGTAGCAAATTATCTTTCTCCCAGACAAATCTGATCCTAATTGTCATTTATTACCACAAATTATTGTAATTAGAGATGGTTTGCTATTAACAGACTGTAAAAAAAAAAGGTGACTCACTGTTTAATTCCAGCTGCCATTTCCTGATTTAGTCATGATTTGCCTGTGTCCTTCAGGCTAGCAGCAAAGGTGATGTATAAACTGCTCTGTCTAGAGAGTACACTGAGCTCCCCAGGTGGACCTGGGGCTCTGGAGTGCAATTCATCACCCTGGTACACCTGGTAATGGGGAAAGTGATTTATTACCCAACTGGAAGGGCACAGCAATGTGAGCAGATAGACCCACTGAGGAAAGGGCATCAGCTCTTCTCCAAGTCTCTCAGCACTCTGTATGCACCAACCTTGGCAATGACTCCCCAGGGCTCAGTGCAAGATCCTGAGCCAAACTCAAGCAGCAGCACACTGCATTTAGCCCATCTTATTCCTCCCTGGGGGCACATCACTCCCCTCTGAAATCAAAGCTTTGCTCAGGCTTCCATGGTCTGTGGTCTCATGGGTTAGAAATAGCTCTTTAAATACTCCTGTGATCTTCAAAGAACTAAAGTGATCATTTTCAGGATTTCTTGTACAGTGCTTGTTTTATTTTTAATGTATAGACCTTAATTTTGGAGATAGAGGTGTCAGACCACAACATCACACACCAGTTTGTGTTCCATGTTTACCTATTCAGTCCTCATCAGAGAGGAAAGTGTGACAATGGACATTGCATGCTTCCTTTGTCTTTATCATACCAGTCTTAAAAGAAACCCAGATTCCTTTAAGAAGCCTTGCATCCTTAGCAGTTCAACAGATTGCACTAGCTAAGTTTAAAGGAGGGGCTGAAAAATGTTGCAGTTACTGCTGTGAAGTCTTTTGTGGACACACACATCCTGCTTTGCTCCTGACTTCCACTGCTCAGTGGTGTATGAAGCAGCTGCAGTCAACTGCATCCTGTTGTTCCAGCCCATGCAATGTCATACCACCCATTGAATTGTGCAGGAACTACATCTGTGCTGTGAATTGTGACTCAAAAGCTGCTCTAGCTTAAAGTTAAAGGTTGTGCAGGTTTTTTTTTAGAGGCAAGGCCAAGAGCCCTTACTTGGTTCACAATGTGGCTGTAAAATGGTTGTTCCAGAGCCAAGATGTAGCATAACACCAGGTAGGCAAAGGAATGTGCTGCAGGAGTGAGGGGGCAGAGATGTATTGCTGCTCACTACAAAGCCACAGCCCTGTGTGGAGATAGTTCTCCATCAGCCACTGCTCTCATCTCCTTTCCCAGCCCTTTTATTCCCACCCATGATGCTACCACCTGTGCTGTACTGGCACAAGCAGTTTTGTGACTGCTGTGCCAAACCGCTGAAAAATAACTTTGCAGGAAGGTGAGTTATTTTTCATCTAAGTAAGTACAGTGGTCATGGTCCTCATGACCCTGTGCTGTTCAAGTGACTGTGCTGGAACAACTGGTAAGTAGAGTAGGAACACAAGAAAATGCTGGAAGGGGAGTTGGGAGGAACTGTGAGTTAGCTGTCTTAGTGGCAATGTGGAAACACACACAGTATAAATACCTTTGAAATTACCTGAGAATCAGGCTATATGCATTCCAGGTTCCCCCCCCACTGTCCTAGCACATATCCCACATTCAGACACCAAGATCCTTCATGCAGCACTGCTCACCATCACTCTAATAATGCCCATGCATGGGCTGGTATTGATGATCATCTGATTCCCCCTCTACAGGATTCTCAGGAGGCTTCTCTGGAGAAGGCTGTGCAGCGAGCAGGAAGCATTGCTGGGGTTAGAAAGATCACTCAATGCAGAGACAGTCATTATTAGCAGGTAATCTGTTCATTTAGGCACCAACTGTTGTTGGTTTTAGTTGCTGCTATGGAAGGGAACACACTTTTGTCCATCTTCAAAACAGAACAGTGGTGGATTTTCCCTGGGGAAAGGATGAATGCTTAGAGAGAATTAAGGAGGCTACAGCTCTTCCAGCAGTCCAACCTGTGCTCTGGGTCATTTGCCTGGGAGAGAGACTGACTCTCTGCCATTAGCACCATGTCTGCAGGTTGCTGAGCACTGCAGCGCTCAGAAGTTGTCAGCTCTGCACCAGGTTCCTGCTGTCTGCACTCTTGGTGTGGAAAAGTCCTTCAAAATCCATCCATTTCTTGGATGTTGTTGTTTCTTGGTTCTGTTGCAAAGCTTGATTGACAGGAAATGGGATCATGACTTTCTGTCCTGTGTCAGAGGGAGCCACCAGGTGAACTGGGGCTTTTTGGGGGGTTGCACATGTGAAGGCAGGAGGGAAGAGCCAGCCATGGTGAATGTTGCTGCCCTGCATCTTCTGCTAACACATGAAGAAATGGGGGAAAAGCTCTGTCCTATCTTTCTCTGTCCCCTCCCCAGTGTGCCTGCAGCTTTTTCACCATCTGTCATGTGTGTGCTTTTTTTCTTAACACAGATAAAAGCAGTTTGGGCAACAGGCAGGATGAAGGATTTAAAATGTACATTCCTTCCCTACTTGGGGTCTTTTCTTGCAAAAGTTGTGTTAATTTTTATTACTATTACATGAAACTCCAGAAGCCAGGCTGGTGGCAGAACAGCTGAGGTGCCAGACATGGGGCTGGTTGCCTGGAGAGTGGCTGACGTGTTCTGGCTTGGGTCTTTGTGCACTGAGGGTGGGCACAGTGCCTGTGCCTGCCAAAACTGGAGCTGACTGACCTCAAGCTGTCCTTACCAGAGACAAACATGAGCATGGATGTCTGGGAGCTTTCAGCTGTTTTTAGTGGAACCAGAAGAGTTGGTGTGTAAGGTTGTAACTGGCTCCCATGAAAAGTCTCTCCTTTCCTGCCTCCACCACACTCCTGTGCATGCAGAGGACCTCACAAAAATATCCTGATTTCTCAGAAATGTTCCAGGGTACAGAGTCTGGAAAAATCAGGAACTGTGCTGCAGTTGTGCTGTTTAAGTGGTTTTGCCATCACAGCCCTTAGGTGTGTGCCCAGGTGAGCTCCCTGCTGACCTCTCTCAGGCTGCAGATCCTTCTCAAATTCACAGTATTTAGGGGCAGAAGGAGACCTCAAATTGCCTGGGCAGACTGCCTGTCTGTCACAGGCTATTACATTTCATTTGCTTACCTCTGTCTGGAGCCCAATTACTTGTGTGGGAATACAGGCATCTGGCCTTGAGCTGGTGATAGCTATTGCTTTTGGCACTGAGACTTTGTGGTTAAGCTCCCTGGCTGGTGGAGGTCTGTGTTCCACTTCCAAGCTGAATTTGTGTGGCTGCATTTTCATTCCTTAGTTCTTGCTATGACTATCTCCAGTCCCTTTGCAACTCTGTTTCCTTTCTGAACAAGTTCACATAAATTGTAGCAAGGTCAGCTCTCAATATCCTTTCTAAGCTCTTTAGTTTTTCCCCAGCAGCATTTTCTCCAGGTCTTGAAAAGTGGGTGTTGTTTTGATAAATTCATAAATATTGAACACCTTCAAAGTTGCAGATGCCAGAAGTGGATCCAGTGCTAACACTCTATTAATGTGGATGGTTAAAATATCCCTTTCTGCCCCAGTTTGATATGCAGGGACCACAAGATATTAGAAAGAAGTTCCTCCCCATGAGGGTAGTGGAACACTGGAGCAGGTTGCCCAGGGAGGTGGTTGAGTTCCCTGCTGTGTGCTGGCTGCTGGGCTCTAGCTGCTCCTAGGTGAGCTTTTAGGCAGTGGCAAGGTGAGGCAATGGGGATCAGCAGGGCAGAGGCACAGCCCAACCATGATGTCTCACCTTCCACAGGCAGTGGGAGAGCAGAGTCAGAAAAGAGCTGCAGCTGAGATCAGATGGGGGAACCTAGCCCAGCACACTCGCTTGGTTGGCTTTTAAATCTATCCTGGGGGCCTGAATAATTGCCCCCCCCCCCAGTAACTACCTCAGCATTTCATACCCCAGGTCCCTGCTCTGAGTGCCTAAGAGGTTGTTGTAAAAACTTGAGGAAAAACTACCCTGGTGAATGAGCTTATGGGACCTTTGCTCTTGCTCATGCAATCCCCATGCAGCCTGAGCATCCCCAACCTTTGGAAGCATCTGTGAGCAGGGTGGATGGTTCAGCTTTCCCTAAGTTGATGGATGCACAGTCCATTGCAGCATCATTGAGCCAAATATGCACTAGTGCATCCTGTTAAATTTAGTGCAAAAACAGGTGTATAGACCAAAGCTGGAGTCTCTTTATTCTGTAATGAATTCCTAAATGGATTGTCAGATTTGATATTCTCTCATAAATGTCTAATTAGGGAAAAAAGCAAACCTCTGCTTCATAAAATCCCTGACTGATAGTACTAATAAAATGTCATAAATGCAATGAATGTTGTGATAATGCTCTTAGAGACTAATTGCCTTTCATTATCATTAGCACAGAACTGATCAGCACCCAGACTAAGATACTGCTGTGCCATGGTAGCATCACTGGATGCAGAACTGGGACTGACCAGAAGGAATAGGAGAAAGGAGGAGTCTTTATGTCAGTGACTGGGTTTGGTACCTTCCTCATCCTCCTTTGTCCCTGGGCTGGAGGCCACTTTATGGTGAAGCTCTGTCCCAGGCCCTTGGGAGTTCACTGACATGGGTTGTTCCCATATATGAGCTGCCCTCTGCCTTGTGGAGCATTACCCTTGTAGCAGAGAGCTGAGTTTGAGGATTGTCTTCCACTGCAGCAATTTGGGAACCCACCTAGCTCAATCCCTCAGCTGTGTTCAAGGCAAGGAGAAGCCTCCTGGCTCAGCTTACATGCCCCTGGGTAAGAATACAGGCAGAGCTTTGCTTTGCTGTTCCCCTGGCATCACAGCAGTGAGCTCTTCCTCCATCCCACACTGGCCCCCAACATCCTTGCCATAAAGTTGGAGATGGTGGCATGGAAATTATGTGCAACTATGCACATTGTTTCATTATGTGGCTGGCATGAAATGGCAGGCAGACAGAGCAGATAAAAGCTTGGCAGCTACAGAAATGGGGAAAGGAGTTGAGAGAGATGTTAAGCTCCTTCATCCTCCTCTCTTTCATGTGAGTGAGCTGTGGGGGGCAAAAAGTCTCCACTGTGGCTTGGGAAAGTGTGACATTTCCACCTAGCTTTCCATGGCTACCTCCATCATGCTCAGTTAATGCAGCTGAACATTGAGGCTCTGTCTGGCATTCATTTCCATGTTGAGCTGCATCTGTGCCACATTTGCAGTGTGTGTGTGTGTATTCTTCCTGGCCTTGTCTAATAAATCATGAGTGCTAGAGAAAAGGAGGGGCCAGGAGCTTTTGTTTTCTTTATCTTCCAAAGCAAAAAGTCAAAGCTGGCAGTATGAAAATATTTCTTTTGCATGATTTGTTGTCTATCACAGGAGTGCTGGGGGTCAGGAAGGGATGGGACAAGAGATGGAGGTCCAGTGCTGAGGAAGTTCTAAAGAACATGCTTTGCCACCCTTGCCTGGTGTCAGGCTGGTGATAACTATTGCTTTTGGCACTGAGACTTTGTGGGAAAGCACCCTGACTGTGCTTTTCTTCCAAGCTGAATTTGTGTGGCTGCATTTTCATTCCTTAGTTCTTGCTATGACTTTCTCCAGTCCCTTTACAACCCAGAATCATCTGGGTTGGAAGGGACCTCTGGAGCTCATCTAGTCCAACCCCCCTGCACTGGGCAGGGACATCCCCAACTAGAGCAGCTTGCCCAGAGCCCTGGCAAGCCTCACCTGCAATGCCTCCAGGGATGGGAACTCAACCACCTCCCTGGGCAACCTGCTCCAGTGTTCCACCACCCTTGTGGGGAGGAACTTTTTCCTAATATCCAGTCTAAATCTACTCTTCTCCACTTTAAAACCATTGCCCCTGTCCTTTCACTGCAGGCCTTTGTAAATAGGTTCTCTCCAACAGAATCATCACAAACCCCTGTTGGTTAGATGGCTTCACTGATCCCAGGCAAGAGGCTGACCCAGCATCACTCTCACCCTCAACATCACAGCTGACCCAGGAGCTGGCTTGCTCCAAATTCCTAACCCCTGCTGGCTTCTGTGAGCTATGTCCAGCCTCACACTCTGAGCTTCAGCAATTAGATCATTTAATAAAGCATCTCATTTGGGGCTGTTTTGTGTAAAGCATTTTACCTGGCTTTATTTCTTGCATTGCTTTGTATTCCTTCAAACTCCAAACCCTGCAAATCAATGTGGTGCCACTATTGTTGCCTCTAAAATGTTTACTCCTGGCTCTCTTTAGGACCTAAAAGGCTGAAAACTGCATCATAATTGCCCAATTAGTCCTAATGCTGCGTAGTGTTGACTGTTTAGTTACCATATATTGTGTACAGAACTAATTGTGGTGAAAGTAAATGAATGTGAAGGAAACAAACAAGCTACTAGAAAATAATTACTTGGAGTGTTTCTTTTTAGTACCTGTACAGCAGATTTCATTATAGTCAACAGCTTCTAAAGCTGCTTGAAATAGTGGTATTTGTCATTTTCATAGAAACTTGATAATGACATTAATTTATCTTAATGGTCTGTTCTATTGTTATAAATAGTAAAATTAGCTCAAATTGTCTTGCTTTTGCTGGTTTTGGATGGCTCCAAAGGGCCCCACAACAGCAGATGAGTAGATAATTTGGTGTGCTTGACAGATTTCCAATAATTTGTTATGTGGAACATGAGGTAATGCTAGTACCATTAATGTTCATTTTCCTCTAAATTCATTACTGCCCTTTTCCCTTTTATCTTTTTTAATGTCTGGGCCATTTTTCTATATTTCAAGTGGAGCTACAAAGCCTATTCATATTCAGCTATAGTAGCTATTAACATTCTGCACATAGAGAACATCATGTAGAAAAACAACTCTTTATGAAATGATGAGGCTGGTGGCTATTTGTGCTGCAAAGTAGGCAAAATGGCTTGTTTGCTGGTATTAGGGATTGGCTGTAATTAAGTCAAATGTAATTTTAAAGAAATTTAAATGTTTTCATTTTTATAGCCAAGGTAAAACACAATTCAGGGAAATTCTAAGAAGGTGTAAATGCATTAATAAAAACTCTTTTCCCTGTTTTTCTACCACTCCTGTTTCAACTTCACCGAGGATTTCATTCACGGCTACTTATTTGCACAATATTTTCTACCCAATTTAAATGTAATTAGTCTTGGGAAAGTATTAACATTAATGGTACTTTTATGTGGGTTTGCTGATATGGTAATGATCTGAACAAATAGAAGAGCTTTCCATCAGGGAAGAATTATTTTGTCATCTTCTCCTTTTTGTTGTTCTTATTTTTGTATCTAACCAATGTTGGTGTCCTCTTCCCCTCCAGGGACAGAGATGCAGAGCAATGGAAGGGGCTGAGGTCTCACTGTCCACATCTCATAGAATCATAGGATGGTTTGGGTTGGAAGGGACCTCTGGAGCTCATCTAGTCTAACCCCCCTGCAGTGGGCAGGGACATCCCCAACTAGAGCAGCTTGCCCAGAGCCCTGGCAAGCCTCACCTGGAATGCCTCCAGGGATGGGAACTCAACCACCTCCCTGGGCAACCTGTTCCAGTATTCCACCACCCCTGTGAAGAACCTCTAATATCCAGTTTAAATCTACTCCTCTCCAATTTCAAACCATTGCCCCTTGTCCTTTCACTGCAGGCCTTTGCAAACAGGCCCTCTGCAGCCTGCTTGCAAGTTCCCTTTAGGTCCTGGAAGGTCACTAGTAGTTCCCCTGAAGCCTTCTCTTCTCCAGGCTGAACAATCCCAGCTCCCTCAGCCTGTCCTCAGAGCAGAGGTGTTCCAGCCCCTGAGCATTCTCGTGGCCTCCTCTGCACCTGCTCCATCAGCTCCATGGCCTTTCTGTGTTGAGGCCTCCAGAACTGGACCCAGTATTGCAGAGGAGGTCTCACTAGAGCAGAGTAGCAGAATCTCCTCTCTCACCATCTGAGGACAAAGCACAATGTTCAGCAATTAGCTGCCCTACTTGAATGAACTTCTGTAGCCACATCAGCCTTGCTGCTGTGCTAATTGAGAAGAAGAAATGAGAGTCACAACAAATAATCCTTTTCTCTTTACCTGTTAAGAAGTGGGAATGGACCTCTGAAGGTCACTTGGTCCAACCTCCTGTGCAAACAGGGCCACCTCAAGTCAGTTGCCCAAGACAGCTTTTGGATGTCTACAAGGTGGGACCATCAGCAGGAGAGACACCCACCTAATGAAATTCTTCTCCATCATGAAGGTCCCAGGTGGCTCAAAGATTGCACAGCTATAGCTGTTTTACTTCAAGGTATGAAAGCATAAAGTAATTACCCATTGCCAAATCTTTCCAGACTTGTAAAGTTTCTATTTCTTTCTGAGATTGAGCTGAAGCTTACCTGCAGTCTTCCCAAAGGTTTATTTTGCTGTTCCTGTTTGATATATCAGAGTTTTTAATTTTATTTAAGATGTGCTTGTCTTTTATTTTTAAATTCTGGGGATGCTGCTGCACAGGCAGAATTTTAAGAAAATCCTTTTCACCCATTGCTACTCCTAGTACTGAGAAATATGACTGAGCATTTATAATTCCAGTATCTGCTGAATATTTTCATTATAAATGCTTCCAAAGGCTCACCAAGTGACAGGAAGACACACCTGGCTGAAGCTGGAAACAGCACATTTTATCTGTTGTTTGCAAGTGTCTGTCACAACATGCCAGCTTGGCTCCTCACTCCTTGTTTAGCTTTTATCTCTTTGACAATGAAAGGGAGATTTGCATGGCAAAGATGCATCCCTCTGCTCAGCCTTCCACCCTCAGCATAAAGTCAGGAGGTTTTTCACTTCAGCATTGCAATCCATATAGTTGGTTTAAAACAAAAAACAACATTTTCAGGGCCTGGGTGAGCAGCTCCTTATTGTTTGCTGTGAGTGGGAGACAGTGGGAGAGCAACACAGCACCTGCAGGACACAGCTGATCAAATCTTTACCCTAAGCCAAGGAAGATGTCCATCTGGCTGTTCACTTGGGAAACAATAACCAAAGAATGGGCTGCAAGCCTTGCATCTTATTCCTTCGGGTTGACTTTCCCTGGAGTCCCTGAGTGGAGGATCCTAGGAGGATCCTGTGGCTGCTGGTGGCCCCATGAGGCCATGGGTGCCAGGAATGGAATGCTGTGTCCAGTTCTGGACCCCTCAGCTCCAGAAGGATAGGGAGCTGCTCCTCCTACCTTCCATGCTAATGGCACAGAACTAAAATTAAGTACAGACAGAAGCATAGCTGCTGGATGCCTTCACAGCCTGCCCTGGAGTGCAACAACCTGTCCTGGCTGTAGCTTGCAGCAGCAGGTCTGGTTTAGGGTGGCAGGGTTAGTCCTTCCCTGGTCTTGGTGCTTTGAGAAAGGTAGACTCTGTAAAGAGTGAGGTAATGTGAATTAAGAGAGAAGGCAGTAAGAGGAAAAATGGAGGAAGAGAGGGGGGCTGGCAGCTCAGGTTTAACTGACTTATAGCTGTGTAAGGAAGCAGAGCTGTGTCCTGAGGAGCTGCAAGTCTGGAAGCAGAACAAACCAAGTCTTGCCCATATGGGGCCAGCTGCAAACTTTCAGGTAATTATAATTTGTTACCTATACCATATAGATAGTTATAATTAATTGTATGGGTAATTATAATATATGGGTAATACTATAGATGATAAAAATATATTCTCTATAAAAATGCTAGGTAATTCCCTCTCCTATGGTTTTGATTGATTATGTACCCTCATTTCTAATCACATTCCAATCTCATTGGGAAGCAGGATGCTACCAAAACCTGTCCTTGTGCAAAAGTGCTGCTGTTACAAGTGGCTCTGGTTCCAGTATGTTGGAAATTGGTGCCAACCAGGAGCTGAGAAGGTCACTGCAATACAGCTTCACCATTGCCTAAGGGAATGTTTTCCTGGGAGTGTGTGAGTCCCAGGAGACTTGGTTGATGAAAGATGTTTTTCTATGGTTGATATCTCTTCTGGCAGAAGCTTTTGGAGAGAAAAAGAAGGAAGATGTTTTTCTATGGTTGATATCTCTTCTGGCAGAAGCTTTTGGAGAGAAAAAGAAGGAAGATGTTTTTCTATGGTTGATATCTCTTCTGGCAGAAGCTTTTGGAGAGAAAAAGAAGGAAGATGTTTTTCTATGGTTGATATCTCTTCTGGCAGAAGCTTTTGGAGAGAAAAAGAGGGAGTGTTTCATTCAAGAAGTTCCTTGTGAAATATAGTTTCTTTAGCTTGCAGTTCAGGGATGCTCCAGATAGCTGAGAGATGGGCTCTGAAAATACCACTGGTTTTGCTGTCAGTACTGAAACTCACAGGGATAATGAAAAAGAGAGTAAATACATGAACATCCTCCAGTAGGACATAGCAGGTGGGAGTGAGGACTGACCTGGAGGGACAGCCCAAGGAGGTGAGTGAGTTGTCAGGCAGGAGGCAGCTCGGAGCTCTTTCTGCCTTGCCAAATGAACCAGGAACAGGGAGCCAGCCCCGGTGCTAGGCTGCTGCTGGCACTCTGTGCCCACTCTGCTTTAGCTTCACAGTGCAAAGGCAAATGGGAGATAAAAATAACAATGTCCAGAGAGGAATTAAGGGCACAGGGTCACAGGTTTCTGAAAACACCATGGTGTGGCTGCAGCACAGGCTAATAGGGCTCACCCAATTCAGCATCTGCCTGTGCACAAAGGCCAATGCTAGGAAAAGCATCCCAGTTAGAGGAGATGAAAACTGGACCCAAAAGGCTGAGCAGCTACTCATGGCTGCTGTGAGAGTGGACTTGCTGACTAGGGGCTAAAGGTGTTGAACCATTTCTCAGGTGAGCTGTGGCACTGAAGGAGTGAGTAGGGCTGGTGGCAGAGGGAGTGGGTGGTCCTGCAGCACACCCACTCCATAGGGAAAAAAGACTGGTGGTTGCCCCTGATGGTTACTCCCCCTCATTTGGATCTTTGGTATCCCTAGTGTAGAGCATGTGTGACTGGTTTCAGTGTGGGAGGTGCAGAGTTGGATCCTGGTCCATCCTCAGTGTAGCTCATATGCAAAACACACAGGGAGGGGGGGAAAAGGGGACCACTTGCTTTTTTGCTGTCCCAGGGAGTGATGCCCTAGGAGTACCTGTGCTTGGTAGACAAGGAGCTGTGAAAGGAGGCAGATGCAGCAGAAGACATGTGAGCTATCTGTGCCCCTGGCAAGAGGGCAGGTAGGTTAACTGAGATGTGGGAGAGGGGCTGGCTGCTCTTTCCCTGAGATTGTTTGCAACCCACCAGCAGCACTCCAGCATGTCACAGTTATCACAGCTTGAGTTTAACTGAGCTGAGTTGGAGATGAGGTAACTGAAATTCAACAGTTCTTGTAATATTTGCTGTTCTGCCCCTGCATGAACTCAAATAAATCTCTTTTTCAAGGTTTATGGGTAAAACCAAGTCGTGCAGCTCAGGCCAAGCTGGAGCTCTTCTCTGCACCATTAATTCCTTGGCTTGTTTTTCTTTTTCTGAAGTTCTCTGCAGGTCATTCTGCCCAAGTGCAGCCAGGGATGGGAGAGCACACTGAAATCATTATTGATAAACAGTTACATCTTGAAGATACAGAGAGCCATTATTTCACAAAGGTATGAACACAGTGGTTTTTGCATCGTGGGAATTATTTTGCTATTTGAAACACAGAATCTCTCCGAAATAGCTTTAGAAGCCATATTGTAGTGAAGCATCCAGTTTGTTCCATTAACTACTCAGAGAGTCAACTGGAGAACCACTGTTATTAATTTCAATGGAAAGCCAAAATGCAGTTAATTTTCTGTAATTGCAGGCCCATCACCTAAAGACCCAGGAAAAGCTTTTAATCCAAGGTGTTTTTAGAAGGGGATGATTACATTGCATGTCTTCATAAGGTGTATAATTACCAGGGCACCAATCACAAAGAAACACAAAGAGCCAAACTTCCTGGGCTGTTAGAGAGTGGTCCCCTCCTGCTGCTCATGTGTGGGGTACCAGGGTAAGTGCTGGAGGTGGGAGCCAGTCCTGCTGCTACTCCTTAGGTGTAGATGAAACTCAAACTGCTGCAAATATATAGATGCCAGAAGACAGACCCACTTAAATCTGGGAAAGAATAAGCCCATGGATCAGTACAGACTGGGAACTGATCTGTTGGAAAACAGCCCTGGGGAAAAAGCTCTAGGAGTGCTGGTGGCTAGGAGGATGCCCATGAGGCAGCAATGTGCCCTTGTGGCCAAGAGGCCAATGGCATCCTAGGATGCATGAAGAGGAGCGTGGCCAGCAGAGCCAGAGAGGTTCTTCTCCCCTCTCCTGTGCCCTGGGGAGGCCTCCCCTGGAATGCTGTGTCCAGTTGTGGGCCCCTCAGCTCCAGAAGGATAGGGAGCTGCTGGAGAGAGTCCAGCACAGGGCCAGCAAGATCCTGAAAGGAGTGGAGCATGTGCCCTAGGAGGACAGGCTGAGAGAGCTGGGTCTCTGCAGCCTGGACAAGAGGAGACTGAGAGGAGACCTCAGCAATGCTTAGAAATATGTGAAGGGTGAGTGTGAGGAGGAGAGAGCCAGGCTCTGCTCAATGGCATCCAATGGTAGGACAAGAGGGAATGGGAGCAAGCTGGGCCACAGCAGGTTTAGTATTAACATGAGGAGAAACTTGTTTGCAGTTCAGGTGCCAGAGCACTGGCCCAGGCTGCCCAGGAGGCTGTGGAGTCTCCTTGTCTGGAGCCATTGCAGAGCTGCCTGGACACATTGCTGTGTGAGCTGGTCTAGGTGCTCCTGCTCTGGCAGGGGGGTTGCACTAGATGAGCTTTCTTGGACCCTTCCAACCCCTGACATTCTGTGATACTGTAAATCTTTCCCCAACACTGGACACTTTTAAGATAAGGCTGGACAGGTTGTTGGACCATGTTGTCTAGACAGTGTTTTTGCCAAGAAAGGTTGAACCAGGTGATTTTTGAGGTCTCTTCCAGCCTGGTATTCTATGTTTGTGAAATCAGGCATTTGCTGTACGTTTAGTTCTTGGCTCCAGCTCTCTCTCCTGCTTTAAGCACCAATGGATGCTGAGCAGTAGGTGTGACACAGCTGAAGCTGTTTCTTTCCAGGGCTACTTCAACAGTAAGCTTGCTGCATTCCAAAATGAGGAAGCCTTTGACTGCAAAAAGAGCTAAGTATACTTAGCACCTCAGTGGATGAGGACTACGGTGAGTAAGAGTGGTGGCAGAAGTAGCTGTTTGGGAAGCAATTTAACCAATAAAAAAGTAAGAAACAAAGAAGTCAAGCCTTGCCTCTGCTGCATTTAAGCAGTACTTCAGGCTCTTAGGTTTTGTTTTGGTTGGTGTTTTTTTTTCAAGCTGGCACATTTCCCCAAACAAGATAACATTCCTTAACTTCAGTGGATGACATTTTGTAATATGTTTAAGGCTCTGTAATATTTTATGCTCGTAGCTTTTTGCAATTGTTGTTCCAATATGGCACCGATGCCAGTATTAAAGTTTAATATGATTAGAAAGCTCAATTGTATAACCACAGGGTTATACTCTTTATCTATTCTAATCTGATTAAAATGCTTCTCTTCAGTAGCTTTCCACAATCGCTTTATAGCAAAACCTGGGAGCACAGCCACCAGCACTTTGGTTTATTCCAGATTGAAAGAAATACCAAATTGGTTCCTTAATTCTGTGTTTCATTTGTTACCATACATAGCTGGGTCCTGCTCCACTTGGCTTTAGTGGAGCTGCTAGCTGAGGAAGGGCTTGTGGAACTGGTGAGATGCTTGTGCTCACCTGGAGGCTGGTTAAGGTTCAACAGCTTCCCCCTTTAGGGGCAGAAGAAAGGTGTTTTGAAGCAGCTTCATTGCTGCTAACCAATGAAGTCACTACAGGTAGCTAATGTCACAGCTAGATCTAAATATCATCATTCTTACTCATATAACATTATTTGATTTGTGCCAGCATCATAAAGTCCAAGCTTTGCCTCATCCACTGGGCAATAAAGAATCTAAGAATTGTTTTTCACTAGCTGGACAGATTTATGCCAGGTTTGATGAGGCTATTGCAGATCATTTTCTCTCAGTCTTTTTTTTTCTATGTGTTGGGAAAAATCCACTTTTTACATAAATAAGGTTGTGTAGAAGTTGCCTGAGACAACTGGGATGAGAATATTCACTGACTATCCTTGGCATTGCAACATATACTCTTGGGCTATGTGGCATCTATGACCTTAACTCTGTGTTTGCCATAAATGTTGCCCTGCTCTGGCATACTTATTCTTTTAACTCATCAGGATCTCCTACCTTAGCTTATTTACAAATATTTACTTCTGAGGCAATTTTAATGAATTATAAACACTCAAGTTTCTTAACTGAAAGGAACTTGCCTTGCTTCTGATATTATCTGGGTCATAACCTAGCTGAGAACCAAGCTTAGATTTTCATTATACTTGCCCTAGATCTATTATTCCAGAATCTGCAAATATATTATTAATTCTTAATTCTTCTGTAATGTTAAATTTCCCCCTTAGTTGCTCTTGACTCTAAATAGGAAATTTAGAGCTGCAAATGAAATCTCTTCAGATTGTGCTTCATTGGCTTGCTGTGAAGCAGAACAAACTGCTTTATATTCTTCACTGGAGCTCCCTAGGGTTGTTTGTGGAAGGTGTTCCTCCCTTCCATGAAGCTCCAGCACACAGATGACTAGGTCCAACACCTTACACAACAGCTCTGTGAACCTTCAGCTGCAACAATGAATTCATTCATCTTAACCTACTGGGCAATGCAGCTGGTTTCTTCTGCATTTAGAATCCTAGAACAGTTCCAGCTGGAANCCTTCTTGTCCCCCTGGGCAAACTGCTGGCTCCTGTTCAGCTGTCACTCAGCACTCCTAGGTCCCTGTGTGCCTGGCAGCTCTGCAGCCACTGCTCCCCAAGCCTAGAGCACTGCTGGGGGTTGGTAGGGCCAAGGGGCAGCACCTGCATTTGGCCTTAGGGAACTTCATGGCATTGGCCTTGGCCCAGCCATCCAGCCTCTCCAGATCCCTCTGGAAAGCCTCCCTGCCCTCAAGCAGATCCACACTGCCACCCAGCTTGGTGTCATCTGCAAACTTGCTAAGGCTACACTCTATCCCCTGGTCCAAATCATTGATTTCTGTATATACACCTGGTTTTGTTTTATCATCTATTTGTATCCCACTATGATCTGTTTGTAACCCACTAAATGACTGCAAGGAATAAGAATCCAGGTTCTGGGCAACTTTACTGCAAATCATTAAGAAATTGCTTTTAGCTGTCATTCCAGCTTCACCAGCTGTCTAAAGATAGAACTCTGCTTGCCTGCAGGAGATGGAGATGGGAATTGATCACCAGGAGGCTCAAGTTTCAGCTGTAAAATGGATGTTTCCAGTGAGGCTGTCTCCTTGCATCAAATCCATGCTGTGAACACATCCTCCAGCTGATCAGTACCAGCTGGATTGAGGGGAAAGAGGAAACACTGCTTGTGGCAAAGGGCTATAAGGCACAGATATTACCTCTGCTTTAGAAACACTTCCCAGTGCTGGAGTTACTGATTAAACAGCTAGTACATCAACCTCGTGGAAGGAGCATGCCCTCAGCCTCTTCTGGCACATTCACTAACTGTAGTTATGATAAATCACAACAGAACAAACCCAAACCTTTTAAACAGTCTGCATTTACCCCTATTTTTAGCAAAGAGTGAGACAATACTTGGGAGTTATTACAATGAGTAGAATGAACTTTTATTTTCATTCATCCTTCATTAATACCACACAATTAGATAGCAATATCTGGAAAAAAAATAATCTTGAAATAATTTAAAACAGAAGGCACAGAAAACCAAACCCAACTATGCAGCTACAGGAGAAAAATGATTCGGGAAGGGAATTGAGAAAGGCTTTGTTTCTAGACATTCTCATCAAAAGCTACAGCACACAAAGAACAAAAATGCACAGTTTAATCTAACCTATGTTTTTGATACAATGTACATATAAAAGAAAAAAAAACCCAAAGAATCTGATCTTTGCAAGGTTTTGACCCAAAATTCTCATTTTTAAAATTAAAACAAACAACATTAAATCTAGTCCATATGTCAAAATCTTCCCTAAAGTCTACACTAAGATGTACTTTACAAAAAAAAAATCTGCATTAAGAGCAAAGCAGAAAGTTGAACAGCATCTGGGGACAGGAGGAAGCTTGTTCTCAAATCAGGTGGAGTATCAAATAAGTTTGGTGTTTGCTTCAGAAACAAAGGTTCTCAGTACAGTAATATACTGACTGTAGAGGACATTCTGTTGCATTTTCATCTTAGGAAGTTAAACTGAGAGCCTACATGACAGAGAGGAATAAAACCACTCCATTCATATGAGATTGGTACATTTTTGTCTTTTTGCAAAAGAGTAACTTTATTTCTTTTGATAACAAAGCTACTGGAATTAATGACATGCCATAAATATGCCCTGATGTTTTTTTATACCAGCTAGGCCTGAAAATAAAGTTCATGCTTTCACAATTGAAATCAGCTTTGATTCTCAAATACATTCTCTGGTAATGAATAATACAATACAGAGGTCATTCATAAAATCAGTTCAGGTTGGGAACCTGGTCTTTATATAAATGAAGCTCTTTTTTTTTCAACTATGCAGAATGCTGACAACACACAGAGTTAGTTCCAGGTCAGCACATTTCTTTCTGTGCTCCACCCCTCTTCTCTTAAACAGATGGGTGCTTAGCCTGCAACTAGCATGGAAAAGCAAAGTCTAGAAGTTACAAGTTGGTTTGTAAAAACACTAAATACAATCCAAGATAAACAGTATTACTCTTACTGACAACTTAATAGCAGGTGCTCTCTAAAAGAAAAAAAAAAGTAATATCCTGAAATGCAAAAAAAGATTATTTCAGCATTTGATATCAAGGCATTTGCACATTTGTCAGGAGGTGACAGAAGAAGAGTGAACTTTGCAGCTTGCTCTGCAGCTGAACTTGAATTCAAAGAGCCTGCCCACCTGTAAACCATAACATATGGTTTCTTAATAGCTTGCTTTCTTTCCTGGAAATAATTCTCCCATTTAGAAAGTACAAGTCAAAGTATTGTGTTCCACACATGAATAAAGAGAGCTGACAACTACAATAGAAACAGTAAAAATGATCTTTGTAAAAATGTTCATCAAAATTCTCTGACATAGCAAAAGATTAATTTGTAAAGTCAAGTCTAATACTGCAAGCCATTCCCTCAAGGGTGACCTCGGGCACACATCATCTTGCCAGCCTTGGGACTCTTCTTACTTCCATCTTTCTTGTCATCAGAGGATACAAACTCTGTAATATATTAAAGTTTCCTAACAAAGAGTCCAATTATTGCACTTTATAAAAATTCCAGTAATATCAGGCTTTTATCCTACTTTTCTAGGAACACTGATGCCCTGCTAGAAAAATCTGGGGGACCAAGTCATTTCTGAGGAATACAATGGATTACTTGAATCACTCTGCAATACTGAATCAAAACTGGGGAAGGCTTATGGAATGAAGAGATAGACCTTTGGAAAGAGAGCTTGCTTCACAGCAGCACAGAGGTGTCACTGGGATACTGATGCATGTTCTAGTCGCAGGGAAGAACAGGCACATGGCTATTACCTTTATATATCACACATAACTTGGGAGGACTGTGCAAAGAAAGCCAAAGAAGCACTAAGTTCTTCTTCTGACTCTACAAGCCTGATGAGGAAAGCTCAGTGCACACTGGAGTGGGAATTTCTTTGTGAGTGTGTGTCTATTTGCATTTTTATCAGCAATGGATATAGCAAACAGAAATGGCTATTTCAGGATGGAAAGATATATAGAGTAAGTCTGAGAGGCCCATTACAAAAAAGGAAATACAGCAGTTTTGGCCCTGTTTATAACCAGCTGTATCAACAGGGGAAAAAATACAGAGGATAATTTTGTGCCAGCTATCTAGAAAAAGACACTGCTTGAGCTGAAGTGATTCACACATTTAGATGAGGCTTCCAGGCCAGCAAATCACAGTTAAAGTTACTTTGTTCCTCTGCTCCTTCAGCATGGGAACAAGTGCAGAATGGCTCATTCCAACTGTGGACAGTCCATTTACAGCAACAATCATATCACCACACCTAAAAAACACAAGAAGAAAAAAAAACCAAACAAGTGATGATTACTGCTGTGCAGTAACTAGTATATGTTAACAAACAGCACTTCATTGCTAGGATGAGAGGTTTGCAATAGGTTGCAAAGTGCAGCTGAAAGACCCTAAAGGATTCAATTTTAAGTCTGTTCTACTATTGAAACTCATCTGGGAAATTCCTAAATTGCTATATTTCAATTCTAATACAAAGGCAGTTCTGCACTGAGAGCAGATCTGTAAGGAAACATGAGAGAGCTGGTACTAATGGAGCCTTGAGAAGAAAATGCATGACAGAAGCATTTTTGTCTGTTTGTGTGGATTATAACACATTTACACCAAACATGCCTTTGCTGTAGGAGGTGTAAGTAAAGATACTTTATGGTTACCAACTGCACTCCAACCGAGAACCTTGCTTTCAATGGCTTATGATTTTGTCAAATATAACCATTTCACTTGAAATCTCCCTCAGCAAATGGTTCAAGTGAGAAGCTGTAGCATTGGGGTTTTGACTGAGGCTTTTGGAGCTCTTCTATAATGCCATGCAGGCCTAGATGCAGCTTCTCAACTCAGCCTCAGATGCATTGTGTGATCTTGAAAGAGGTTTGCATTCTCTCTTCATTTCCTGAAGTGCTTGAATTTCTTTGGGAGCTGAAGACTTGTAAGGGTGCTGGTTGCTGGCCCTGAGAAAAATCACCTCAAAGGGTTAAGAGTCCATTTTTACAAGCTTAAGAGAAACTGGAGCATGCTCCATCTTCAGGCATCTCTTCTCTATGACTTGAGTGTGTCTTTGGCATCCTCCACAGCAGCTGAATATGACTCTGTAGATCAAACAGGACTTCTCCTGAAACTGATCCTCTCAACTATTGGAGACACCAAAATGGATGGCAAGATGATGTTCTCCTGAGCTCTTCTGGTGCCTTCCACAAGGGCAGGGCAGAGGAAAAGAGGCAGTGTGACCAATATCAGTCAAATGTGCATTCAAAGGCACTTCTCTGTCTGAACCAAGGCACCCCATCACCCAAACCACAATGCTACAGTTCACTGAGGGGTCTCACTCACCCAGCATTTCTGCTCAAGTCATTTTACCTTCTGTAAGGTCACTCCAGACACATAATGTAGGCAGAAAATGGTCTTAACTATTGAACTGTGAAGTTATTTGCTTCCTTCCTCTCTAGCCAAACAAAATATTTAGATAATTTAAACAAAACAGAAGAGCTTCAAAATGCTCTGCTTCAGGGTAACTCACAGGTTCTAAGGAGCCCTCCCTTGTTGATGGCCCATTTTTAAGTCCATATTCTCAGTAAGACAGTACATTTAAGCAGAGGCTACTATATCACAATATCACACAAGAGTGTCTTTTCTACTCCTTGCAAGGGGTAAGCATGACCACAACCACTCTTCCCCTCTTCTTAGGAATGATGCTTGAATTTCCATTTGTGTGACAACTTCTAGTTATTAATTCCCCAACCTGAAATTATTTACTTTGAGTTGAACTGAAATCTTTCATTTAATCCTAAACTGTTTCATAGTTGTTAAAAAAAAAATAAAAAAAATCTAATTTTGTGTTCAGCCAAGCTATTTTTTCATTTATTTATTTAGTCATTGAACTGAAAAATCAATTACTGGCAAGGCTCTAGGCATAAGTACATTTTTTCTTAAGTTACACTGTAAGTAAATCTACACATAAAAATCATGCCATGAAACTTCAAGCTGCATATTCTTTACTTCCACCTTCACAGAAGATCAGTTTATAAACAAGAGAACCTTTAACAGGAACTGTAAGTCCTAGCTCTCAACTAATCCTACACAAAACTAAGATGCATCTACACCTACTAGGCCTCAGGGTTGCATCCAAACATAATGTGTAAGTAGAATCATAGAATCCTGAAGGTCAGAAGGGTCCTCAGGAGTTCTTTCAGGAAGGAGTTCCACCTTCTGCTGAAAGCAAGGTCAGCTGTGAGATCTGACCAGGTTGCTCAGGGCTTTATTCAGTCAGGTCTTGGAAAACTCCCAAGCACAGAGACTGGGCAACCTATGCCACTGCCTGGCAGTTTCTGCTTAGAACCAGCCTCAGCCTCTTTTGTTCAGCTTGTGCCCAATGTCTCTCTTCCTTTTGCCCTGGCACCACTGTGGCCTGGGCTGCTTCTCCTCAATAATCTCTTGGCTGTCAGGTTCCCCCCAAAAGACATCTCTGCTCCAGGCTGAGCAAGCCCAGCTCCCCCAGCTTGCCTGGTAGGGCAAGTGCTCCAGGTTCCCATCTGCCAACTAATGAGACTCAGAGCACTGACATGGGGACTTGGCTCTGTAACAATTCTTTCAGAGGTACTGACTTTTTAATCTACTTTCTTGCCTTTCCATTAAAGCAGCAGCACCATCTTCAATACCAGAGTCTCATCTGAAGTACTGTGTTCAATTCTGGGCCCCTCATTATAGGAAGGACATTGAGATGCTGGAGCATGTCCAGAGGAGAGTTACCAAGCTTGGGAGGGGTTTAGAGGACAAGCCATGTGAGGAGAGGCTGAGGGAGCTGGGCATGGTTAGTCTGGAGAAGAGGAGGCTGAGGGGAGACCTCATTGCCCTCTACAACTACCTGAAAGGAGCTTGTAGAGAGGTGGGGGTTGGCCTCTTCTTCTTAGTAACTAATGACAGAAGCAGAGGGAATGGTTTGAAGTTGAGACAGGGTGGGGTTAGATTGGATATTAGGAAGAAATTCTTTAGAGAAAGAGTGGTGAGGCACTGGAACAGCCTTGCCAGGGAGCTGCTTGAGTCTCCATCCCTGGAGATGTTTAAGAAAGGTGTAGATGTGGTGCTCCAGGACATGCTCTAGTGAGGGCAGGGCTTGTGTGGTTTGTTTGTGGTTTGCTGGGTTTTTTGGTGTTTTTTTGGTTGGACTCGGTGATCTGAGAAGTCATTTCCAGCCATGAATGTTCTGTGATTCTGTTTCTAGCAGTGGCTTCTGAAGGCTATATGGAAAGATAAATGTTTATCTCACCTTTAAAGAAGTTCTAACTAATCTTACCAACTTGCCAGTTCTGCACACACACATTTTGCCATGTCTCTTGGCCTAAAGAAGCATTCAATGGGAAGACAGAGACAGCAGCTGGGAAAGAGGATGAGATATGGCACAAGTGCCAGCACAAGCACTGCCTCTGACAGATCCCTTCCCTACCAGCAACACTCTCTACTTCCCTGCATCACAGCCATCAGGCAAGCAAAGCACTGCTCAGCTGCATGCTCCCCCCCAGCACAAGATACTACAGTGAATTCCCTTAAGCAACTAGTTGTGGCAGCGCGTAGCTATTTAAAAGTGATGATGATGATGATGATTATCACTACTATTATTTTAGCTTACTTTAATCTTCCATCAAAGTATGCAGGAGTTCCAAGAACAATGGTTTTAATGAAGAAAGGCTGGTTTGTGTGGTTCTCCTCGTAGCCACCAACGATGCTGAAACCCCAGCTCCCTAAATTGCTCCGGCGCAGTACAACATCATGGCAGCTATGTAGGCAGCTGTGGAATGGATAGCAAGACAAAAAGCTGTGTATACCACATATAAATATTTTATAGTAGGCACAACACCTGCTGTTGCATCATTATCACAGTGCTAAGGGTAGAAAAGAAGGATAGGGATAGTGATTAGACTTCTGTTCCCAGAGCAATTCCACACTATTCAAACCGATTACCAAAAAACCCCACAAGCTGGAGACAGAAAAGTGTTTTAAAAGGAATAATGCAGTGCTAGAATAATTACTTAAACACTGTTAAGTCTGTAAACTGACAGTAATAGAATAGCATTTTAGGGATTGCACAGGTGGCAAGAATGTGGGTAGAAAATGGAGACCTGATGTGTTTAGCTTGCAAGTTAAAAACACATGGCACTTTTCTTCTACCCTCCATCAGTTTATGTATTTTCTACTCTAAGGAAAGACCTAGAAGTCCATGCATCACCTTCAGTACCTCTAAACTGATGCATCACCAGTAATGAAAATATTTAAGATCAACCATTTTATTACACAGAATGTAAATAATTCAGATCATGCTTCATTAACTGTCCTGGTATGTGTTATCTCCCTTAGTGAAAATTAATTATTGACAAGAAAATTGGCAATGATGATTGTAATTCCAGAAAACAAAATAAAACAAAGAACAAAGAAATTAATTTTGGGGTAAAAACAATGCCAAGGTCTTTACTGATGTACAACAGTCTTTTAACAAATAACAGCACAATGCATAGCATAATTCTAAGAGCCATGCATGGACATCTGTAATATATAAGCAATGCTTAAACTACAGACCTGAGCCTATAACTCTGTCAGAGGGAGAGGAATTAACCTGCTTGCCCTGACAGAAGTTAACAAAACTATTTGCTGTAGTGGGAGCTCTTCTAGCTAGTGAGCAATGCTGGAATGAGCTTATAGCTGGAGCCACAAGAGTGAAAAACAGGAGGGTAAAAGTGAAACATGGTGATGTCCAGCAGAGTGTAGACTAGTGAAGGGAGCTTGTTACAAATCTTGAAGAGCTTTTGTGCTTGGCAGAGATGGTAGTTGCTTCTTGAAATAAAAAGCCATGGGCATTGGTAACTACAGGCTCCTATGTGTGCAGGAGACCCATGTCTGTCAGAATGACAAGTCTGATCCAATATTCTAAAATTACATATTTGGCCTCATAAATTTAGGTAGCAGATTAGCAAAGAGACATGTGGGTATATACTATGTGTATCCCTCTGGATTTTGATATTCTACAGAAAGTTATGATATAGTTACAACAATAGAAAAGATGACTAGTGTTCAATCAGAAGAATCCATGTGGGTAGTTAGTGTGCTTTGAAAAGATAAACCTAGTTTCCCAAGTAAACACAGTCTGCTTCATAAGTGCACTGCAAACTGAATACAGCTCAGATGGTCTCTCAAGCAGAAATAAGGGCAGATGGGCTGCAACTAATAAGGTCTCTGCTTTTGTATCTCTCTTGAACT
>VWZO01012034.1:384688-443399 GCA_013396975.1 Bucco capensis
AAACTACTGGAAAAAGTGCAATAAAAAAAACTTAGTCCATTAGAAGAAAGGAAAAAAGAGCATCTCGACAAAGATAATCTGGAAAGAGTTAAAGCCACTAAATAAACTGCCACAATTTCTACTTTATTTCAGAATAATTTTAAGGAGCTTTCAGATGAAAACAAGAATGTTATTTGCTGTCCAAGCAGTGACAGACTTCTCTTTCACACAATGTCTCACTTACTAATGAAAGTCAAAAAAAAACCAAACTAAAGCAAAAGTGCAAATACTTGGGTCACATTTGGAATGAGACTAATTCTTTGAAAGCTTTTTCCTTCCAGGGCAAGTTAAAGTTGCAGTGCAGCTTAACTTGAAATCACTTTCGTTGCTGCTGTGGCTACTTTAACATTACACAATGAAAGAGCAATTGTGACTCTTCTATCAAGTGTGTTTTTCATAGTAGCACAGAAAAAGAAAGCATACCCATTGGTATGTGGGTGTAAATCTCCCTCTCAGAAGCATGTAAGAATGCTCCCACACTGTTCTTCTTAAATTTGCAATCTGTGACATATTTTTCCTAAAACAATCCATAATTTGGTGAACTCCAAATTGCAGAGATCCCATAGGCAGTCTGTGTTTCACATATGGCACAATGTGAAACAGGACTGCCTTCACCTACACAGAGTCTGACCTCCACCTCTCAGTTCTCATCTGCAAAGCTAAGGAACATGGATGGGTGCAAAGCCAAGGTGTCCTGAAGGATAAGAAAGAATTCAGGAACCAAGATCAACCCTAACATACCCTCAGAGGTAAACTTAGCATGGGTGAGCTGTGAGCTGTTGTCAGAGCATCTCTACTGTTTAGCTATTACACTGAGGAGCAGAGTTTCCTCAGAGAGAGATGGGGCCAGGCCCACCACATTAAACACAAAACCAGGATGTGTGCACTACAGCACAAAGCATCACACCAGACCCTCAGCTCAGGGGATTACTGTCAGCTTTAAAGAATTTAACCAGACATTTCCTGATCCTATCTGCTTCCCCTGCTATCATTCTCTAAACATCCCTTTCCTAGAAAAGGTGGAAATGTGACACTAAATACTTTATTTCCATTATTGAAACATACAGAAAAACATCCATCAGTGCTTCCCTACATTTGTAAAAAGGCTTTCTGACACTACCTGCCTCCAGAGCATGTACTCATTAAACAACACTCTGAGGCCACCCCATGTCACCAGGAAAGCCAAGCCCTACCTCGTTTAATCCTGCCATCTCTCGCCAAACACCCGTGAGGCTGTACACTGGTCACAAAGATGGGCAGTTCACCACTTCTGCTGCTTCTGCCTCCTGCCACTGTCATTCCCAGAGATTCGTGTGGCTCTTTTTTCACAGTAATGTGCTTTTCTTGGCATGTAACACACTGGGAGAGATCCTGTTTGAAAAGGACAAATAACACCGTTAGAACTTGAAAACACAACTAAACTGTGGGCAGAGTGGAGGACTTAAGGTCACTTAAAGAATCACTGTCAAAATACTAGGAAAGAAAGTGATCTTTATATAAAGTTATAAAAGCATAACTCTAACATGGTGATGACAAGGTTCACTCTATTACTTACTATATGGAAGGAACATGGGAATCAGATTGGAGTGATTTAAATGGGAATTGGAAGAAATGATTTTTACAGAGACAGGAGAGATGAGTCAGGATTGGGTTGGAGTGAGTCATGTCACTTTGGAATAGCAACTAGCTGAGGTTCTGTATAAAAGCTGATACAATCCCTTCTTCCAATATTGCCTTACTACACACTTAGACCATCACAAGACTAATACTGTATTTGTACCTCTTAAGAAAGTGAAACACCAACCTTATGTGAGTTGGGTCTGCTGTGAAAGAGCTGCTGGGACTGGTGTTGGTGTGAGTTGCTGTTGTGAGTCCCCATGTCTCGAGTAATAGTGACTGTCTGTGACTTCAGGGGTCTAGAGATGATCAAATTCACTCTCTCTCCACTAGCCTGTCAAATACATAAAACAAAGTGATGAAGTTGACAGGGTATTGATTATTAGTAGAGATGGAAGAAAATATATGATGAAATATGAAACAAGACAACAGCAGAAGTTCTTTCCTGGAGGTGCCACAAACTACTTAGACTGCACTGTCCTTTACTTGCTTCTTACTGCAATTCCTCCCAGAAAAGAGGGGATAGTATCACATCTCCTTTGCTTTTCATCAGCTAGAAATTCTTTGCCAAAAGGACTGTCTCTTACTTTGTGTTATGAAGCTTAAAACAGTAAAAATCACCCAATTCCATGTGCAGCCTGTGCAAACTTCTGCAACAATAAGAGAAAGAAATGCCCACATGACAGCTCCAGGGTCTGCAGATTTTGGTCAAAAGCTCTGAACACCTCTGGTACTTCCCAAAGAGACTTCCAAGAAAGATATTATGTATGAGCAGACTAGCAAATTCTGGAGTTTAGGGAGTATCACAGGAGACTTAGTTACCAAATGCTAAATAAAACATCAACTCTTTTATTGCTCCCAAACCATGACTCAATAGATGAAAGTTACCCAGTGTAGAATTCTGACCACTTCACTGTATCCTGAAATTGAAATTACAAGAGAAGCTCTTGAAATGATTCCACAAGTCTCTATGTGGTGCTGGGTTAAACAAAGATGACTGTACTAGACTGCAGGAACCTACTACTGGTCTATTCCAACTTTCCTAAAAAACCCAGCATTTTTCACCATCATCCCATCAGCAGGAAGCAGCACTGTGCTGCAGCTGTTTCCTTACAGACTGGGAGAAAGGCACAGACTAAAGGTTTTCCTGTGGGAACATGGAAGGGTCATATGTCAGACTCCATCAAGCTTTAGCTAATATTTATTTCCAGAGTAGAGACAGACATTGGGAATAGCTCTTTCTGGAACACTCAGAAAATGAGTTTTACTGCATAGGGCTCATGGAACACCTCTGTTTTTTTCTTCCCAGCTGCTACCTCTTGCCCCTACAAAGTCTGACAAATCACCTTCCTGTTTTGACCACAATCCCATGCACAAACAGAGCACAGCCTATTTTTATAGAACTTACTGAGAGAGTAAAACTACATACATACATAAATTTTATAATTATAATGATGACCTTCATTCTGTTTTTTTCTGCTGCACAATTGGTTACATGGTACTCTTGTCCACATGAGCAACATTCCACCTTGCTGTATACCAGGGAAGACTGAAATACTTTTCAGTTCTGCAGAGGAAAAGTTCATTTCTGCCCTGCAGAAAAGGCCTTGGGGTGCTGGTGGCTGAGAAGCTGGCTATGAGCAAACAGTGCACGCTGGCAGCCCAGAAGCACAATGGCATCCTGGGCTGCAGCAAGAGAAGCGTGGCCAGCAGAGCCAGAGAGGTGATTCTGCCACTGCACTCTGCTCTGCTCACACCTCCTCTGCAATACTGGGTCCAGTTCTGGAGCCCTCAACACAGAAAGGACATGGAGCTGCTGGAGCAGGTGCAGAGGAGGCCACGAGAATGCTCAGGGGCTGGAACACCTCTGCTCTGAGGACAGGCTGAGGGAGCTGGGAATGTTCAGCCTGGAGAAGAGAAGACTTTGAGAGGACCTACTAGTGACCTTCCAGTACCAAAAAGGAACTTACAGAAGGCTGCAGAGGGCCTGTTTGCAAAGGCCTGCAGTGAAAGGACAAGGGGCAATGGTTTCAAATTGGAGAAGAGTAGCTTTAAACTGGATATTAGAAAGAAGTTTCTCCCCACGAGGGTGGTGGAACACTGGCTCAGGTTGCCCAGGGAGGTGGTTGAGGCTCCATCCCTGGAGGCATTGCAGGTGAGGCTTGCCAGGGCTCTGGGCAAGCTAATTTAGTTGGAGATGTCCCTGGCCACTGCAGGGGGGTTGGACTAGATGAGCTCCAGAGGTCCCTTCCAACCCAAACCATTCTATGAATCTATGATTTCCTAGATTCCAAAGCAGACCCTAATTCGCACTACTATTTCCAGAACATAAATCACAGCAAATTGCATCCGTGGAGCCTTTCAGATGTTACACAAGCTGTTCTGTCCAGCACTGATTCTACCCCAGGCTTTGCCCAAGAAATAAAGCTGAGCTAAGGACTCAGGAAAGGAATGCAAATTACCTGTATAACCTGAGCAGCAAGCTCAGGTGTCCCATGCTTTAAGTCATGTCCATTAATTGCAAGTACCCGGTCATTGCTGCAGAGCCTGCCATCTTGAGCAGCCAATCCTCCTTCCAAGAGGTCAAGGATAAAAACTCCTGGCTCATCTGTTCTGCGTACGAGTTTGATGCCCAGCTGCTCGCTGGAGTCGCGCTTGTGCAGTGTCACTTGGAAGCTGTCCTCTCGCAAGGAGCTGCTGGTGTCCGAGTGGGTGTGTGTGCGGCTGCCGAAGCGTCTCTCTCTCAGCACGGTGAGGTGCAGCACCGAGCAAGGCTGGGAAAGCACTGCCCGAGCACGGTTGTGAGATACGTTGCTTATGTCAAAGCTATTGACCTGCAAAAGAACAACAACAACAACATCAGAATGATAGTTTCATGTGTTCAGTTGTTCCTGCTTACAGACAAATTTCTGAACTAAATTCAGTGCTCCAAGGTTGGTTTTGCAGCGAGCTATCTATGTATCTGACCTTACCAGGCTTCCTCTCCCATCCTTCCATCCCTTCCTGCAAACCCACTAGGGCCACTCAATCTACAAACCTATTTTTAGGTTGGAAAAGACCCTTAAGATTATTAAGTTCACTTGATAATCCTGGAGAAGAGAAGGCTTTGGGGGGACCTACTAGTGACCTTCCAGTACCTACAGGGAACTTCCAAGAAGGGTGGAGAGGGCCTGTTTGCAAAGGGCTGCAGTGAAAGGACAAGGGGCAATGGTTTCAAATTGGAGAAGAGTAGATTTAAACTGGATATTAGAAAGAAGTTCCTCCCCACAAGGGTGGTAGAATACTGGACCAGGTTGCCCAGGGAGGTGGTTGAGTTCCCATCCCTGGAGGCATTGCAGGTGAGGCTTGCCAGGGCTCTGGGCAAGCTAATTTAGTTGGGGATGTCCCTGGCCACTGCAGGGGGGTTGGACTAGATGAGCTCCAGAGCTCCCTTCCAACCCAAACCATTCTAGGATTAACCTAGCGTGGCCAAACCTAGCATGGCCAAGTCCACCACTAAACCATGTCCACACATATTTTAAATACCTCCAGGGCTGGTGACTCAACCACTTCCCTGGGCAATCTGTTCCAGTTCTATTCTGTAAGAAGGGGTTCATCCTTAGCATGTACTACTGTGCCCTGATGGAAGAACCTCTGCTACACAAGCTGACACCAAAGGGACTGTACTGACCTGGTCTCCACTGCAACCTAACTAAGCAAAAATATAATCTTGCAGCTTCTCACCAGCTAACAAAGATATTAACACTTAAAATTAGTAATAGAAAGGACCCAGAAATCTATGTATGACAGTTACCACATGTACCTCATGCATCTGAGTTGAGGGGCTCTAAGTGGTCAGTGCCAAACCATTTTGCCCATGAGGACTTCAGAACAGAGAAAGGGTAGCTGTACCCACTAGCACCCTTCCCCTGCAAGAGGCTGCTGCTCCAGCAATGAAGCAGAAATTAGCCCTGATGCCCAGTGCAAAGCTGCTGCTCTCAGCAGCACTGTGAGCTCAGACACCAAATCATGGCTGTGTTCTGGTCTGCTGCTGCCCTGAGACAGGCTGTAACCTTGGGCAGAGGGAAAAAGAGCCATAGCTAGGAGAAATAACATTTAGAGCTGCCACCAGCAAAACCTACTAGGGCTCATCTGTCAGAGCCCTTAAATTAAATCTAGTTTTATTTTTAGCTGTTGCTAGCTCAAGTAAATACATAAAATATGGAAGCATTCAAAGGGCTGAGAAGAATACACGCAATAAAATATAATTCTTCTTCCTACAAGGCAGTTCACAATTCCAGAAAGAAACAGCCTTAGCAATTCTTGGGGAAAGAGATTCTTATTAGGGCATGTTTTACAGGAATTACAGTCACAATCCAGCACAAAAAAAGGGACAATTTGTAGAGCACTTTGAAAATATTAGGCACCTATCTATACCTTGCAGACAACATACGCTTTTATGCAGCTGTTACTAGACACTGTTTCCTCAGATCTTAAAATGATAATACTTCTTGTCTGACTGGGCAAGAAAGTGCTGAGTTTCACCTCATAGTTCTTTCTGGCTTTCTTTTAGTCCTTTACTGCTCATAAAAGCCTCTGAAGACATTATCAGAAACCTCCGACTGAAGAGTACGCACTGAGCTGCATCTCACTCTGCACGCACTTACAGCTGGCAGAGATCAAGCCTGGTTATTTTCATACAAAAGCTCAGCATCTGCACTGTTTTAAATTCAAAGCAATAAAGAGAATGTACCTTCCAAAAAGTTTATCTTTTACATCCTGTACCCTTCCTTCAGCATGACAGAAGGACTCTCATGGACACCCCTCTAACATCTGACAGCCCCAGTGCCATCACATTGATAGGAAAGACTCACTTCTAAATCCTATTTATAGTCAATTTATTGGCACTTACAGCTTTGGAAACTCTAATTGACACCTGCCCAAACAGCAAGAATTTGTGAAGTTTCACTGGTGCTCAAGCTCCCTGTTCCAGCAATCAAGGAGAGCGCTTGAGTATCAAAATAAATTAGGCAGCAATCAGTGTCTGCAACTGTTTGTTTAAAAAGGCAACATTTTAGAAACCTCTTGGGTTGCATGCTTGGCCAGCCACTATGCTAACACTCCAAGAGAGTAAAATAGCACATTTCTCAAAAGGGGCTTTATTTTCTGAAGTGCAAAATAATTTCATTCCAAATGTAACTACAATATTTAAGGTACTTCCATCGGCTTGATTTCCAAACAAGTGAAACAAAAAAGGCTGACACTAATTTTGGACTGATTTTAGGCTATCAGATCAAAAGCAAACATTGTTACTGAAGTCATTTTGAAATGATGGTAACCTATTTTTAATCATTCTACCTAAAACAAATACAAAAAAGCTGGAGGACTGTCTTGTTTACATAGAAATCACTTATTACCACTCTTAAGAGTCTTATAAGCAACCTCTTCCTCTAATATAAAAATTTCCAAATTAATAGGATTTGGTCATTTTACACTGTCTGTGCCTAATTACTTACAATCATAACAAAAATACACAATCATAATCAGCTTAAATTTTAATTGTTTACTTTTTTTGAAAAATACTTAGAGCATCTTGCTTCAAATCATGAGAGTGAAGAACATCACTGCCTCCCTTACACATTCCAGAAGATGCAGATCAACTACCTAGGCTGTTGGAAGGTAGCAGTGAAACCAGATTAAAGTATCAGTTGAGATCAAGTCAGCTTTACAATCCACAAGTTGCTTTTTACACAGGACAATTTATGCCAACTTGTTAGCTAGAAATAACCTAGAGTTCCTTTGGACAGCATGCATAAAGTTGAAATAAAGACCAAGTCCCACAACACTTAAAAACAGAAAAATAAAAGTCATATTTAAAATGTTGATAAGAGATGCTAACAAGGAAAAATAATCCCAGGGACTGGTTTGACAAGCAACATAAAGCATCATAACCAAAAGTGCTAGAACAACAGGCTCTGCTCTGAATATTAATTTGCCTTCCAACTGATAATTGCAAAGCTAACATTTACACAACATATCTCTGACAAGGAAAATCTCCCATCTCATGTAACACGTGGTTCTGCAAGGAGTGAATGGAAAGCAAGCAGACAGAATACATCATTAGGTTCCATACTTGAAGTATTTGGTCTCCAGCAAGAAGTCTTCCATCTCTGGCAATGATCCCATCTCGATAAACCTCCTGAATGACAATGTTGATCAAAGGTGTTTCATTGCCACCCACTATGCTAATTCCTAATTCGATGTAAGGATTGGACCGATGAATTTCAATCGTAGTGATCTCTCCTTCAGGCAAGGTAGGTGGCTGTTGATTTGCTGCCAATTATTTGATGAAAAGAAAGATGATTAACATCCTTTTCACCTCCTTCACTTTCAATAAAGCAAATAACCAAAGGACAATGTAGACAGGCCACACAACAATGATTTAACAACAAACTAAACAAGTGCAATTGGATTATTTCCACTACTTGCTGGAATACCTAGTTTGTTAGAAGCAACTCTCTAACACCTTGGTAAACATCCATGCTTCTTGAAATGGGGTTATTTGTATTGAAAAAGGATGTTCTGAACCCTTTGGATCCTGCTCTTTATAAAAATTTTCATATGCTTCATTTCCAAGTTGATCACTTGTATATTCACAAGTGATGAAGATGATAAAAGCATGTTTTGAGGTTTACCCCATGGAACGTGACTTGGTCATGACTCTTCATTAGCTGTTCTCACAACACAATTGCACTAGGAACTGCCATTGAGCTCCTGGGTGAAGAGGAGCCCATTTCTGAAGCAAACATAGAGACAACTAAAGAGGAAAAAGGGGGATACTAAAAGAGGGCAAATACAGGGGAGAAGGAAGGGGACAGGACCACCTTCCTCTGCAGTAAGGCTCAGCGCTTCCTCTCTAAAATCCCAGAGGCTAGACACATTCCTGATCATTCGGGGCAGACGGATGCAGGAGTTACTCAGCTGCCTTTTTGCTCCAGCAGGACAGCACTCTGTGTGTGGGAAGGCTGCTGATCCAGGCAGGAAGGGGAAGAGGGGAAAAGAAATCTCATCTTAGAAAACAACTACTGTAGTTTTACAGAAAATATACTCTGCCTGTCTCACTGTGAGGCCAGTGCTACTAGTAGATTAACATGATCTACTGCACTATGGCCTGATAAATGATGACACAGGACCATGATACCCAGCACACACTCTTTTCAAATATTACTTTCCCTCCTAACTGTGACTTTATCCCAGTTGCATACTTGCACACAATCAAAACCCACTACTATTTCTCTAGGAATAGCAAGAGAAAAGAGCAGAAATGAAGACATGCATTCACAGTTGGCAAGAGACAGGCTCTGACACCACAAATGTTTCCACATCTGATAAAAGAGACTTGAGAAGATAAGTGATGACATACTGTCTGTTACTGTGTTCTCCTCAAAAGGTGGATTGTCCATGCTGGGCTCGTCTGTCCACACAGGAAGGGCAGGTGAGGTGAAGCTTTGCTCAGCTGGCACTATTCCCTGATCTGCATCTGAAGATAAACTGCTAGGCTGCTCTGTCCCACCAGGACCACTCTCACCCTCTGCTTCTGCTTGCAGCTTGCATGTTTTCCTTCTCTCCAGAGCAACTCTTCGATGAGAAGCCCCAGGACACCTGTGAAGACAATGTTTATATCATGCTTCAAGCTTGCAGCAATGTTTACAGCACAAATTGCCAGAGGTATTCCATCAAACGAAACCAGTCTTCTTCAAAGGCACAGCTTTAAACTCATCATAAAAAATACTGAACACATTGGCACAAAACAATACTGCCTTCCCCACAAAGCATCTACTATGCAGGTTTTTGGCCATGAACTATGTGTGCTGTAACACCTTCTGAATGTGGACTTACTCTTATTAAGTACATTCCACTTTCTGGAAAATAACCTTGCTGAAAAGCAGGCATGATATTCCACAGAAGAGAAGCCTGGTTCAAAGAGACATTTGGAGACCCACTGATGGAACCAATCTCCAACAACATCCATTTCTGCAGCAACATGGCAAGGGGTAAATCCTCTCACAGAGGAAACCTCTTGTCTGCTGGGAGCTCTGACAGATGTGCTTTCCCACAGACATCTGCAAGAGTTTAGGACAAAGGCATCCCAAGCTGCACATCCTTGCTGTCCCTGAACTGCTCTGCTACAGGAGTGGAATTTTTCAGCAGAGAGGTGAATGAATAGCTCAAAAAGTGACACTGTCAGAGGACCATGTTTCAAATCCCAATGAATCTGGACAGCAGAGTCCAGCCTTACTGGACTAATTCTCTGAACCAGATACTTCCTTAGGTATCTTCTGCCAAACCATTGTGCTGCTGATGCTTAGTCAGCCAGCTCACAAAGCCTGTGGATCCCAAAGGATCTGGTGTAGAGGACAAAACACACCTTGGGAAAAAAAGTTTTTTTCTTTGAAACTGTATCAAACCAGGACAGAACAAAAATCACCCCTGAAGTGTCCTATTTCTGTCAAAGCCTTCCAAACCACAGCCAGGTCCCTCCCTCCACCCTCCTTCCCAGAGCAAATTCCCCCATTGTTACCTGGCAGCTGATGAAAGTCCTCATGCAAAATATAATTAGATTTCAGGTTTATTTTTGCCAATGATATTTAATTATCATTTCAAAGGCCAATATCAAGAGCCTCCTGAGCACACCTACTCTCAGCTCAGTGGAATCCTTCTTGTGCAGAACTTTACAGGCCAAAAAGCAAAAAGACCCAACCAAACAAAACCAAAAACCAGATTCTTTCCCAAGATTAACTAATAACTGTAATAGACCAGAATTTTAAGCCTAGTATAGTGCAACTGCATTGTCAGGAAAGTAGCTGTCTGGTGGAAATATTAATTAATAGGATGCCAGTTCCCAGATCTTTAAATATGATATGCCAAGCAGCAAAGCCCAGGATTAGTGTTTAAGTACATTTATAAGGAGTTACTTCATTTCCTCTTGCAACATAAAAATATTTTTATTTGAAGTAGGAATGTATTATTCATAAACAGCAAAATCATACAGCAGTTGTAACAGTTAACAAGTGCCAATAAATCTCTAAAAGTGCACATCTTCACCAATACTGTTTTTGCTGAATACCTGGGATAAAGAGCATTATGGACCATATCTTATAACAAGTTATGTACACAAACAGGCATCTTGAGATCAAAACAAGCATTAAAGATTGTTTTTACAGGTGTAGGAACCCATTCTCCTACAACAAACTGCATAATAAGGGCTGAAATGAGACTGAAATGTGTCTTACTGGAATGGCATTTCTTAGCTACCTACACAAAGCCAGAATATCTTGGCTAGAAGAAAGGCAGAAATGTTTTTTAGAATTGCCAGAAATTATTTTCTTTCACGAATCAAGATGCTCAAGAGTAGAGATACTGAAAGAATGAGTTAAATGAGTGATGTTATTTATCAGGAAACTCCAAGGGCAGTTGATTCTTGGGATGTAAAATGAGCTTCTGCTTATGTTGATCAACTCCCTCCTCTTCTCCCTTCAGCATCAGCTTTTGCTCAATTCTGCATGGTGACATGGCATAGCTTTTACCTTCAATATCTATTAATCCATATCAGACATAGAAGAAAAGTTTCCTTTTTTTCCTTTTTCTTCCCCCTCCCCTTCCCCTTCCCGCCAAGTCTGCAGGGTTTCTCATTTAAAAGCTGACTTTTTGGAACACTAGCAGCAATCCATCTCTGCAGATAAAAAGAGCTTTTATACAAAATTAAGATGTAGTTTACACAGTGTATTCCATGGAATAACAGTAGGGGCTCAAAAAACACATTTGCTCACTGACTGCTGAAAAGAAAGACTTCATTGTAACTTATGCCATCAGCTTCTGCCCAGTCTAGAGGTTGGATAAAAGCAAACACACCAAACAGCCTCAAAGCAGTTGCACTAAATTGTTTTCCAAGCAGGAGCTGAATTTAAGCAAAGACTGCAAAGCCAAATAACTTTGCTACTGCTTATAAAACTTTGCCAGCAAAGTGACCTTAAGCAGTAAACCTGGCAAGATTTACAGCTGTGATTCAGAGTAAAACACCATGCTGCTTTGCAGAGTCAAATGTTTGGGTCTGGGTTTTTCTTTTGCCAAAAAGGCGGGCGGGAAGGAAAAAAGGCGGGCGGGAAGGAAAAAAGGCGGGCGGGAAGGAAAAAAGGCGGGCGGGAAGGAAAAAAGGCGGGCGGGAAGGAAAAAAGGCGGCACTAGGTGTTACATGGCCTGGGAATCAAAGAACAAAAAAAGACTATTTTTGTTGCATATTTCACTCTCACACCCAATGACTTGAGGCCTCTACAAGGAGCCGGGTGGCACCAGAGCTAAGAACAATCACAGAAAGATCCTTCCTCTTTCCAGCAACGAAAAGTCTGTAGGGCATGGAGCAACTCTCAATCTGTTGCCTATCTGCTTACACAGGTGTAAGGAAAGAGCTGCCAAAAGGTTAACTCCTGCACATCNCGGGAAGGAAAAAAGGCGGGCGGGAAGGAAAAAAGGCGGGCGGGAAGGAAAAAAGGCGGCACTAGGTGTTACATGGCCTGGGAATCAAAGAACAAAAAAAGACTATTTTTGTTGCATATTTCACTCTCACACCCAATGACTTGAGGCCTCTACAAGGAGCCGGGTGGCACCAGAGCTAAGAACAATCACAGAAAGATCCTTCCTCTTTCCAGCAACGAAAAGTCTGTAGGGCATGGAGCAACTCTCAATCTGTTGCCTATCTGCTTACACAGGTGTAAGGAAAGAGCTGCCAAAAGGTTAACTCCTGCACATCCTCTGACCTTCTCCTGGTGCTACAAAGAGCAGGGTAGGGACAGTGCTCCCAGCTAATGTGGGTCTGGGTGGGAAGAACAGGACTCAGGAATACTATCATAAACTCCAATAATAACTGAGATTGCCAAGATTTTGAATGATAAAATTATATATATATATACACACAAGCACTCTTCCCATGGATCTTGTTACTCTAAATCCATATATTAAGCATGCTGACACACAATGAATAGCTCCATGATGTCTTCAATTCCAGAAAATCCTATATAAAGTTCAAACTTAACCTGACATAAAAGTGGCTTGAATGTTGCCCTCAGTATTAAAAACTGTTGGAAAAAAATCTCCATCAAAATGATATCAAACTACCATAGAATATAGGAAGGGAAAACTGAAGCCCAACTCAAAAGCAATACATAAACACAATACTTAACCCTCTCATTAAAAGATTGTATGAGTTTCTGAGTATGTTTTCGTACAATGGAGTTTCTTCAGGTCTGAATAATCCATAAGAACTTACTGAATTAAAATCATATACAGAAAAGGTTAGTATTTTTTGGTTGGATTTCCTTCCAGTAAATTTACCTTTGATATTTAGAAGTGGAACTGACACCCACTTTACTAAACATTAACAAATTTTCCATGGCAAGTGACTGGGAAAAACAGTACAACTCAGCACTCCTCAGGTTATTTTTTTTCCTTTAAATCAGATTATGTGCATTCTGTTTAACTTTGAAAACCACAGTTCTCGAGTGAATGTGATGAAATGGAAAGACTTAAAAATGAAGAAAGGTTTCTTTATGCAGTGAGGCATCATGGAGTGCAATTAGTGACTGTGAAGTAATCAAGTTTGTGTCTCATGCCTCTCATCTCCTTGCTGGAACAGCTTGCAATAACCTTACACTCTGAGGTGCCTAGTGGATACTATGACATTTTCTTCCAGCTTTTATGCTCAAATGGAGCTGATTAAAACAACACTGGAAAACCTGAGTGTGAATGTTTTTAGACAGTGAAAAAGAAACAAAAATATTGCATTCCTAAGAAATACAAACTATCTCAGGTAAGAGCTGTCTGAGACTTGTTTATATTCATCTATGCTGAAAATCACAATAATACTGAGTTTTATATTTTTTTCTTACATGCAGTGATCAGCAGTAGAATTTTACTGGATTCACTAATCCACATAAAATCAAATTCAAACTATGCAGCTGCTGCCGTCGTTTATGTCAGCAATAATAATTTACAGGTGTTCAGATGTCCGCAAATAAACTTAATTGGAAACTGTAAATCACCATCACAAATGCATATCAGCATCCCAAGACAACAGAAGAGATTTAAAATGAGCAGCCTTCTTCAACTGCAAGCTTTTTTCTAGCTGACAAACAGGAAAAGCTTGTGACTCAGCTCACTCAGATTTCACAATAACCTTGTGCAGTAAGTAAATTAATATTTCATATATACCCAAAGAGAGCATATACAGTGTTTCATGCACAAATAAATTATGTGGTCCTTTTGTGAACAGCCCTAATATCATTTCAAGAGATGCCAACCAAGGAAAATGGACTAAAGAGGTGAGGGACAGTGGGGAACCAGAAAATGAACCAAATATGTAGCAGGAGTCTTGCTAGCAATTTGTCTTTTATTAAAATCAAATCAGCTTATTATTAGGGTTATAAAAAGAACAAACAGTTAGGCTTTCTCACCACCCCCAAGTTGTCATATAGATCAGAAATTACTTGCCTGGAGGGAAAAAAGCAAAGAGCCTATGCTAACATGGAAACTGTGTGAAGAAATAAAACAAAAAATTAAATAAAAACCAAGAAAGGCTCCTCATTAGCCCCCTTCATAAACACTCCTGAAAGTGGGGAATACACAACCACTACCCAAGCAAGCCATGCCAGTGCCAGACCTTCACAAAGGTGAACCAAATCTCCTTTGTTCCTATCGCACTATTCACTTCCTCTTGGCAGACAGTTTGCATAGCTCTCCTTTTTCCCCTCCCTCAGCTTATCTTCCTCTACCATGAACAACCCCCATTTTTTCTTTAACTTTCTCTGCTAAATCATGTTTTTGAGAATGCTAATGAATCATGTCATTCTCCCCATGACTCCCTCCAAGTGTTCTTCTCTATTCCTGGTGCGATGCCCAAAAGAGGATTCAATGCTCTAGTTGTGCACAGTTACACACTGACTATGAGCTTCTACTGTGAATTTAAACACCAATAACAATCCTCTCTCCCCTGTCCCATCCCCACTTTCTACTGCTACACAAACTGGCCTTCCAAGCCTGTAAGGAACATGCAATGCAAGCATCTGCAACACTCACCTGTTTTTGAGATGCGCTGCCAGGTCACATCGCTGCATGACTTCCTGACACACAGAAGAGAAGGGGCACAAAACAAATAGCTTGTCTAACAGTTTATGAACAAGAATGCTGGATTTTTTGCAGAATTTAAAATGGAGTCTTTTTCGATCCAGTGGGCAGAAATCCTTCTCCTGCAGAAAGTTCCTTAGGCACTTGTAGCAGAAAGTGTGTCCACAGGGAGTGTCCAATGGCTGCAACAAGGGCTGAAGGCAAATGTGGCAGACCAAGTCATCATCAACTTCATTCTGGTAGTTGTAGAGGTGGTTCTCCCTTGTCCAGTGCTGCTGGCCACACTCGAAGCACAGAGGGTTCAAGGAGGCATTCTGCTCCACTGAAGCCATGTCATCACCTGTAGTCCCCATTGTAGAGCTAAGAAGGCTGATGGATCCTCCTTCTCCTCCTCATAGGATGGGATTGCTCCTGTGAAGCTCAGAGGGAAGCAGCTTCTTCCAGGGTGACTTAGACTCTTCAGTCAAGTGTCATTTTCTGCAACAAAGAAAGAAATAAAAATCATTCCTTTTGGATGAATTAGAAAAGATCTTGTCAGAACTTTTGGCTTCTGGGATTACCAAATACAACAGCTAGAAAAACAAAGAGAATATGCCTGTGTTCTGTAAATTTGTCGTAGAGGAGAGCAACAAAAATATCTGGAAGTACAATTCCTTTTACAACATAGAGGTTTTACAGGCTTTGTAACAGCTGCTGCACTGCACAGCTTTCACCTGCAAGATGACCAGTTTGTGACAGCAAGGACACCGCATTATGCAATGTCATACAAGAGTGCAATTAGCATCCAGCTCAAAAATACCCTATTGTGGAACAATGGTTACATGACCACGTAATTAAAAGTGTCCTTTAATAGGAGATGATGAGTTTTTTAATCTGGTCTTACTCCCTTGTTTGGATTTTGACTATTCATGTAGAGTATCACACATTAAAGGTCTAAATACATTGCATTAAAAATAACTGCCACAAACCACTAACTCTGTTCTTTCCATTGATACCATTTCATATGTCACCACATACCTTCAGGTTTTCTCTGTAGGTTGTAACACACTCAGAGGGACTGATTCTATCCAGTGTATCACATTTGATTCAGTACAGAGGCAGTAATAAAAACATGGAATAAACGAATCATATGAAGCTACTGGTTTCAAACAGCTAATCTGTTTTGCTTTTTATCTAACAAAATTACAGCATACTCAATGTGACAATAATGTCAGTCAAAGGAATGTAAGTCTGTCACTGTGGGATTTATTCTCCAAACTTTGTAAGTTATTAAACTTTGGCTTTCTAAAATAGTTGCTTGGTCAGGAAACTGTGCAGCCATCAGTTTTCAAACTCTAAATCCTTACCCCTCCCAACCTTATTTTACTCTTCTCTCCCTTACAAAATCACACTGACTGACACTTGTAACAGGCTGATTCAGAAAATAAAATCAATTTTCTCACATTTCTAAGAGACCTCCTCATCCATTAGTTTTGGTAAATATTCTCACTGGTGGGAAATAATTAAAATAAAATTTGAGCAATGCTTACTCTGTGACTAAATTCTTTATTGCAATTCAGCAAGCAACACTCATGACAGGCATTTACTGGGTTCTAGCAGAGTAGCAAGCATATGGAGAAATGAAAACTGCTAGTCTAGGTACCAGCCCATCATCTTTATTTTTAGCTGCTGACATGCAGTCATAATTATATTTTGAAATTCATGTGAAACACATACATTTCACCAGGTCTTACTTGTTGAGCATCTCTGTTTTGGTTTTTGCCCCTTAACCTCACACAGCCAAGCACAAGACTTAGAGCACATTTTACAAGGATTATGATATCCTTTGACGCAAAAAGGATTAAATAGTAATTTGTAATCCAGGCTTCTATTCTGCTGTGGAAATTGATGCTCATCGTGGTCCTGCCTTGTAGTAGATAATGTGTACCTTCTGGAAAGGATTTCATGAGGGAAGAGCATAGCAGTTCTTTGGTAGCAGAGACTAAGAATGCAAAATGAGAGCCCAAGAGAGATTATACAAAAACCAGTCTCAAACATGTTATGTAAGAGTTCAAAGATTGGAGAGCGGATAAGGAGAGCAGCGCACGGGGCCCTCGTGCTCAAACCACAGCTCTTGCTCTGCCTTCATGCTACTGGATTAATGCAGAAGGGATGAGACGTGCCTAATGGTTCTTCTTTATGTAATGCAGAATAAACCAGATAAACGTTCTAGAAAAACACTCCATTGATTTTCGACTTCACCAAATTATTTCGCCACTTAGGGCAACAGGAGAGGAACATATGGTGCATGTTATAGTGTATTTGGGCATATCTGCAACACCAACATGCAGGGCAGAGGAAAGAGACATACAAAGCCCTAATGGTAGACCTGCTCCTATTACAAACCCACTCAAACCCCCCACCCCAAAAAACTTCAACTAGAAAATAAAACACTTTTGCACCACTGTCTGCTTTCTTCAAGGCGTGTGAGGCAATCCTGTTTCATGACTGAAGAATAAGTGACCAAGAGTTGCACTGATTATATACCGCAGCTGCCTAATTATCAGTTCCAATACTTTTTACAGGCTGTTCCCAACTGAAGTTCACACAAACACACTGTCTGTGATCTGAGCAACAACTGAGATGGCAAGCAAGGGCTGAATTTCACTCATGTGAAGCTCTGTATCCCTGAAATCCACAATACCAGAGCACTGCCACTAGTAATACACTACANATGATCTGAGCAACAATTGAGATGGCAGGCAGGGGCTGAATTTCTCTCATGTGAAGCTCTGTATCCCATCCCTGGAGGCATTCAAGGCGAGGCTTGCCAGGGCTCTGGGCAACCTGCTCTAGTTGGGGATGTCCCTGCCCAGTGCAGGGGGGTTGGACTAGATGACCTCCAGAGGTCCCTTCCAACCCTAACCATTCTATGATTCTATGATTCTATGAAATCCACAGTACCAGAGCACTGCCACTAGTAATACACTACATCAATCCACTTTATGCACCCCTTGTATTAGTTGCTCTATCTTTTATCATTGCAAATCAACAGCTCTACAAACAGGATAAATAATCAGCATTATAAAAAGTACACAGAAGGTAAAAGAGCCACTCAGGCTTGTTACTCAAGTCATAGAATTCCTTAAGAAACAATTCTCCTGGGACTTCATTACAACAGCCAAACAGTGCAGGTGGTGCCCTGCTTGCAGTTTTAAATAAGAATCCACTTGGGAACTGGGCAAGACTGTACATCTGACTGAAGGTGGTTGTTTTTTAAAGCAGAGTGAGCAGGAGATTGATTTTAGACTGACAAAGCCAGCCTTATCCTTAGGCCTCCTCTACTTCTGACTTACTGATTCAACTAACACTCTTTGGAGAAGCTTGACACATTTTTTACAAAAGCATAAGATGTCAGGCTTTATACCTACAGCAGATTTCATAATGTTTATTCATTCTGTCTGAAGGGGCACTATAAAAAAAAACAACAAAGCAAAACAAACCACAAGCAAAGTGGAACTGTAGCAATAATATAGCCTTTTTACTGTTGTTGTCTTTTCTTACATAAGTCACAGATAACACTAGTTTCAGTTTGAACTTAATGGAAATATGTATTTTTGCAATGAATGCTTCTCAGAGATTTAAGGGACCTATTTCTAAATTCTCTTATTAAAATCCTGGAGATTTAGAGCCCATTAACTGACTCTTCCAAATTTTACACACCCCCCCCTCCCAAAAAAAATCTGACTATATCCCAGAAGCAAACAGCTAAGGAAAGTACCCATCTTACCAACTAATCTCCTTAAAAATTATCTTTAATATACCACAATTTCCTATTTTGTTTACTACCCTATGCAAGTTCCTCAACCAAAAGCAAAGAAGAGCTTTTTGATGAATGATACCTCTGTTCCTTTGCTGGACTCCAGTGTCCCTGTATCCCAAACAGCTGGGATGCAGATCTCTCAATTCTGGTTAACAACTCTCTACACCAGAACAGATATCTTCCAACTGTGATATATCTAACCACTGAATCAATGTTTAATTTCTACTGTGTAGCTTGGACCAACTGCAGGTGAGATGATGTTCACTGGTATTTCTTCTCCATTCAAGGTCATCGGATGCTGGCTGCTGCTTCTCATCCCAAAGGGCTCAAAATTTTGCTGCCTGCTTGCAAAGCAGAAATGCCTCAGCATATCCCTTTCTTATCCCTCCAAAGAGAGGAAGGGAGAGTATGGAAAGAAGTTATAACAACTACACTAAAGGTTTCATATGACCCTAAACTCAGGCTGCCCTTTCCCGGTCAGTCAGATCTGTACTTGCAAGGCAACACATTACATATATTGATCAATAACTCTGAACAACAGCATGGTCATCACCCTGAATTTGAGGAAAGGTAGGCTTAATTTGTCTCAAGACTTCTGAAGTCTGCTCTCTATGGCCCTGGCACCTGAGTGCCCAAGCCAGCTAGGAAGAATCTCTTCCCATGCCTTGTTCAAATGCCAGAGCTGTGAACTGGATCTCTTAGCAGCCAGGAGAGGGAAACTACACAGTGGTTACATCCATTGCTTAAAACCACATCATGATCAATTAAACATTAGTTTTTAGTTCCCAGTCCAATATCCTTCATAGGAATTACAGCATCAAGGTGATGACTCGTAACTATTTTCAAAAAGCAGACTCTAGCCTGAATTAAAGAGTAAGAGATAGCAGAAACTAATAAAAACCATGCTGTGAGAATAAATAGCTGGTGCACAGCACTGGAGGGGAAAAGTGTTACTCCACATCTTCCAATAAGCATGACCTAGCTCATTAGATGCAATCTCTGCTTTAATAGTAAAGATATGCAGCAAACAAGTGAAGCAGAACCAGCAACTATATTGACTTTACACATCCATGTTAATTATATGAAGATCTGAGGGCTGCACTGTGTTCAAACACCAAATGTCAATTCAATTCTAGTCCACATTTATGAGGCAGTAAACCTGTTAGACTCTTCCTCTTTTGACAACTCAAACAACTGGAAGTATTGTTAAAAAGTGGCATCTGCCAGCTCGAAGTCAGGAAAAAACCTACAAGGGATGGGCAGAGCACAGCAATTAGACTGGGACAGATTTCTGCTAATGCTGCAGTCACACTGTCACTGCATGCCAATTATCCCATACACCTATTTTTTGGACTCTTATCCATGTTGAAGTCGTTCAGTAAAACAACTAGAATTTTTATGTTCCAACTAAACAAAATTGTACCTGAACGCTGGCTTTGTTCCACTGAACCGCAAGCAGGAAAGTCAGGGCTTGCAGTAAAACCAGCTCTCCACTGCTTATTTCTTTGCCTCTGTGCTTGTCTTTTTGCTCCACCAAAGCAATGGCCACACAGCCAAGGCATCAGCTCTACAGCAGATGTTGACATGGCATCATTGCTGCAAAGAAAACAGGCTGCAGGCGATGGTTTTCCTTCCCTGCCTCAGGAGTGCAAGGTTTTCACAGGCAATATCCTACGGAAGATGTGCACATGCGCTCCCCTTGCTGAGTATTTCCAGAGTACAGCACTCTTCCAAGCTGTGAAATGAAACCCTGCTTAAATCTGGCAACTAAGGACTGTTTGGGAAAAATAACAGGACCATGAGTTGTGTTCAGCTATCTGCAGAGTGCTGTGTTTCCGTGGCAACGGGGGGCTATGGGCCTTAATTACCACTGTGCTGTGAAGAGCCCTTGCTGTAGAGCAGCATGTGTGAGACACGCTGCCAGGCCAAGGGGGGACTGGCCAGAGGAATGGCTGTCTGCTAAGGCTTAGAGGGTCTGAGCAACCACCATGTCAGGGAACAAAGACAAGTAAAGAAAGGAGTAAACAAGGGGAAACACAAGGCCATCAAACCTTAGGAGGGAAGATGGCTGATGCCTGCCTCTCAAAACTAAGCTCTTCAAACTCAGGGATGCTCGACACCAGGGAATGATGGGAGGTAAAAGAAGGACATAGTGCCTAGAGATAAAACAAGTGGCCAGAAGGTTTTATTTGTACATACGAAGATCATCTTGTAGCCATTTTCTACAGCTCAAATGGAATGGCTTCTATTTTGGGATGAGGAGATTAAAATAGCTTTATGTTAGTCAAATTGGTCTCAAGTGAGACAGGGAAGATGAGGTTTGTGACCCTACAGAGCTCTGTGCAACAAAATATCCATTCTTTAGAGCTTGTACAGAGCTACATCAGATAAATTGTCTCAGAATAGAAAAGAGGGAAGTATGAATCTTTAACAAAGATACATCTATGCATCTACAGATCAAACATTGTATATTTCTACTGAACAAGAGCAGCACTGAAAAATAAAGACGACTGACACACAAGACAAGCTAGACAAGAGCTGCCCAGGTTTGGATGGCTAGGCTGCTTTCCTGGCCTCCAGGAAGCCTCAGCCTCATGAAGGAGAAAGGACTTGAACTTGCACTCTCTCCCCTGCAGGCACACCAGCCACTATTGCCAACCTTATTCGAAGTCTTGCTCATGAGTATTTGCCCTTCTCTGCCAGCCTGTTTCACAAGAGAAGCAGTGATCACCTTTACACTTTGGAAGATAAATTTTCTGTGGCTACATTCAATTTTTTCCTAAGTAGAAAGAGAAGGAGCTGTTTCTGGAGGTTAATGTTGCTTGGTGTTGGAAGCCATCCCACTGCAGGACAAGAGCCTGAGGGCTCAAGACACTCCCAGGTCTCCTAACAATCAAGCAGATTCCCAACTTCTAGGCCTAAGTGTACAAAAAAATCTGGACAAAACATCCTTCAAGCTCCAAAATCCCTTCTGGGATTTTGCAGTAGTGAAAAAAAAAGAAATTAGAAGAAGCAAAGTGAAATAAAATGAAAATAACCCATGCTTACCTGCCAGTAGAGCCAAAGACAAATTTCCTTCCTAGTGCAAAGAACATAACAAAAGCAGTATCTCATTACCACTCTTGTAATGTGTGGGCTTTTAAATCCAAGCGAGCAAAAAAAAGTACCTCAACACCCAAAAATCCACCACAAGGAGACAATTAGCGAGGCTTTCTTGTCACTGATGGAGCAGAGGAGAAAGGCAAGAAAGAGTAAAACATTTGCTTATTTGCCACAGCTATTTTCTGCAGTGCAATCTGTCCACCAGCCCTTGCCATATGTGCCACCCTTTCTGTTTGGAGAGATGAAGGCAGCAGAAAGCTGTCCATCAAGATGCTAAACCTTCTGGAAACCCCTCCCCTGCACACTTTGCCCTGAAATGGGGACTTTCATGGATGAACAGAAAACACTTAACTAGATTAAACGTAGCTGGTTCCTGGGTATGCACAGAGAAAATTTGATTTGAATAATTCAAATTTTAAGGAGCTGAAGTGATTCACAGAAATTAAAGAAGGAAGTGGTGAGCTGTGTTCCCTTTTTCTGCTCTTCTGTACAACCAGCCCCCATCCCTACGGGTGTGCAGAGAGAACATTCAGGGAGGCAACACTTAGATTAATCACAAAATAGCTTTGATGACAGAGAGAAGCTGTGGGTGGAGGGATGGAAAGAAGAATAAAAGAACTTTCTGGGTAGTTAAATGGCAGGACTAACTATTTTCAGGGAGAAACACCAGCTCTGTCTCTTCCTTCAGGCATATGTCACCTTGCGTAACATGTTACAGCTGGTTTCTCCCATCAACCAAAACCTAAGTGATGGTGGAAAGCTATTTTGAAAGGTCAACTATGCTGTTACTAAGCAGTTCTTCAGCTCAGACACACCATGAAAAAAAAAAAATGAAGCTACCTCCCACTAAGCTAACAAAAAAGAACAATCTCTCTCAAAACAAGGATTTCTAAGATCTGTGCAAAATGGAGCCAAGAGGCCATACATGGTTTAGAGACAGCTCAGATAAATAATAAGCTACACACTGTCCTTCCTCTACAGGAAAACAGGCAGAGTTATTTGTGGGAGCAAGTGTCCATTGACTGTGAGGAACCTATGACAACTCACAGTCAGAAGAAACCTGAAAGTATGGGAAAAAAGAGCTTCAGCCTCAACCTGCCAAACAGCACCCTGGCATCTCAGAAGCATCACTTGCAGAGCTAAGGCAATCCCTTAAACCAGTGTGCCCTGCCTAGAGACTCCTTATTTGCTCCCCAAGGGAAGTAAGTAAGCAAGTAACACCACATCAGGCTTTTCCAAAAAAAACCCAAAAGCCTTCTTAAGCTCACAGTCAAGAGTGTTTAACTCAGGCTACATACACACAGGCCAAATTAGCCAGGAGACATGACTTGCTCTTGAGCAGGTCACCGCATGCAGAGTGCCTGGTTCACCTATGGAACCACCCATTTGGTTTGCAGCCCAGCACGACCAGGGAGCAGGGAAAGCTGTGCTGGCTCAAGCCACACCTTGGCAAGCAGATGACTCATCCTAAAAGCACTGCCATGCCCAAGCAGTCCCTACCTATGCCTGGGAATGATGTTGGGATGCCATCCGCTAGCTGTCACTTGAATTACCTCCACAATAAAGGCAAGTTCTTTGATTCTAAAGGCTTTAGGGTGATGACCGTGCCTCTCTGCTGAAGACATTTCACTTTGCTGCTGTATATCACTTGATTTCCACCTAATTTCCAAGGAGAAATTTCACTCTGATCCATGTAAAACAATTACTTTCACAGCCACCTGCCCAACCCAGCTTTGAGCATGCAGGAAAGGCAGAGCATGATCTGTCCTCATGTTCTTCTATATTTGTAGAAAATACCTCCATATTATTTTGTAGGATGCTTGTCAGAAAATAAAAACATTACCTTGAGGTCTTCTGCTTATGTACATATACCATACCTCAGATAGATGTACTCTGTACTGATACTGAAAATATATTTATTCCATGCATCATCAGAATTTACATAAAAAGAACATGTTAAATCTAGAAGCTGTAGTGTTAAATATACAAATACTATCTTAAATGAAATCATTTTAATATTTTGTATGTAAGCAGGTCTTTACATACATAGTAGACTAATACTTGATCTGGGGCTTCCAGACAGGATTGAGAGAGGGAAGTGGATGTTGACTATGTAAAGTCAGGTCTGGTTATACACATTTGTCAGAGACAAAGAACATGGAAGCAAAGACAGCACTGTATTTGTTTTTAGTCCAACTGTAGGAATCACACATTCTCCACTTCAGCCTTTGTAATTCCACAGCCACCAAGAAAGAGTGGAGATAACATCTGTTGAATGAAAAAAAACCCCAAACATTTTTCCTAAAACTTTTCTCTATTCCCTAACCATGTTTGACAGCTGTTTATTTCAATGAATTTATGTGCCTAAGGTGTAAAGCTTGGCTGCTGCAGCGTGCCCCCTGAATCCTGTTAGTGCTCTCAGAAAGAAACTACTTCAGTAGTAGTACTGTTGAAAAACAGTCTTTTAAGATTCCAGTGAAAAATGTTATCAGAGAGGCATAGTAACACACAGTAGGCCAACAGGTCCTGGTATGTATTCTCAAATGAGAGACAGGGGCTAAATATTAAGTGGCAATCTTCTACCTCCTCCTTGCATTATGAATAATGTGGAAGCATGAGCACTGAACTGCTGTTACAGCATTTCTGGCCACACTCCTCAGTAGTCTTGTCTTTGTTTAAAAAAGTAAGATTTTCTAAACAAAGGCAGGCAAATGAGAAGCATTACCTTCTAAGTGAGTAGTACAAGCTGAAATAAAATCAAAGGAAAAGAAGAGACACTAAGGACATGTAAGTGGTAGCACCCATGTAAAACACCAAACTGGCAGCCGTATGTGGAAATATATATATAACAGAAATATATTAATATAACTACAAAGAAATAAACTAGAATAAAGTTATACACTAAAAGTACAAGAGGGTTAAGTGCTCAGAAAAGGCTACTTGTCCTACAGGCAAACAGAGGGAAAGGTCAGGAGAAGTTTGCTGGTGTGGAGAGGCATCAGGGCTCCGATTGATGTTTGTCTAGCGAATGAAAGCTGAGTTGTTAAAAAAACAGAGACCTAGAATTATGAAAGAAAAATGCATTTCAGTTCTCTAATATTTAATCATGAATTTGCAAACCCCTTAGAAGACATTTACTCACATCAGTAGGGAATTCCAGTTCAACACATTTTTGGGAAGAGAGAAGGAAAGAAGCGATGTGCTAAAGAGCCCCTTCAGGTAGGACCTTCAGGTTCCTAACTTCAGGCACCACTTTTCTCTATCCGTGGTCAAAATGGTTCCAGCAATAGAGGCTGACAGAAGCATGCTACATTGGGAAGGAGCCAACCTTCTCCTTCTCCTCCCTGTTCAGCGTCTTGTCAGCGCACTGAAACTTTGCATTTGAGATTCTGTGGGGGATGATACAATTTTCACTTCCTCATTTATTCTATGTATTCAACCCTTCAGAGATATCTCTTAAAATACCAGTCTTGCTTAGAAGGATATTACTTTATTAGCATTGCTTTTGGAAAAAGGTCTTTAAGAGGCAGACAATTCAGCCTCTGGAGTACTCATCTCCCTAACCACAATGCTCATTTTCCCAAACCAAGCACTTCTCAACAAGTTAGGTTAGGTTCACAAACGTAAAAAATTCAAACCCTCATTTATTTCCATACTTTTTTTTTTACCCATGCTAAACACTTTCACATGTTTTATGCCAGATACTTAGATGAAACTTTTAAACCTTTTCTTTTTAATTGCTTTATTGTCCAAGAGCCAGAAGTCTTCACAGACAACCCTCCTACTGCAAATGAGGAGCTGTGTAAATGAACCCAAAAGATTATGCTGTCTCTGAGATAAAGACTCACATTCCCATGGGATACATCTCTTCTTTATAAAAATGGAGCAGTGCTGTGCACCAAGACTGTAAGACCCAAGAAATGCTACACAAGATCCAGGGGTGCTGTAGACACCTGCCTACCCTTTGTATGGAAGCAGCAGCAGTAGCAGCTGTGTTGACAAGGCCAGGTTAGCTTAATGCAATGGCACTGGCATGCAACAGCTTCTCTGTTCCTACCACAAGAACAGAGATGAGAAGTTCACCTACAAATTGCCAGTTCATAAAATCTAGATCTTGTAAGAAATGACATGAACTTACTATCAAGTTCAAAGCAGTCCAGCAGCTCACAGACACAGGGTCTAGCAGGTCAAAGAGACTATGTTACAAGTCATCTTCACCTGGCAGAGTCACTAAAAAGCTAAGGAATACCCAGAAAATGAGTGCACACCTTATTCTGAGAAGGGTTCCCTTCTGCATCAAGCTTGTAATATGAAGAATTATGAGGGAACCCACCCACACAAAAAATAGTCTGCTCTATAGTTATTAGTTTCCAGCTAGACACAGACATTTGGGTCAGAAAAAAAATCCAAATTTTCACATTGCTGTAAATAACCATTTAATACTACAATAAAAACCAGCCTTGATTTTCACTGGTTTTGAAAGTTAAAATCTAGTAATTTCAATTTAATGAACCAAGAGGTGGAGAAACAAGGTAATTAAAAGCATTCATATTGTCCTTTCTGTGTGCAATCTGAAAACCAGAAGTGCAGTCAATAACATGATGAGATTTTCATCTAAAGGAGACATCTCACTTTAAAAGCAGCAGACTCAACTAGAAGCAACACTGTCTCTTATTATCAGCCATAGGGGATGAGAACATAGAAAGAATAAATAAAATCCTAGGCTACTAGTCTGCCTCCATATAGTGCATGAATGTAAATAAAACATAGGGAAGAGAGTCCTGAAAAGGCCATCTTAGCTAAACAATTTTAAGATAGAAAGATTGATTTATAAAACCTTTCACAAGACCAAGAAGTTACACTAGAAAGCTACTACAATAATATAGCATGCTTTGGCTAAAGGGGGTAACTTGCATACATTTTCCTTTATAAACTTCAGAACCATAACTATACAAACTCAGATTTACTGTGTGTCCTTACAGATCAGTTGAACCGAACATGAAGTTTCAATAAGGTGAAATTCTGAAGCAAGATTTTTGTTGTTAAAGCCCAAATAATTATTGTAGACATTGGTAAGAAAATACACAAACAAAACCAATGAACTTCACCAACAAAATGAGAAGCCTTTTTTTCCAAGATGGTTATAAAGATGACCTGGAAGTTTAACAGGGTTTCTAGGATGCCTACTGAAAAAATCTTATGGTTAACTGTACAACTATTACTACATATGTATCCTAGGAGACCAAAGAGCTTTCACATTTAAGAGCATATTTCCCAGCCACCCTCTCAATACATATCTCATGCATTTATAAATAATACAAATAGCCATGAGAAAGAAGGATGTTGGTTTAATTTCAGTCAGAATGCACACTGACCTCTGCTTATATCATCATAAATGTTTCATTTTATTTCACTTCTCCTTCCTTCTCACCTCCTGACTACAAAGATGTCAGAAATGTTAGGTAATTCATGAAATGTGTTTTTAAACTTGAATTTTACAACTAAGCAAAGCTTGAGTTTTTTAATCTCTAAAATTTTATGTACATACGAATCAGCAGAAAGAGCCTTTGTATTCATGCAAGTGAAATTTAGGTTCCTAACCACAACATTTTGCAAAGCATCAACCTTTTATACAGCATATCAGAGAACCATACAATTTAGGAAAAACCCTCAGAAAGAGAAATACAAAAAAAAAAACCACCCCACAAACAAAAAGCACAAACCAGCTAAATAAAGAGAGGCTCACTTTACACTTTGGGTTAGAATAGCCACGCATTTGAAACAAGCTGAATCAAAAGCACTCCCTTCCTTTCTTATTTGTAATTCTTGTCACAGGGTCTAACCTGCAATTAAGCACTCGGTGCCCAGCCTCTGAAGAACAGCATCTTTAAAATGCTGAGCAGAGCCTCAGAAACACCCAGGTACGAGTCCTCAGCTGCTGGCACTGAGCATCTGTTACAAAACCTTCAACACACAGCACAACAGTCCCTTCTCTTCATCATCTTTTTAGTCTATATTTCTTACCATTCCATCCCAGTGGAAGAGAGGAGGGAGCACAGCATACCTGCCCAACATAAAGGATAAAAAGCATATACTGTTGTTCTCCTGGAGGAGGGGATATCACATGACAACAGGGAACTTCAAGGAAGAAGGTTGTTAACATGCTGCTATACACAAATTAATTCACCGGTGGATAATTAAAACAGGACCAGCCCCTCCCATAACCACTAAGCAGCTCGCAGGGTTTGATTTACTTAAAGCAGTAAATTTATCTAATCACCTAGTATTGCACGAATATAAGTGAAGCTCTAATAGCTGTGGCTCAGTAAATACTTACTGGAGCAGAAGGCAGAGTAAAAGATCTGCAGGCAGTCTCTCACTCTGTGCCCTTTTTGAATCTTAACTCTAACATTAAAATTAACTGCAGGCTACAACATCACCAGCAGTTTCTCTTGAATGCATAATACAACAGTGCTACTACATCTAGTAGATCACAGTTTTGTACGTACACACAGCAAGCATGAGTAGGTATCACACACACAGATTTCCAATCACTCCATGTATACAGTGCCTTTACAGCATATACAGGATATCTCAAGTTTGTCATGCTCTCCATATGCTATGAGTATTATGTAAAGCAATGTTTGCAAGTAATACAATTGTATTATAGAATGTTATTTTTCTTCCCTTCCCTCTTCTATTTAAAAAAATTCTGCTTTTTAAAAAAGACAAGTATGCTCCAGCAGTGAAGGGTTCAGTTTGAGGTCTCAGTGGATGCTTCAGAAGACTTCAGAGTGGTCTTTATACCACTCTCAATTTGAGAAAACATGATTGTAAAGCAAATGAACCATCTGAAAAAGTGCTCAAACAGTTTTTCTTAACTTATTGCCTTGGCATTGTTTTAAACAAAGAGGTCTGGATAAACAGCATCATGAAGAGGGCAATACTGTCAGTTATATTTCTGCTAGGAGAATAGGCTAGAATCTGCCTGCTCAGCCAGCAGGCTGAAACAAAACTCTGGGTTTGGGCCCAGAAAATTTGCCTTAAGGCATCACCTCCAGAGATGGTGATTCCACCACTTCTCTGGGCAGCCTGTTCCAGTGCTTAACCACTCATTCAGTGAAGAAATTTTTCCTAATATCCAACCTGAACTAGAACCCCTCATTCAGATCATCAGATATTGAACAGAGCCAGCCCCAAAACTGAGCCCTGGGGAACACCACTTGCCACAGGAAAATGAAGAATTAAGATTTTGTTTCAACTATGCATGCCATATGAACACCTGAACAATAAGATTTTATTGGAAAGAAGGAAAAATCCAACACAAAACTCTATTATACTAACCTTAAGAAAAAAGAAACAAACCCAACAAACCCGTAACATATTTCCAAAGAGATAAACAACTTTTCCCCTCATTAAAAAGTTGAGAAATTTGCACATCACCACTAAAATATAATTAATACACAGCCTTCAGAAGAATCCAAAGGAGAAATTTAATTAACCACCCACTGATTTCATAAATGACAGGAACGCACAAAGGTAATGGCACCTTATAATTGAAAATGTCCTGTTTATTTAGGTGAGCAATTGTGCTCTTCTATGTTTTACATTAATATGAAGAAGCATGTCTTGAACTCACAACATCTTTAACTTTCTAAGATGTGACAGAACAATGCCCATGATACAGTCACTATATACTTCACTTATTTAATGCCTTTACCTAAGAACCTCAAAGTCACTGATAACCATAAAGAACTATTTTGATGGGCTTTTTGCATGCCCTCTTCAAAAACACGGAAGAGCTAAGGAGGAAACCACCCCAATTTTATTGGTATCCCACTTCAAACTCTTGCCTCATGTAAGGACTTAGTTTATAACTGTAGTTCTCCCACTTTCATACAGCAGGATCCTCTGTAAGCCCCATGAAATATTTCTGTTGATGATCACTTTGCAATTTCTCATCCTTTTCCTTCATGCGGTAAAAGTTTTCTTTCTGTGACTAAATCCTTTGTTAAAGCTTAAGTGAAGCAGTTTTTACCAAGGTAGGAAAACAATGTAACAAAATATGTGAAAGGCTCTTCCTCATTTTTCTCATTGCACTTTTCAGGGATAAAGCTGAACTGAATTAATATTCCCTTCTTGCATTCACAAAACTCAAAATGCCTTTGTGCTACTTCATTACAACCATCAAAGTCTATTTGACTGAACATGAAACAAAGCAACATCTGAATTTATGAGCTGTCCACCTCCCTAACTAATGGGCATGCTAGGAGCACTCATTCATACCTGCTTTGGGTCATACATAATTTAAAATAATAGACTGAAGAGATCCTTCAAGCATAGCAATCTCCACTAGAAAGCTGATCACCAGACTTTCCTTACAGGACTCAACAACATACCATCAAATGAACCTCAGCAGTCCAACACAGCAGCAGCAGTGCCATGCAAGGATGGCTGTGGCTGCCTCATAGATTAGTCTTAGGATCTCTGGTCCTACCTGTCCCCACTACCAGCAGTCTTGGGATAATATCAATGACTTTATGTAGCATTGGCTCCCTGCCCATCTACTACAGGAAGAGCACTCCTGAATAGAAATCACACCATTAAGTGCTGATCCCAACAGCTTCACCGTCAGATGTATTTAGCTGAAGTGATTAGGTTGTGCATACACATTAAATACACATTTCTGCAACTTTGCATCCAACAGTGAAATCTTTACTTAATGATATTAACTAGTCATGTTTACTGTTCCTGAGGGCTTCCCATCCTTAAGAGTTTATGATATTTACTCAGGCTGTAGCAAACCATTACCAGGTCTACCTAGCTGTATCAGCTATCCCTCAGCAACACCACCAGATAAGGAAATCTCTCTTTAAAATGATGAAACCTTCCATTACTTTTATGCACTATGATTTATTTAACAGTTAGCTGAGGAAGGGGTTCTTGAATAAATACCATAAATACCTCCAACAACCTTTTCAAAAGAAAAAAAACCAAAGGGCTTTCCAGCTTTCATGTGTTAAGAATATTCACATAAGAAACTGGCAGCTCCCAGGTACTGCCTGTGCCACATATCCCAGCAACAGCAACTTTAGGTTCCTTGTTAATACTCCCTTACATATCCTTCCTCAAAGGATTCTTGGGCATCTTACCACTGGACTGAACACAGAGCTGTTTTCTAATGGTTAACCATGATGACTGCTGTGAGCTTCCAGGATGCATTCACTCTGTGAAAATGGGTTAGATTTCATGCTTCTAAATGATATATAAAATACACTGCTTAAATTGTAATATATATTCAGCTGCTTGCAGCTTCCCAAACAATCTGGACTGCTTAATGTTGCTGACTTGTTTCTAGCATTTGCTGCTGCAATAAACTGTATGAGAAACATTTGCCTTCTTCCATATCACTAATATATTTTGAAAGAAAGCAATGCTCCACGACTCTGAAAAAAACTCCATTTACCCATCACATTCCTCCCTAACAACTGCACTCAAGGTCTCTCAAGTGGTCTTACCTGCAGTAAAAGAACATCCACTATACACAGATTTCATACACCAGGTCATCTAGGTAATACACATTAGAAAAGAGACTGACCACAGCTAGAGAAAGGCTTAATCACCCAAATACACATTAAGTATCATATCATGCTGAGCAAAGCTCTTAAAGATAAATATCATTTGTGTAACTCAATAAAAGTCACCTGGGATATGGGACAGGGGAAAAAGGAACAAGGAGTTCTCAGCAGCACAGAAGAGTCTGAATTTTTCAATTTAGTGAAAATCCAGCTCTGAATTTTTCACAAAATATCACAACAGAAATATATGATCTTGAAGATCACCTTCCTTAAAACCTGCCTCTAGGAATTCCTGTACTGCTTGTTTCTTTCTTTTACAAATGGGTTAAATGCTACCTGTTTTCCCCATCAACAGGCAGATTATTTTTTACTTTGTAACACCATTCTCCCAAGTTTTCTGCTATAAAAGTTTGAAAAGCCAGAGCCATGGTGGTCTGCAGCTTTTTTATTGCACTAGCCCTTTACCATCTCCCTGAGCCAGACATCCTGCTTCCCAGTGATCCCACAGCCCACTTTTCTGGAGATGTGGGAGGGATGTGAGGAGATAAGTGATCAAAATACATACAGAAAAATAATTCATTTTAAATATTAAATGGGGGGTTGTAAGCAGTTTATTAATTGCATCTTTTAGATTAATTTCTGCTTCCATTAGGTCATGGCACGGTGAAGGCATTTAAATCAAGGGATTTAAAGCACTCTGAATTAGTTTAATAATGCTAAAGCTTACTGTATATATTCAAGTACTTAACTCATAAGAGGTACCTTTTTCATTACTTGAAAACTCAAGTGTATTTCATTACCATTCCTGGTAGAGAACTTAGGAGTTGAGGACAAATTTAGCTTTTTCCATGCCAATGCCTGCATTCACTTTGCAGCTTTATAAACTCCAGAATTGCTTAATACAGGTAAATCTCTAAAATAAGTAACCAACTAAAGAAAATTTTTCTTCCAGAACTAGAATAGTAACTAGAATGATACTTCTCCTTTCCTGCAATATTATGTTGTGGTACTAACTCAGAAGTTCAAAACATTTTCATTTCTTTATTACCAGTAACAATCTAGGAAATGCTGCCATCAATAGTAAATCTCCATGAAGTCACACTCCTCTGGTACATTTTGTGCATAGCAATCAGTCCATAATGCAATCTTGTGTTGTTTAAAATTCAGTTTATTCTTCAATTACTCTGCTAGCCTGACTCTAATTTATTATATTTTCTGGTACATTTGATTTTGGATATTATGACATCCTGGCTCATGCCATTAGAAAGGAAATATAAAATGGTGAGCATGTCTAGGAACAGCTGAGACTAAGATAGCAACAGCCTGGAAAATTAACAATATCACTTTCTCTGTGCTCAGTTAGATCTCTCCTGCATTAGTGCTAAAAAACATAAATCACAGTATTTCTCCAATAAAGATTGACATCCAGAAATAGCCTCAGAGGCACCATAAAACCTCAGCTAGCACAGCAGGCAGTTTGGGTGGTTGGGAGGGTAGATGGCAGCCTCTGAGCCAACCAAGACAGCTGAGCTACAGAAGAAACGAAACACCAGCCCTGCTGCTGCTCAGAGTCCACCAAAGAAACCAATGTGGTTCTAAATGTCAGAGATACTATACATATTGATTGTTTATTTTAAACCTTGCATTGGCTCAGTCCTAGCTACCATTTCTTTCTCCCAGCACCCACAGTGAAATAATATGCAGCAGCCAGAAGTCTTCTCCGAGTAGCTTTCTTGAGAATCCCAGCAGAAGGGAGAAGCTTTGCCTCCTCCCCTGTCTTGGTGACCGACTACATTAACCTTCAGGGCATGCTGCCAGCCCCACCTGCTTACTCAGGCTTTTGCCAGCAAGGGAAACTCTCACCACACTGATTTGTCCTTCGAAGCTGCATCCTTTTTTGCTTACTTCTTATTTCCCTCTACTACATTTGGTGTTTGAACTCCTGCATCCAGAGGATGGAAAGGGCAGTCCTGATGAGGAAACATCAGGCAGGCTCCTGTATTCACATCTGATCTTTTTCCCTACAACAGATTGTGACAACTCCAAACATGAAAAATCCTCACCTACCTGCACAGCTTGCTTTGTCTCAAGAAATTCCACAGTGGCTTTTGAAAAAACATCTATTTCCCTTCTTTTGTCTCTTCTTCAGAAAGCCCGAAGACAGTTTGCCAAAACAATACTCAAGAGTGAAAAATCTGATTGGACCCAAATGCTCCCTAATCATTTTGTCCTCCAGAAAAAAAACCCAAGCAGACTACCTTTCCTCTATAGGATAATNTCTAATCACTCGATGATTCTATGAAACCCAGGCAGCTGGACCTCAGAAAGGCTGCCAGCACTGGAAAGAACTTGCAGTGGGGGAAACCTGACTGAAATGCTCCCTAATCATTTTGTTCTCCAGAAAAGAAACCAAGCAGACTACCTTTCCTCTATAGGATAATAAAGCTTTCTTCTGTCTCTAAGTTGTCTTGTAGCTCAGGCAATATTGCCAAGTCTTTCTAAACCTCATAAGTAGTAAGGATTTTACTAATAATGTAGTTGCTGCAACTGTTGGCAGCCATTTAAAAGGACAATATTAAAAATTACATGTAGCAATGTTAGAATATGATGATCCAGGTTGCAAGCTAATTTACAAAATCAAGAAATGCCAGTTTTCAGCTTAGCCATTGCCTTTCAGTTTTTCCCCACCCCTCCTGAACCCATGTTGTAACCCAACTGCTAGTTTCTGTTCAGAAGCTTTCTTCCCCCGTGCAAACAACGGACACAAAAGTGAGCAGCATGAGGGACACATAAGTGTATTTCCAATGGTAGCTTGCTTGATTTCACACTTAAAACTACAGAAAGAATGTTACTGGCACAGAATAATTTTAGCTTGTGAAGTCTGATGGAGTCAGATCAGGCCACACTTTGGTAGGATGCAGAACTGGGATGGGATGGCTCTTCCCTCCTGTCAACTGCTATCCTGTTTCCCAGCACAATGAAATATATCATTGCAATGAGAGAAAATAGCTTCTCTCATTTGATGCATGGGTACAGGAAAATATCTTCAGCAAGTTATTTAAAAGCACATGACACTTTAGCTCCAATCATTTTCTTTTCCCAATCTCATACACCCTTAAGTAACTTATCTATGTTTATGCTGAAATAAATGTACACACTGAGGCATCTCCCTGCACCAGCCTTCATTAGCCTGTGTTTGAAACAAACTATGACTTCAGACTGGAGACTCAACTTTACTTCCCAGGCTGTAGAGAATAATCATCAATAATTGACACAAGATTAGATATGAGGAAGAAATTATTGAACTATGAGAGTGGTGAAACACTGGAACAGTTTTTCCAGAGAGGCTGCAGATGCCTCCTCACTGAAAGCATTTAAAGCCAGATTGGATGCAACCTGATCTAGTGAAAGATGTCCCTGCCCATGATCTTTTAAGGTCCCTTCCAACCCAAATCATTCTATGTCAGTCAGCTTCATTTGGGGCACTGCCCAGGCATGTAATGGAGACTTAGAGTACACACTAAGAAAAGAAGGATTTGGATACAAAATGATTTGATAATCTGAAAAAATCCCTCAGTAAACAAAGGAAGTTTACAGATAATCGTATTAAAGATTAGAGTTGTTTCAAAACAATGTAGAATGTATTTGAGAACATCTGAGAAGAAAGATGGTAGTTTTAAAAGCAAAACCTTGGGGGAAAACATTTTCCTCTCTCAAACAGAAAATTGTAATTCACTTTATGAAATTCTAATCCTCTTCAATTCATGTTAAGAGAGCATTTTCTCCAATAAAGAGGTTTATCAATTAAATGCAATTATTTTATAAGTAAAAAATACATTTAAATACAGTTTTGACATCTGATTAAACAACTGGTTATTCCACTTTTTTGACTCTCTCCATTTTATTTCAAATTTGAGAAGCAGACTAATTTTAAGTCAGAAAACTGAGTAAGTTTACTATTAAATAAGAATAGAAATTAATCTCTGGACTACAGAAAAATATGACAGTAGAAGCAATCTTATGTCTTTCTACATGCACATACTCAGTTGGAAAATCAAGCAAGTCAGTCCTATCTTTATAAATAGTACTATTTTTCCATCACTCATTTACTGTTTTCCAAACTTTTGTGGAGGTCATTTATGTGAAAATCTCCCCAATTTGTTCATAATATTATCTACAGTCAATGTTGATAATCAATAACATTTATACAGATCTTCTATTTAAACAACACATTACTGAAGCTCCTCACTGGTATAATTGCTGACAGTACCAGGAGAAAAACTACAGAATTGAACAGTAATGAGTAAAAATATTGGATCAGATTTCTAGAATGCCTTTACCTACTATATGTCAATTTCATTCTTCCATAAAAATGCTTACTGTTACAGCTAAATTTGGAAGGATTTCTAAGTTAAGATATGAAAAGAGAGAAAAAAATTGTCAAAAGAAAGAGTAGAGGGTTTATTTTTGCCTTTTTATACTTTTTTATTTATTTACATATAGACATTAATTTTACATATAGAAAGAGATACATATGTGAAATAAGTTCAATGACAAGTAACCAAATGCTTTACTATAATCATATCACTGCTGTGCTGAATTCAGTGACTTCCTTGGGAGCAGAAGCAGGCAGAAGGACTCTCACACCCACAAAGTCACCACTGCAGATTCAATTGTTCAGTCAAGCTATAGGGATGGCTAAGTAGGACTAGCATGTGATGCATCACCTGAAAACTGGCATATACAGGATAGCAACTGCTCCTAACACATCTGGGTGCATTGTAGTGAAGCCCTGTCTCTCCCACATTTCAACTTAACCCACTTAACAGGTTTTCAGGTATACATGACCTCACCTATGTCACAGCTTTAGAACAAATCGTTATCTTTATCCTCAAACTCAGTACAGCAGCTAAAACAGAAATCTTTTCTCTTTAACCCTCTGAAGCAGAAAAGAAAAATCACAGGATAATGTCGACACTACTGCGTGAGGTAAGTTGCCTTCCCTGAACTTGAGGCTGACTTAAAGATAAATGATACCTGCTGTGAAATCCATATGGTTCTGATCATTTGTAGGAAGTAACATATCAAAGTTGTACTCACAAGTTCTTCATCAAATATCTTCCACTTCATAACGGCATGACACTTAGTTATGAACATTTCCTGACTTCATAGCCTTTTAAACTTCTTAAAATATGATTTAGGAAAGCATTACACTGCTACAGCATTTCTCTAGTCAGTGGCACGCATCTCTTACTGCAGAAGAAAAGGCTGTAACAGTTTCATTTCACACTCCAGTAACCCAAAATTCTGCATTACCACTTACTTTAGTGTTAATTTTCCCATAGATTCTCTTTTTCTGCTTACATGGCACAACAGCTCAGGTCAAGTGCACAGACAAGCTGTGCTGCTGATTCTCCCTTTTACCACTACTGAATCACCTTCACTTTTGCTTCACTGGAAAGTTACTTCCCTTGCAGAAAGCAGGAGAGCAACAGTCAATAGATTAAGTCAGCACCTATCAGTCAAAATGGATTTCAAAGAGGGGTAGAAAAAACCCTCTCCACAACTAAGCCCACAAGTATTATTTATGCAGGATCATGGCCACACTGTATAAATAGACCATGACAGGAATATTTGCTACTGTACATACAGTGAAGCCTAATTCAGCTCATGTCACTTCCAGCTACAGACAGACACTTAGCAGAAGCTATAGAATATAAAGGTATCAGCACTGAGCAGGCATGCTGAGCCATCCCCCCAGATAACTGGAATGAAGAGTAATTATTCTGCCAGACAAAATGGAAAGATACTTTTTTTTTTTTACTGGTGATTCAAAAAAGCAGCACATTTAGTGTTTGCCACTGAATTCTTCTGAAGCTTTGTCATGTATAAGTGAAGATCTAACTTACATATGTTTTTAAGCCTTTTCGATGAAATGCATGAAAGATCCAGAAGTACACAAACAAATCTACATTTTGAGATTAATATAACCTGGATGAGATTAGCTTTACCTTTAGCATTTAAAGGGAATTGAAATAGTTAAGAAGTGAATCAATTCTGAAGGCATTCAATACTCAACAAATATTTCATATTGGTTTTCTTTAAGGCAAGGAAACCTCGTGATTTTTAAAGCTTTAATCTTCATTAGAAGCAACAATGACAGCTCAGAAATAGACTACTTGTAAAAACAGTCCAGGAATTGACTTGTACAAATTTATTAACATAAATGCAAGATCTAGCACAGACATGGAACTATTTTACTAATTCTTCATTAGATACTGTCAGTAACAATAAAGCTGAGAAAACCTCTTAGCAGCAACCAAGACAAAGACAGGAAAAAGAGGCCAGATGGAAGGAAATCCTCATCAACCTGCTCCAGACAAAGCTGGACTGAAAAAAAATGTAGAAGTTTAAAACCCAAATTATTTCAATTAATTGTCAGGGCAGTTTCAGGGAGCACTGAGGGTGTGGATGATAGCTATGGTGCATGCATACTGTACCAAAGGCAGAATTAACAGCTGTATGATCAGAATGGGGTTTTACAGCAAACTCTTTGAACATGACCAGAAAGTTTATACAACACATTAGGATGTAAGTGGTCCTGGTGATGTATCAATCAACTTCCCCTTACAGTTATTTCAGTCTGGTTACATTCTGAAATTTAAAACAACTTATTAAAAAAATGTAGGAGAAAAGGAAGATATGAGGCAGGGAAACAACTAGTAAGAGTCAAGAACACAAGTAAAGGTGAGTTATTGGTAAATAAATGCATGAACTTGGGAGTACAATGGGGCCTCAATTCTCCTCTGCATTAAGTGGCAATAGCTGTTACTGGTTTCTTTTTTCTGCAACTTTTATCTTCCAAATGTGTATAAGTAACTTAATATCGTACATAATTAATAATTAATATATTGCCAATATTCAGTGCACTATCCATGAGGTACACACAGATGTTAACATTTCCAGTGTCCTTCTGGAGATGTGACTGGCTCTAGATGTCGACTACTCAGCCACAACGTGGATTTTGAATGTACTGTTCCACACAGACTGTTACTGAAGGCAGTGGAAGAACCAACTGTGAAGCCAAAAGGTGGTTAGCTTAAAAGCCTTGTGGGTTTTCTTGTTGTTGTTTTGCTTTTGCTGGTGTAGCAGGTAATGGTGTCAATTAGGGGAATGATTTGGGTGACAGCGCTATACTTGCAGAAAACCCCAGTAAAGATTCTATTCTACTGTCATAAGAGCACGTTGCTGATACAGCCTGTTTCATCTGAGGACCAACACAAGGTACACAGACAAAAGCACATTCACATTATGACAAAGTAAAATGCATCAAAGAAGCCTCTCTCATACTTTGTTCAGGAATGGCAACCAGAACTTCATAGTCAGAAAAACCATGACACACCTAAATTCCAAAATGTTGCTTTGTGTCAGAAAAAAAACCCCATGGTTTGGTTCTTTCAAAGCAAACACAACATTCCTGTGGCAGAAATATGACAGCTTATCCAAGCACAATACAGAAACCACTGAAAACCACTTTCCACAAACTGGTTTCAGTACACAAGTCAGCAAACTTTTACCTCTGCTTGATTTTCTATTTGCCTCTGTTGTGCCAAAGAGCCTCTGCTGCACCAGCTTTCTTTTTCCTATATATGAACACAAGCCAATCTGAAGAACAAAGAAAGCCACCAGTATTCTTTGGGCTCTCATGGTCAAAACTGTGAAAATCTGGCACTGCATTAATAGAAGGTTGTCTTCAGAGGAGAGCTCAGAGTCAAGGAAAAATTGTAGGCAAAGAAAAAAATCTACACAAAGAGCACAACTACAAGTCTCTATAAAATGTCAATGTATAGGAAGACTGACTTGAACCCAGTAATAAACTGTTTATCCCCTATCATTTTCTAACCAGCCAGCCCCTGGGAATGCATGATGCTGCACCCTGACACCTTCCACTGGGCTTCTGCAACCTCTTCAGAGAAGGTCATGCGAACACAGAGCAGCAGTGCTACCTTGGGGATTGGCAAGAACATGCCAACACAGAAGCAGGTAGCTTGCTGTCCATTTTTCCTCACTGTGCTGGTTAATATTTGACAGCACCACTCCAGGTAACCTAAGCCAAAAGCCCCTCTTTGTCTTCCTGCAGCTATTGGGTTCCTCCCTTTGTCCTGACACAGACTGGGTCTCCAGTTATGCTCTATTGCTAAAAACGTTTTGGAAGGAACAATATAAATAAGTCATAGTTCCTTCCTCTTCATGATCTAGAAGTACTTATTACTATCACAACATTTTAAAATCGTATCAGTGCATATATTTGATACACTCCTTGACTGAATTACATATTGCTCTACAAACAAGGGTTCTTCATAGAAAATCTGTACACCCCATCAAACAGTGGTTAAGTGTGACAAATCTCTGCAATGAAATACAAAAACTCATTCTCCTTTGTGGAATGAAGGGAAAAGAGCCAAGCAAAATGCAACATCCATCACTCCATCCCAAAGTAAATCATCTCTGACTGGGCAAAAATTAACTTCTGTCTAATACAGAGCTGACACACTTAGAACTTCACAACTACTTTCTAACACAATTTGGTCTGTTTTGCTGTGAGACAGCAAGAAAATTCTAGGCATTCTTTACCAAATACCACAACCCTAGAGCAGTATCACAACTTGCTTACTTAATAGCTCAAAATAAAAATGTGACTACAGATATGTTACCCCAAGGTTCCATTTTTTAAATAAAAATAGGTCCCAGTAATTTTGTGGAAAAATCACAGAAATGCAAAACAAATTAAAATCTTGCACATTCACACAAGTTACCTGATTCTGTATCAAACAACTGCATATTTAAGCTTTTCACTATCTACTGCACAGCTCAGTGTGAGAGACTCAGTAAGATTTCCAACCCTCAAATTACCTGCAAAACCAACATCAATTGAAAAAAGCATCTACAAGAATGGAAAGGATTAACATCTAGGCACATTTATATCAGTAAAAATACTTTAGAAATAAAGAGATCCCTGTAGTATTGCAAAGCACATTACAAGGTTGAAGTCAGCTCAGGTGCAGCACTGTAATGCAGCAGCAGGACTGGGAGCAGCTCTTTCCATGTCAAGTAGATAAACCTGGCCCCCAGTTCCAAGTCACCTACCTACATTATCTCATGCAGAACACAGAACAGTCAGTATGAAAACACATGACAGTTTTATCCCATGAACTCTGCAAACATAAATCCTGACCCTGAAAACATTTACATGCAGGCTTAACATTAAGCCTAAAAACAGATCCACTAATTCCAAAGGAAATACTTGGATGTTTAAAATTAAACATATCTAAGTGCAAACACCTGGAGGATTGGGGCCAAAAAATCCCCAAAAGCACACATCACAATATTTTTTTAATTGCTCAACAGACATCATGACTCAACAATTAAATAATACTGACACTTAAAAGACTTTTTATCTTTGAAAGGCACTACAATTTCTAAACAACAAACTCCACTGACCTAATAAGGCAATTAAGCAGCATGCAGTTCAATGGGGTCACACTAAAATTGCTTCTGCAAACCAAATCAACAAAGAATTTTCACATATCAGAGACAAGCCACTGCTGTATCAAATAGGTAACCAAGTTCCTTTGATGCCTTTTACACCACGGAGTCTTTTAACACTGAATTAATTCTGTTTTCTTATTACAGTTCTCCAGGTCTAACAGATCTTTTAACAAGCAGCATCTTGCTGATCTGAGACAATAACTTATATTTATCCAACGTACAGGACACATCCTATCCTTACACATTTCATTTTGATATACTTGGTATCACTTCTTCACAGTTGCTTTCAACTATATTAAGACATTTTTTAAAAGTACAGAAAAATGGGATAAAAAAGAGGGGGAGATTTAGAAGTGTTTTCAAGTAGAGAGGTTTCACTAGTAGATAAGAAATTTCTGCTGTTTTTTAGTGATACAGGCCCATAAATATATACCAAGACCAACAGACTCTTCAGTGCAGGGAAAGCCTTACAAAGAAACAAAGTTCCACCAAGGTTGTCAGTGCTTCCACCAGGGCAAACTCCAAACAAATAACAAAGCTTGCAATGTCAAAGCCAACATTTTTGTAATTACACCTGACAGGTTTTAGCAAGCTTATTTTTTAACCTAACCTGTCTTAAGAGAACAGTACTTTCCCACCCAATCATCAGCTTACATTCCTCTTGCAAAGTTTCATCCCTAAATTGTAGCTTAATATTTTATTTATTTATTTTTAATAGAAGATTCAAGTTCTCTAGTAGGAAATCATGCTATGTTTGCAAATCTCAGCCCCAAGTCCAAAGCCCTGGGCTCCCTCTTGCTGAAGCCACTAAACAGAGTTAAGAGGTAGCACAGCTAAAAATTCAGTGCTGAAAATTCTTATTTTAAAATTATGTTGGTTTTTTCCCCCCCAATATCCAGAGATTTTAGAATTGCAATAATAAAAGCACTTCAAAAAATATAGCATTACATAATTGGGCACAATGGTGTTCTTTGCAGCCTGCTGAATTTGGGATCATTAATTTTATATTGCATTGTGTTCAGGGAAGAGGATTCCTCCCTCAGTGAAGGAAAAGTAGTAAATGATAAAGGATCCTATTAAATCTTCTAGTTCCAGTAATTATGCTGATTTATCTGCTTCCATTTTGGGGAAATTTGTTTAAATAAAGTCAGGGCAGCATATGGTACTAACATGTTTATTTTCCAAGTGGTAGGGACACTAACCAAAACCATCTGATGTTTCTTCCTAAGCCTCCTTGATCTGCTGCTGGATTGCAGCTTAGAATAAAGCATCGTGAAGCCAAAAGAAATTGGGTGGAAAAATCATAAAAAAGTCAGTAATTCAAAATATTTATTTAATGAAAACCTAGCTCTGAACAGTCTCTCTTTTGAACAGAGGCTTAAAAGCATTTATCATTCAACATTTTTTTCCAGAAACTATCAAACATACCCCAAAACTAATCCCTAACAGACGTTTTTCACTTTGCACACAGAGGAAAAAAAAAACCAAACCCACAATATCATGTAATTAAAAGGAATTAAATGAAGCTCAGAAGTACTTAATAGTGGCTTTCTACAGGAGGAAACAATCAACGCTATGCATTAGGAACACAGTAAGAAAAGTCACAAGTGACTGTCAGATTTGCCACTACCACAGCTCCAGCAACTGCTTTCTCTATCAGTTGAACGAGTACTAATATTCTGTTAAAAGCAATTGTAACTGTAAAGTTCAGAAGACACGAGGTTTTCAGGTTTTAAACCACACAGTCAGTGATGAGAGCTAACAAACGGGGGCAAAAAACCGGAGAATCCGAGTCAAAGCACCGAGGACTAGAGTTAACATTCTGGAATAGCTGCCAACTACACAGACTTCACAGACATTTTACATATAGCTCCGAGTTCCGCTGGCGCAGCTGTAAAACACATAACCTGAAACCAGCTCCTGCAGCAGGGGTTCGCTCGCAGCTGTTCTTCTGCCGCCCCCGCACGCAGTAATTTGACTCCTTTTCAGGCACCAACTTCTTTAGTCAAGCTGCACGAGAGCAGCATAGGTGTATTCTGGGACCCCAAACACTGGCAACCTCTGAAGCAGGTCCCCAGCACCCGAGTCCACAACTCGGCTTCACACAGAAGCCGCTGTGGGTCCAGGCTCACCCCGCTCACCTCTGGCGGGCAGAGTGTCCATACAACAGCGGCACCCATTCTCCGGGCGAGGGCTGGGAGGCAGCTTCGCTCCGCCTGGGCAAGGGCCGGGCCACTCTGGCCGGAGCTCTGGGACGGGGTGGGGGGCTGCCCACAGGCGCACACACCTCACCCTCGCACGTCGATTCCCGAGCCCCGGCCACTCTCCCGTACTTGTTGCCCCTGCACGGCGGCCCAACCTCGCGTCCGCAGCAGGCCCAGCCTCGCCACCCCTCCGAGGAACCCTCCGGCGCTGCTGCCACCCGCCGCGGCAGAGAGAAGGGAAGGTGGAGAGTAAGAGGGCGGCACGGCCACCGCCCTGTCCGGCAGCCCTCCCGCCACCGCCCGCTGAGGGAAGGCTGAGCTGCCCTGCTCCGCGGAGGGGCAGGGAAGTTACTCACCAGCGCCGGCTCCATGCCGCGCTCTGCTCAGCCGCCGCGCCCCTCAGCCGAACCGGCTGCGCTCGTCTGCCCTCTCTGCCTGGCGTGAGGCAAACTCCGGACAGCACTTGGCAGAAGCGCGTCTCTGCCGGGCCGGGCCGGTGCTCCTACCTCCGCCCCCCCGACCCTCCCGCCCCAGGCAGCGGCGTGGCCCAAGTGACAGCCGCGCTCCGCCACTCCGGCGGCAGCCCCAGGCGCGGGGCCGGGCGGCGGGGCGCACTGCAGCCTATGGGAACGGGGCCGGGGCGGGCCGCGGCGGAGCCCCAGGCCGGGGTGTCTCCGCCAGTCGCCTGATCGGAGAGAAGAGCCAGGGGCAGCGGGGGATGGGGGCGCGTGCGGGCAGAGGAGGGGGCTGGCCAGGAAGCTGCCCTGCCCTACCCACACACCTGTCCACACCCGTCCGAGCTCTACGGTCTTAGTAGGGGAAAACCTCGAGGGGCTCGGCGCTCCCTGGCTCTGCCACCGAGCTCGCTTCCACCCGCCCAGTCATGGGAGAGCCAATGGTGACCACCCCACTTCTCCTTCCCCCGGCGCGGGGTCCGCAGCACACCCGCCCCTAGGGCAGAGGTTTATGGCGGGGCCAACCAGCAGGTAGCACAAGAGACAGAAGCCCACCGAGCCGGCTGCCGTTCCCGCTTTCCACTCGGGCAAGGGGGCCGGGCGGGCCCTCCTGTTGCCGCAGGTGCTCGGCGGGGGTGTGGCGGCGGTGGCCTGGTTCGCACCGCCCCGGCTCCTCCCCTTCGGGGTCCTTGCCGTCCTCTGTGCCTGCCCCCGCCGCGTCGCTCCGCCCTCAGCCCCGTCGCGAGTAGGTCATGGCGCTGATCTTCGCCTAAGAAGCTGGGCCGAAGAGCAGGGAAGTGGTCGCTGCCACCCGTCCTTACCGCCGCACCATGGAGGAGGATCTGGAGCTGGAAAGGTGAGGGGTGGGGAGTCGGAGGCTGAGCAGCCCCGGGAGCTCACGGCCTCAGCGGGGCCTCTCCGCCGAACAGGGCCCGGCGTCGTCTTCTGTCCCGCAAGGCCTAGGCAGCGTTGGTGCCTAGCGCCGTTGGGACAGGCCTGTGGGGCGGGGGAGGGGGAGTGGAACAGGGCCTAGTGCTAGAGCTGCGCGTCAGTGCGCTCCGAGGCTGGGGCGGCTGTGGGACAGCTCATCCCGACGCCGGGCCTCGGCTCTCGGGCTCTTGGTGCGGGAGGTGGCGGGTGGTTTACGATGGAGAGGAAGGTCCTGTGCTTCGCTCGGGACCGCTGCTGCGAGCGTGCACCCCTGGGAGGTGCGCAGCCAGAGGCTGGCTTGCGCCGCGTCATTGGGATTTAACTTTGGAGCCCTCTCTGAGGGAGCTGCAAGAGAAAATAAATCACATTTTTCTACAAAATTGGAAACTCCAGTACTTCAAAAAACATCAACTCTTTTGGGGATGCATGCTGGTACCATTTAGAGACAAGAAAAGTGTTAAGTGGCTAATCTCATTAGTTATAGTTTGGTGATAGACTCTACATCTCAGTGTTGGAGATATACCAGTTGAATAATTGTTAGAATTGCCCTGTTTCTTGTATGGAATGATGCAAAATGCTTGGCAGTTATTTTGTCAAAATATAAAATTGCTTTCTACTTTACATTTCATTGGGATGAGAGGGTTCATCTCACTGTGCTTGCTGACTGACAGTGTTCCCAAGAAAACACTGAGGATTAAAATGCAGATTTCTATATTTTGGTACTCAGTCACAGTAGGCCTCTCTTGCTTTTGCTTTAGGAATAGATTTCAGTGTTTATATTACAAATTTTGGTGGTAATAATCCTATTCATCATTACTGGAATGACCTTTTTTTTTTCAAACTTATTTGTGAATAACTGCTTTTTTTTAACAACTATTTAAAAAAAAACTGTTACAGTGAAGTGCTGACCTGAAGCTTTCTGAACTGTTCTCCTCATGGTTCTTTTCCTTAACTTTTAAGAAACCATATCTGAGAATGCATGTAGAAAATAACTTGTTTCTGCTTATATCTGGCAAGTATTTTAAATGAGACAAAAGTGACAGCAGTAGGGTGGAGGAAGGGCTAGAGAGCATAATGCTTTCTAAGAGGCCTTTAATTCTTGGTAAGCTACTTCTGCCCTTGGATCATCAGTTTAATAATTAAAGCTTCTTTCTATATATGCATGAATGTTATTTTTACCAGTGCCATTCCAAACCTAAACCTTCTTCATTCGTAGCAAGTGAAAACTCTGTCACAGTTCTTCTATGCTGTCTCCTGGCTGCTATTGCTGTTCTGGGGACTTGGGGTCCTCTGGGCAGTTCAGGGCATAGTCGCTCATTCACTGGCTATAGCTGATTAATCCAGTCTCCTGATGCTCTCCTTCCCAGGAAGCAGATTCAAAGTATTCAGTCTGAGTTTGGATTTGCTATTGCTTTTCTGTGGCAGCATGGTGGATAATGAGGATGAAGTTCAGTATTACCAAGTGGCACACAGTAGGGTTTAACTGTCTGATGTCTTCAATCCATGTTACTATTCACCTCTGTGTATGTTTAATTGGCTCTGAACACATTACAAGCACAATATATTGACTTGATTATCACTTTTTGTCCCGGATCCACCTATCATTAGTTTTTCATACTCTCAGCTTTCATAACAGCTCACTTTGATAGTAGCACCCCGAGTTCAGGTCATGCTATATGCATTTAGGTGTAATACTTGGGTATTTCTTACTTTAAATATCCTTCCTCATATAGTCTTCAAGAGTCTTATACAGACCTTTCTTTATCCTTTGATTTGCAGACATTATTCCTTAGTTTCATATTCAATGACCTGTTGATCATACTCTTCTGTGAGTAGTACAGTGATGGTAGTTAAGGTTTAGAATTTTTAGGCTCTGTATAATACAGATGTAGTATACCATTAATGGCATTTCTGTTCTGTAGCCACAGTATTACCTATTTTAGGTAGTTTTTTAGTGTTTAAAAAAGTGTTTATTTAGAATATTTTCAGTAGTCAGTGACTGTGAATTCAGGCTTGTCTTGGAGTGCAGAAGTCTTGAATAACAGCTTAAGGTTTTTGTATGTGTGGTTTTTAATTCACCATGAGGAAAAAACAAATTCAGCTATTTTTGTGCATTTTTTTTCAGATGTGAAGTGAATTTTGTGTCCTAGCATTCCAAACAGTGATCTGTTAGGGCAAGTCAGTCATTCTGTTTTTATTATTGAAGAGGGTTCTTCATCTTGCTTGTTCTATTTCATCCTTACTGTCACATTTTCTTGCTATTATTTTTCAGTTTTGCTGTGCCTGACTCTTGGTTGACCTTTCATTTGATGTTTTCCTCACTTTAATTGGAAGTGATAGTCACTACCAAGGCTGAATACTAACTGGCAAGTTACCATGTGACTGTCCTGAGGAGATGCTGCTCTGAATCACAGGGAATGCTACAATTCTGTAACAACTCCTGTCGTTGAGTTGAGAGTCAATAATATTTTTGCTGCACAGCATCTCAATTATACTTTTTAACAAGTAAACTTTGTGCCTCGGAGAAGTTGATAGTTCTTACTGTTGTTTTTAACAGTTAAAATAGGAGTATCAAGATTCAGTATGCTCTTCTTTCTGGAATAGTGTGATCACTACTCAAGCTGGTGAGAATATCAGCACGGAAATGTGCTGCAAATAGCACTCATGGGAATGAGAATATGGAATATTTACATGTCTGGAACCTGATTACATAATGAATGTGGAGTGTCTTTGCCTTTGGACAAACATTAGGAAATTTGTGGGGGTTTTGTGCCTTTTAAAAATTCTTAATGTTGTGGCTTAGGCTGTATTCTTGACATCCTTGTCACCTTTTTTCTTAGTGTGAGCAGATAGGACAAACCAGCTCACAGGAGTTAATTATAAATAGAATCATCATAAAATCAATAACATTTGCTTTCACTACCATTATTGCAGAAGGCAGTATCTTCAGTCCTTTACTTGTCTGAAGGTCTTGATATTAATTATTCAGATATAATCAGAATACCAACATCTACTTCTATTTCCAGTCCCATGCATGGTTAAAAATAAGTTGTATAGTCAGCATAAAACTACTTGGAGAAAATTGATTTTAAAACCTGCTCATTTTTTTCCTGGGCTTTCAGCTTGCTTTCAGGACGTAGAGTGCCTCAGGAGGTAGGTTTAAGTGTGACTTTGGGGATTGCAGTTGCTGAGTAGCCTGGCCATTGAGCTTGAGTAGTAGTGATAGGGACTGCAAACAGTTATTAATGCCCTGAAGGTCTCTCACAAAGGTCTCTGACTCTGGGAGATGTTGGATATGAACATTTCCCTCCTACTCCAGGCCTGTGCACTTCTGTAACCAACTGTGTGCTGTGAAGCAATTCCAGTAGATACATCTTCATTAGAGTTCTCACTGGGATCTTTAATGAGATGATGGTGTGGATGGAGATGGCAGTTTGTTAGGTTATGTGACTAAAGCTTCTGAGCACACCCACAGAGGATGAATGAGCCCAAATAATGACCAGCCCTGGCTTCTCCCAGGCCCATCTGAGGAGCCACTAGTCCATCTCCATGAGCCCAAAGGAGCACTGGGGCATAGGAGTGGGTGAGAACCTACAGCAAGGACTTAGAGGAATGAACATCTTCTCTGGGGCCTTCCCAGGGCTGGACCTAAGAGACAGCCTTGGCAAAGCGTGACACCCATCAAGATGAGTCAATGCCTTTGGGACTTAAGGGTGTTGCTGCCTAGGGATGTGGGACACATTATGGGATGCAGAAGATGGCATAAGGCTTATTATGGAATGTGTAGAGGAGGGACCAAAGGTGGGGAAAGCAAGAATGAGAAAAGAGAGGAATAAGTGTCAGCCACTGGAGTGTGGGATTTGAGACCTGTTTATCTGTCCTTCAGTACTGAAGCAACTAGGGGTGTGTGAGGGATACTTTCATGTTACTGTAATTCTGCAGCTGAGCTTGAGATGCCAGAATAATGACAAAGTGTTCTTAAATGTGCCTGTGTCCCTGATTTTGCTTCCTATCAGTCCCCTGGTGTTTGGGTGGTACTTGTGTGAAAGTTGCATGCTGCATTTCCTTTGTTCATGCTGCTGCTCTTCCAGTTGAAGCTGGCAGCCACAGGACTGTATTGTAACCAAGCTGTAAATATGAAGAGAGTGAGGAATGCAGAGTCCCAAGAGGCCTCTAAAAGCAAATGTGAAAACTTTGTTTGTATAGCTTTTAAGCTTTTGGCTTACTTGTGTAGAGAATAGAAGAAGTTCAGTAAAACACATTATTTCAAAGAGGATCTGAGGTTTTTTCTCATTTGTCTGCAAGTCAAAAAGGCTTTGTAAAGGTGCAGTGAGTAAGAGTGGTGTTGAAAGACCGATTTTAGGAAGAACATAAGACTTCATCTGAAGACTTCATCTGACTTCATCAGACTTCATCTGATCTTGGAAGTCAAGCAGGGTTGGTGAAAGACTGATTTTAGGAAGAACGTAAGTGAAGTCTGATTTTGGAAGTCAAGCCAGGTTGGGCTTGGTTAGTACTTGGATGGGAGACCACCTGGGAATACCAGGTTGCTGTAGGGTTTAGTTGGGGATGTCCCTGCCCACTGCAGGGGGGTTGGACTAGATGAGCTCCAGAGGTCCCTTCCAACCCAAAACCATTCTGTGATTCTGTGAAGTGACAGCAGGGAAGAATATTCCCAAGGTGAAGTGATAGGAACTATGCTTTTCAGTGTAGTACACTAGTTTTGCACACTTCACTCTTCAGTTATTACTGCAGTTGTATTTGCAACAGCTTTAATTGCTTTTAATATGTCAAAACATTTCTTTGAATCTTGGTGCATAGAAATCTGAATTATGTTAGTAAGAAAGTCGAAGTGATTTTAGTAGCCTCTTTAATTCTTAATTCATTGCAGTGAAGAAGCTCTCCACTTTATTTATGTAAATGCATAAATTGGCAAGCTCTTGTGTTCCACAAGGGGTAATTTTTTTTCTTTTCCTCATATTTAGGAAGGCTGTGGAAGAGTTACTTAAAGAGGCAAAACGCGGGAGAACCAGAGCTGAAACAATGGGAGCTATGGGTTGGTAAGTTGTGCCAAGAGAACATAAATTATGACTGATGCCAAAATAAATTTTACATTTAATGTGTTACAGAATTATCTGCCTTTCCATTTGCCTCACATTTAAATAATTTGTTTTCATCTAGGTATTAATTTGGGCAAAAACTTGAATTCCTGTAAGAAAGAAATTCAAGCAAATTCTGCCTACATTAAATTACTTGACTGAATGTGTTGAAGACAAAGCAATTGGACAACTGGGAGTGGCTTTTTGTAATAGTATTTCCTTATAGTAGATGGAATTGCAAAATTTGAATTGGGATTTTGTGAGTCCTTAAAGTATTGGGTAGCTTCTGCGTCCACGTACTTAGATATTGGCCACGTGTTACTGGGTTAGGTTCTGTTTAAGTTAAAAGAATTTATAGCCTGACAATAAAACATAAATCCTTAAGGCAATGAAAATCATCCTCTAGTAGAGAATCCATGTGAAAATTGCAGCCAAAAATGAACTCTAAGTATAATCCAGTTTTGGAAAGAGGTATTTTTTCATGCAACTCCCTCTCCCCAAGCCCAGGGGCTGATTTGTATAGCAAGTGTGGAAAGAAACAGAGTATTTAAATGTTTAGTGAAATACAGTATTAATTCTTCAGTGCAGTATTTCAGTTTTTACAGATAGATTATCATGGAATGTAATGCATGTAATTGTAATTAAAGAAGTAATAACATGCTGAGAAGAGTCATCTTAAAATGATGTATATGAAGAAGCTGTTGGATCTAGGGATGATCACACAAGTAGTGCACCAGTTGACTCTTAAATTTATTTGTAGATGAGGTTTGGCTTCCTCCACTGGTAATAGCAGAAGATAAGCCTGCACTGTTAACAGTGTTAGCTCATTTCTTGGCTATATTTGTTCTAGTAGCTCTGGAGAGATTAAAATAGTGTCTTGCTGAAAAAAGTTAATCCTCTATGCTTTCTAAACAAGTTGTGGGTTTGTAATATGTTTTAGCCATATTTCTGTTAGAGATGCAGTTTATACCCTTTATTTTAAAATAGTTTAATTGGTTTAATCTCCTGGAGTGGTTATAGCTGTAGTGATACAACATGCTTTTACCCTGTCAGCCTTGCCAAATGGCTAGGTGAGCCAGTGCAGATAATTAGCACCGTGAAGTGTTGCATGTGTCCAGGTACTGTGAATTGGCAAGTTAATTCCAGCTATGGAGACAAAAGATTTTTGTTGAGGGATAACCAAGTGTCCCTGTGCAACTTGACTACCTCTTGTGCAGACTGGAATACCTGCCAGGAGTGCAGGGCTTCTACTGCTAGATCCTTCTTATTCCTTGTGTGTAGAAGATTAGTGGTCCTGCTCAGATGGCTATGAACAACTTAAAGTAACATGCAGTTTGCTAAAGCCTGATGCCCAAGACCTACCAGAGGAGGGGACAGCCAGGGGTGACCTGTTCTTCAGAACAGCTGCAGATTCCACTAGAGTGAAATAATGTCTGGTTAGGCCAGGGTTGTGTTAAAGGTGTAGGAGCAGAGGCTTGTCAAGAAGACTTCAGACAGAGAAAGACTGTTGACATAGGGATTGCCGTGGTGATATCCTAAACTGAGACTGTTGAAGAAAAGATCCTTTCAACTGCAGAGGAACATGAGAATAGCTATACTGGGTTAGACAAAAGATCCATCTCTGCAATGCCTTGTCTCTGTCAGGGGCCAATACCCAGTGCCTAGGAAATGGAGGAAGAAAAGTATAATAATTTAGCAGTACTTGCTCAAGGTACTGTCCCAGCTTCTGGCAGCCTGCAGCTTGGGATATCCTGCACTTAAGAGATGATTTTTTTTTTTGTACGTGATGCTTCTCTAGGAAGTTTCTCTCTCTGATTTTATCCTTACAGAGACTGGTAGTAATCCAATTTGTCTCAGATCCACTGTAGGGTTTGTCACAGGCTAGTGTATGTTGTTGTAAGGAAGGTATAAAGCCCTCCGTAGGCAGACTTCCAATAAGGCTTTGGCATATTGATCTGCAAGTACAAGAGACCAGCAGCTGGAAGCCACTACTGCTGTCTTCCCTTGAATTTTTTTCCTGCCCCATTGTGCTGTTCTGGTCCTGATCTGGCCCAACAACTAGGTATTGTATGTATGCATGCATGGGAGAGGAGATAATCAGTAAGATATTTGGAAGGAAACTTAACTATGCTTAGTTGAGTATCTCCAGTGAAATACCATCAGATGTAACTAATGTTAATGGTAAATCCTCAAGGGCTTGAGAGCTTAGATCTAGGACTGACATGTAACCTTGCAATTGTAAACTTCTGAGGGGAAGGTAATTGCTGCTCTGAGCCCCGTGAATAGCAAATGAAATGAGCAGAAAAGTTAATGAAAATGAATGTTAGTAAACCAAATCCAGGAAAGACTAACTGGTAAAAGCAAAAAGACAAGGTCATCACCAACTTGTCTAAAAGGACAGTCCTAACAGGTAAAACACAAAACCTTCCTTCCTTGCCAAACTCAAAATGCTTGCAGGTGTGTTTCATGAGGACTTCTGGGATTTCCTTAGCCCATTGTCAGAGGAGTCATGGAGAAGAGATGCACAAACCCTGGAGACATCTAGTGTAAGGCCAGCAATCCTGCATTGGCACTGCATAGTTGAAGCAACTCGACCTATGAAGAAAAGATTTGTTCTGCCATCTGTCTTTGGGTAAGGAGAAGCAGAGGCTGCTACTGCTCATACTGCGCTGATTCCAGTTTATGTTGCTCTCCAGCAGCTGTTGGATACTGGGAAATACCTTTCTGGAGTCAGTGGCATTTGGCAGGAATTGGTTAAAGGCAGGTGTGTGGGAGGTGGCATTCCTGGGGAACTGTATTGTACATACATTAAAAAGGAGTAGTGTCCCCTGATGGGTGTTGATGGCATCAAAACTTTACCCAGCAAGCCTCTAAATGCTGTTTTGGGACTGCTTTCAGATTCAAGCCCCTGCTCCCTTACTATCCAGAGTGATTAGTTCTCCATAGCTCAAGTGCACAGTTTGAAAAAGTTCCCCACACATCCCTTCCTAACTTTTTGCCGTCTCCTCATGTCAGATGGATAGTCAGCTGCTGTTTGAGCCTAAATTGCAAGCATCTAACCTAGCATAGCTGACAGATTCACAAAAAATGGACCAAGCAGTCAACCTTTAGTCCACAGTCTCCAATACTAAGACTCAACCTTGAAATATTGGGCAGTGTTTGGTAGTATTTCTTCCAGTTTGGGAATGTTTTTCAAGCGTTACATTGTCTTTCAAGTTTGCTGCAGATAACATGGGTAGGTGCTGCAACCTAAAGGGGCTAGCTACTAGTAGAAGAAAAGCTTATCCCAAACAGAGTGATTGGCAGTGGTATCAGGCAAGAGCTTGTGTGGGAAGGGAAATCATCTGAGACTCTTTAGATGTGGAGCAACTTGTCAGTGTTGCCAGTGGGCTGCAGGAGCTCTTAGTTGGTTAGGAGTGGCCTCCATGCTCTCAGATTCGCAGTATCTAGGTCCATGGCAAATTAATCTGAGAAATACTGGATATTCTTATTTGTAGATCTCACATTATTGACTCTTGAGTATTGACTTTTTCCTTGGCTATCCCCAAGATTCTTGCTTTCAGCACTGCAGTATTTCTAGTTCTTTCAGTGCTGCTTTTTTGTGCTCTCTGTGGCCATCGTGATTCTTGATGGGGGTCTCCTACATCCTTATGATACCACATGAATAGACTGATGATTTCAAGCATTAGTAGAGCTAATCACAGGTAAGAAGATGTGTGACAGAAGGGGAAGGGAGGAGGATCCTCTTCTGAAGGTGTCTTAATCCTGGAAATGTTAAGCAAAGAGAAGAGAATCTGTTGCTGAATCTCAGTGACACTGCTGTGCTGCTGGAACTTCTGAGATGAGAAAAGATATCAGAGCAGCTGTCTGGAAATTACCATTTGAAGAGCCAGCTGGATCCAGGATTGGAAGGTGTGGACAAATAGTGTAGGAACACTTGAAATGGTTAGATGAATTTATCCTTGATTCATCAGAGTGTTGGTCACAGATGGAATAAAGCTATAGGATACCTGGGGTTTTCCACTGTGTGTCTAGGTAAAATCAAGCTAAAAGCTCAGCTTTCCTGAAGTGTTTTTGTTGGTTGTATGTTCATAATTCATAAGGTTCCTTCTAGCAGTGGAGTTAGGTCTTATTTTGAGGGCTTGTTCTGCTTTGAGAAAGGCAGTTAAAATGCCACAGAAGCTTCTGTGTGGGAAAGTTCTAGAGGCTTGGGGTTTTTTCTCCAGTCGAGTCTTCAAAGATGCTGGTAGCAAGTGAGCTCAGGCTGAACTGAATGTAATTGTCTCAACTTAAAGCTCATCTAAAATAACGTAAGTAAACCAGGATATTTTGAGATGGCTTGTTCAGTTCTGCATTGTAAGAGCAGATGAAATTGCAAAAAGAAGATAAATTTTGGAAGTATTAAATTATTTTAAGCCCTATTTCTTGAATGAAAGCAATACTAAAATTGCTTTAATTCCTATAAATAGCTTTCTGTTCAGTACCAGATCTGTTGGAAGTACTGCAGAATACAAAATAATGAAGATGAGGCTGAAGTGTTTCAGTGCACTGGAGCTGCAAAATGCTGTATTGCATCTTGTCTTTGAATGGATGTTGCATGACTGTGCAGAAACACTGCAGTGTGATTCCCCTACATCCCTTTCATTTGAATATGAAGAGAAGAAGAAACAGAGTACAGGCAGAGATTGCAAAGTAAATAAGGTAATCTTGTGATCAGAGCACAGGTTCCCATCCAAAGCCCTGCCAACTGCATCTGGCTGCCAAGATCATACTTAAAAGCTTGCCGTGTCCTACCAGGCGTTGTATTTGTGACATCCCCTGTGAAGTGATAACAGCCTAGATTAGTTGGTTTGGCAAAACAACCTCTAGCTGTTAGGGGTTTTTTGCCTTCAGTCACTCTCCTGTTAACTACTGTATCTTCCAGTTGGGAAAAGTGGTAGAAATAAACTTGTAAGTTCATCTGTAATGAACTTTGTTTCCTGAATTGCTGAGCCTGGCTGTGCCAAGCCTGTTTGTATGTCCAGTTACTCAGCAGAGAAAAGACTGTGATGGCATTGTACTCTTGTGTCTTAGATGATGTCTAGATGTCTTAGATTGCAGAGGGTTTGGACTAGATGATCTTTCTAGGTCCCTTCCAACCCCTAACATTCTGTGATTCTGTGTCAGCATGTTTTACTGCTAAGAAGTTGTATGGCACACTTTGATGCTGAACTGCACTGCTAAACTAGATGGCAGGTACTGGCTGGAAATTCTGTCTTATTGCACTGAAATCTACCTAAAATGTCAAATGTTAAAATTTGACCTCTGTTCACAATAATGCATTTAGTCTTTTTTTTTCTTGCTCAAACTGTAATATGGACTCTTCATCATTGAAGAGGAGGGCTGTGGAGTCTCCTTGTCTGGAGCCATTGCAGAGCTGCCTGGACACATTGCTGTGTGAGCTGGTCTAGGTGATCCTGCTCTGGCAGGGGGGTTGCACTAGGTGATCTTTCTAGGTCCCTTCCAACCCCTGACATACTGGGATACTGTGGATAATGGAGAGATTTTGGAATGTGTGGAACTTATCTGTGGGGAGAAAATAGCTTGGTTTAGCTTATTAGAGCATGCAAAGCAAAAAGTGAACCCTTTCAGTGAGTGAGTACATTGCTACAGAGCTTGAGTCCCAGACAAGGCTACTCTAGTATTGCAGGTTGTGTTCTTGCTTTGGTCAAGCCTGCAGCCCTGCTTCAGACACTTCAGTTCAGAACTTTAATGTTCTTTTAACATACATTTTTTTTTTTTGTAGAAGCTTTTCAAATCTGTTCCATGGCACTGGTTACTAATCAGTGGCATTGCATTCCACCTTGCATAGGCTGAGCTTGCTCCCAGCCCTTCAGAAGATACATTGAGGGCAAAGCTGTAGCTGAATTGAGCATTGCAGGATCAGACCTACAGTAAGCCAAAAGCTTGTCTTTGAGGATGTAAATTTTCTCACCTTTAGAAATGTTGTCAAAGGTATCAATGGATTAAAACAGTTGACTTTTAATCTTCACAGTTCCATATATACCATGGATATGTGTAAGCATTATGGGCTTGTTTGTGTGCATGTGTATGTAGCACATACCCTACATCTAATTTCCTTTAAGACTTTGCTGAAAACTGAGGTCGATAAAACTCAGGACTAATGTTTCTCTTCAGTGCCATAAATTAATGGTGCTCCAGAAAAGCTCAGTGGCTTGCTTTTATCTCTGTATGATCATGAACTAATGGCATCTTCTAGCTGACTCTGAATCTCTGCAGTTTTAATTCTTAGTATAGAAGCATAGAATCATAGAATGGCCAGGTTAGAAGGGACCTTAAAGATCATCTAGTTGCATCCCCCCTGCCATGGGGAGGGATGCCAATCACTAGACCAGGTTGCCCAGACAGCACTCACAGTGCCAAAAAGAAATAAATACTTCAACAAGGTGAACTTATTTAGGGCAGATTGTCTCATTCTGGTGCTCTCTCTATATATATATTAGTGCTTAATCAATGTATTAGCTCTTCAGAAGAAGCAAGAGGAAGGAGACAAATGTGAAATAGTTTTTGCCTAAATGCAGCCTACAGAAAGCTGGTAGGAAATGTTCAAGTACAACTGTTTGACTTAAAAGTTTAGGATAAGAGGAAATGGCCTCAAGTTCTGCTAGTGGAGATTGAACATTAGGAAGAATTTCTTCACTGTAAAGGTTGTCAAGCACTGGAACAGGCTGCCCAGGGAAGTGATTGACTCACTGTCCCTGCAGGTGTTCAAAAGACATGTAGATAGGATGCTGAGGGACATGGTTTAGTGATGGACTCTGCAGTGTAGGGTTAATGGCTGGAGTCAATGATCTTAAAGGCCTTTTCCAAACTGAACAATTCTATGGTTCTAAATATTGAGTGTTTTGTGTTATGTTTTGAGTGTAACCTGTGCCATGGCATGTTTAGCACCACGTTCATAGCTGATGTAGCTTGAAGTAGAAGCCCTGTTCTACTGGCATATGTTAGTCTTCTATTTTTAGCTATACTAAATACAGATCTAGACTCTTTTTATGACTTTTTTTTAAGCAGGATTTGACCAAAACAGTGTAGTTTTATATGCAGAAAGTTTACAGAACTCTACAACTAGCTATGCTGTAGAAATGTGTTAAGAAATACATAGCAGAAATAAAACAGTGTGGGTGTTTAATGTGTACTTCTAAAATGACTCTCCAAAGTTCTTTGAGGATTTAGGACAAGAACAATTACCAGTAATGGGTAATAGGCAGACCTGAAGTAAAAGACCATGGTAAATGGCATGTCTAATTAAAAGCCATGAAGTATGCTACATAATCAGATGTGATCTTCACTATATTTTTCTTGTTGGTCTGATGCCTCTGATTATTCAGAGGTGTCAAAGGTTTTCAGATGTTCAGGGTATAGCTTCTACACTTACAAAAATATTCAAGTAGAATAGGTGATCTGAATTAGCATTGTGGTGTTAGGATTCATTGATTCCAGAGCTGACTCAGTAAGTGGCATTGTAATCTCTAACAGCTCTGCTTTTTTAAGAGTAATCCTGTAACTTCTCCATTAGCATGCAGATTCAAAATGTTGTGAAAACAAACACCATGGTGCCTCCCACTATGAAACAAAGTTTTCAGAGTGATTTCTGCTTACTGCAGGAACATATCCAAATTTGTTTTGTTTTCTCTCTCCATTATTTAAGAGATTATTAATTGGGAATGAGTACAGCTGATACCAACATAAATGAGTTGTATTGTACTTGTTTACTAAAACTAGCCGATAAGTTATGTGCAGAAATGTTAAGCTGCAAGAGGAGAAAGAAGCAATGGAAAAGAGTTGGATAAGTATCTTTTTTTGTGTAAGAAAAATGAATGAAACATTTTGTTTGGTGGTTGCCAGAGATATATTCAAGTTGGTATGCTTCATGTGTATATTTTACTGCTACAGCTGTTTGGTTCTTCATGCAAGTGTATCTTTTACTTCCTGAGTATCTCAGTTTGTTACATAATGTTGACTTCAGTAGATCATGGTCTTGTAAACCATTCCAATTTGACTTAGAATGTGTTACTAAATATTTGATTCCTAAACAGTGAAGTTAAGCACCATCAACTCTAAAATATGTTGTCATCCTCTTCTTCCCCCTGCACATAGTACATTGTGAAAATCATCTGGATTTTCACTGCGTTGAAGTACAATAATTTTCATCCTATAAAGAGTAAGATAAAAGGAGAATGGAAACAACCTTGACCATATCTTTCTGTACTGAGAGTTTACACTAGGTGGCATGCAAGGAAAGCCAAAAGCACAAACCTATCTTAAAATTATTGATGTTAAAATCTCAGACTTGTTTCGGGATGGTTTCATCTTGTCTTTTGATCCCTTTTCATTGTCTTTACAGGTTGAAATGTCCTCTTGCTGGTACAAATAAAAGGTTTCTTATTAATACCATCAAAAACACCTTGCCGTCTCAAAAAGAGCAAGACCAAGAACGCGAGCAAAAGGAAGACAGCAAAGAGCCTGAGCCAAGCAAAAGCAGGAAAGAAGAAAAACCAAAGAAACGCAGAATTCACCCCTATACCCCCAGCTTTCAGTCCAGAAGGAGAGTCAGCTACTCTCCTCCAAGGCACCGAAACAGGAACCAGCACACAAAGGATAAGCATGAAAAGCGATCAAGCAAACGATGAGGAGAGGAACAAAAATGTGTTGTTACAAGCCAGGAATGTCATTAAGTGTCAGACTGCAGGGGTGTCTGTGTTTTTCAGGAGAAGAGGATGTTCAAAATTGACTTTTGAACCAAGTTGCTTGTGTGAGAAATAACCTTGAGGTAGCTTTAGAACATTTGTTTGGGACCTTTTAAGAGAAAAGCAAAGTACAGCATGAATCCTTCAGTTGTTTTAGAACAGACATTCCTTTCCCTTTGCTCCATTCCTCTCTCCCTTTCTGACTAAGCTTAGGGTCTTGGTGGTGGGGCGTGATATGTGTGTCACTGCCCAATACAACTCTTTAGTCATGTCACTCTTCTGGAAATAAATTTAAATTAAGCAGAAAACTATTTATTGTGTGAAGTGTAGATATGGTGCTTGGGGACGTGGCTTAGTGGTGAGCATGGTAGAGTTAGGTGGATGGTTGGACTCGTTGATCTCTCAGGTCTTTTCCAACCATAATGATTCTATGA
>VWZO01012035.1:10328-33076 GCA_013396975.1 Bucco capensis
TGCACTAGATGATCTTTCTAGGGCCCTTCCAACCCCTAACATTCTGGGTTTCTATGATTTTGATTCTGTGAGGGGAAGCTTGTAGGAAGCCAACTGGAGATGCTGCAGCTTTGTGAAGCTGTTGAGGAGGAGCAGGAGCCAGCAGAAGGGACAGAAAAAGGTTTGCAGACATCTATTACAAACACTTGGCCTTTCAGACTGGAAAGCAGATTTGAAGTGACATCAGATGGGGAAAATCCCAACACCTGGAGAGAGAAAGTCCCAATTTCTTGGGACAGTGTGGGTCCTTTTCTTTCTCTGATATAACTTAGCTGAATTTAATGGTGTCAGAACTGGGGAGGAACCTGGATTTGATGAGCTGCAGTATGTGGGATTTCCTACTTTCTTTCCTCAAGCATAGAAAGAAAAATGTTCCTTTATCTATTTAATGAATGGAAAAGGTGATGGGAAAGCAGGATATACAATGAAAAGTAGAAGAAAGATCCTTTTTATTCCTACAGATAGCTCTGATAGCAAAGAAACTCCAGGGAGAGAGAACAAAACAATGTGCTTGAAACAGAAACATCTCTAAATGGAATTGTTTCTGTGGGGTTTGTTTTTGGCTGTGAGGATTAGGAATGCTTCGGTAGATGCAGGATATTATCTCTGGCAGTTGGAGAGAGTGAGACATAAGCTGCACAACTGCTTAGATCATTTGAGGGTAATTCCATGAGAGCTGCACCAGGTTACAAGAGCTCAGAATCTTCTCCTTGATTTTTTTTTCCCCCTGTTAGATTATTCTTTAACAGTCAGGAACTGTTTTCACCTGGCAAAACTGCTTTAGGTAGTCAATAGTCTCTTGGAGACCTTGAGTCAGAAGTAGGAGGTGAGGTGCTGCTCATCATCTACAAGTGTGGAAAGCAGGTGACTAGCTTCCAGCAGATAAAGATCTCTGGGTGATCCCATGCTTTCTTGGAGTGGATGCTGGGTGTTCAGTACTGAGCTGCATGAACCTCTAGGTCATTAGGGAATATGCTTCATTTGCTTGGGCTTAGTTTGCCCCAGACAACATTCAAGTGCACACAAGGACTTCAGTGACATCCCAGAACAGTCTCCTGTGCAGCCCAAACTTCTCTCCTCACTGAAGCATGTGGCAAGACTCACAGAAGAGTCTGAAAAACTGAAATGCATTTTCTTGTCCTTAAGCTTCTGAGTCTTTGGGGGTAATTGTTTCCACCTTGCTTTCATAAACTGGTGGGGCTAGAAACTTCTGTTGTTGTTGTTGTTTCAGCCATCTGACACCAAAAATGGGATTTGTAGGAAAAAAGCCACAAGCTAGCCAGAGCTTGCCACAGGAAAAAGAACAAAGCTTACACCCAGGCAGGATCATCTTGATAGGAACTGGAGATCAGAACTGTAGGAGAGAGTGCTTGGAATTAAATTAGATAATTAGGATTAGGAAGACATGCTGGAGTTTATCTGACATCACTTGCTTCAGAAAGGAGATGTGCAAGCCTTCCTTGGCTAGCTCTAGTAAGGGTGCTAGGAGTCTGTGGAGATCCCAGGGGCAAAGGGAAGTGTGGTCTGTATTATCCTGTCACTGGAGGATGCACCAGAAACACTGATCTGAGGAGGAGGAGCAGACAGTCCCAGTGAAGAGGACTCTCCAGTGAAGCTGGAGTACAGTGGAGAAGAGGAGACTGAGAGGAGACCTCAGGAATGGTTAGAAATATGTGAAGGGTGAGTGTGAGGAGGAGAGAGCCAGGCTCTGCTCCATGGCATCCAATGGTAGGACAAGAGGGAATGGGAGCAAGTTGCACCACAGGAGGTTTAGTATTAAGCTGAGGAGGAACTTGTTTGCAGTGAGGGTGCCAGAGCACTGGCCCAGGCTGCCCAGGAGGCTGTGGAGTCTCCTTGTCTGGAGCCATTGCAGAGCTGCCTGGACACATTGCTGTGTGAGCTGGTCTAGGTGATCCTGCTGTGGCAGGGGGGTTGCACTAGATGATCTTTCTAGGGCCCTTCCAACCCCTAACATCCTGTGACATCCTGACATTCTGTGAGTGGCATTTAGGGAGCTTCTCATCTTTGCTGTCTGCTGTGAAAGTTCAAGTGAGGTTGAACCTCACTTCCTCTCCTCCTTTTCTGCTCTGTGGCAGTTTGCTTTGCTTCTGAGAATGTTTAAACATCATGGATAGGTTGAGATTGTGAACTGGAACTTCTGGGAGTGACCCTCATTCCCCTGGGAAGTAAACACAGATGGTGGAGGGCAAAACTGTGCCAGTTTGACCCTGCCTGGCCCCTTGCAGAGCTGCCTGGCTGAGGTGGGCAGCTGCTCAGACTGAGTGCTGGAACCTGAGCTACAAAGAAAGGATCCTAAGGCTGCTGCACAGTGATAGCCCAGGAATTTTATGACTAGAGGAATTAGTCTTTTTTTCAGCACATACCATTTTCTAAAGGGAGGGCACTCAAAGAATCATAGAATCACAGAATCCTAGACTGGTTTGGGTTCGAAGGGACCTCTGGAGCTCATCTAGTCCAACCCCCCTGCAGTGGCCAGGGACATCCCCAACTAGAGCAGCTTGCCCAGAGCCCTGGCAAGCCTCACCTGCAATGCCTCCAGGGATGGGAACTCAACCACCTCCCTGGGCAACCTGGGCCAGTGTTCCACCACCCTTGTGGGGAGGAACTTCTTCCTAATGTCCAGTTTAAATCTACTCTTCTCCAATTTAAAACCATTGCCCCTTGTCCTTTCACTGCAGGCCTTTGCAAACAGGCCCTCTGCAGCCTGCTTGGAAGTTCCCTTTAGGTCCTGGAAGGTCACTAGTAGTTCCCCTGAAGCCTTCTCTTCTCCAGGCTGAGATCTCCCTGTCCCCTATGGAGAAGTGGGACAGAGAATGTCTCTCATGGGGTGTATCGAGGCAAGCTATGCAACTGGATATCTCTGGGACCCCAAAGGTGTGGTTATCTCTTGCTGACTACATCCCTGGCATGCTCTCCTATGGGTTCAATAAACAGCTTTTTATTTGTGAAGAGAAAGGCTAGATTCAGCAGTTTAATGCTGATCAGCACTTCCAGATAAAACATATGGTTCACCTGGATTATAAACTTACTTTGATTGAGGAAGAGAGCTGCTGAAAGTAACAGGTAAATTAATCTTGGTTAACCCACAGTCCCAGAAGAGAGGAGGGTGGCTAATTACAGCAAAGAGCCTGAAATACTTTCCAAAGTATTGATTCAAAGCAGCTAGAGAGAAGGCAGCCTGCATATTAACAAAGCTACACAAGCCCAAAGGCACTGCTGTTGCCCACATCACCCTGAGGAAGCTGAGCAGCAGTGCTTGACACTAAACAGCTTCCATGCTCAAGCTGTGCAGCTGTTCTTGCCCAAATGAAATCACAACCAGATGGGACTTTTAGAACTTCTCATCTTCAGCATCAGCTAAGAAAGTTCAGAGAGAGGTTTCCAGAGGTATAAACATTCAGACTGGTGTGCAGATGTGTGTTTTATCCTATCAGTCTATTCTCTAACACTGTAGGAAGTTGGAGGACACAATGAAGCTCAGGAGTGCACCTGCTTGGCTCTTTTTCATCCCATGACACTTGTTTACATCCTTGTGGTTATGCTGTGAAGCAGTCTGGAGATCTGCTGCAGTTGTTTTACATGCTGAATAATTTCAGCATCTGAAGGCAGAGGTTTCAGTTCTTTCTGTTACCAGTTAGGAAAGGCTTACCATAGCTGGCAGCAGAAAAACAACCCCACACCAGGCCATCTACACAGTATTTGTGTAGATGTTGTTCTTTGTTTTGACTGAGCTAGGCATGGAAAGGTCTGTGGGTGGTGGCAGTTAGGTGCTGACTTCATTTCTCTTATTTATAATACCCAGCTGGGGCCTTCTAAGAGCCAAAGGCCAGAGCAGGCAGTGTCATGACTGGATGCTGCAGTTTAACATCAGGTTCTCATTTGGTTTTAAATCCTTTCCTGCATCATCCAGAGATAAGGAGGGAAGTCTCCTCTTCATGGGAGGAACATTGCTAATTTCCATGTCCTACTTGTTCCTGTACAGCTGAGAACTGCACCCTACTTAGCTCCAGAGGTCTTCTGCTCTTTCTCCAGGCTTTTTGATGTTTGCATACACAGACTTTGTCATCTTCCTAGCTGTAGGTAGAGATTTTGGGGACAAGTGGTGCCTATTGAAATACACTTGTGGTCCCTGCTCTCCTAGTATCTAACTTCCTTGGGATGTTTAGGTAGTGATTTAGGGAGGTATTTATTTTAGGAGGATGAGAAGCATGAAGACAGAGTAATTGCCTCCAATCATGTTGGAAATTTGTAACAAAGGAAGGACCTGAATGTCAATCTTTTCACTCACTGGACTGGTGGATCAAGAATAAAGGAGTCTTTTCCTTTATGATCTACATTGTACCCCTAAGAGCTGCTGTAATGCTTCTTCATTTGCTGTTATTAAATAGAATCAGTCCATTCTGAGGAAACTGCTGTAAATCTCCACTTTGTTGTTTCTTCTTTGTTACAGGAGTCAAATTTATTGAGCCCAATACAGGATGGGACCAAAAAGCCCCAGATAGACAGCAATAAAAGCAATAACTACAACATCGTGAAAGAGGTTGGTAGAGCTGCTAAGAAACTTGCTTGAGGAGTAGATGGAAGGTATTTTTGTTTGGTTTTGTGTGGCATGACTGGTTCTTTGCTTGCTTGCATGCTTAATTCCTTTGTTCTTGTCTTTTCTAGATCTTGATTCGACTTAGTAAGCTTTGTGTGCAGAATAAAAAAGGTCGGAACCAACAGCAGAGGTTGCTGAAGAATATGGGAGCCCACTTGGTAGTGTTGGACCTCCTGCAGATCCCCTATGAAAAGGTGAATCTCCAAAGAGTAGACTAAATCTGCTGAGGAGCAGCTGAGGGCACTGGGCTTGCTTAGTGTGGAGAAGAGGAGGCTCAGGGGAGACCTTAGCTCTCTCTGCAACTCCCTGCAAGGAGGTTGCAGTGAGCTGGGGGTAGGTCTCTTCTGCAGGGTTACCAGGGAGAGGATGAGAGGAAATGGCTTCAAGTTGCAGCAGGGGAGGTTTAGATTGGATATAAGGAGAAATTTCTTCCCTACAAGGGTTGTTAAGTGTTGTCCCAGGCTGCCCAGGGAGGTGCTGGAGTCACCATCCTAAAGAAACATTTAGCTGTGTTTCTCAGGGCCATGGTTTAGTGGCATGGGAGTGCTAGGTATGGTTGGACTTGATGAGCTTAGAGGCCTCTTCCAACCTTTGTGATTCTATAAGTATTGAATTAATGGAGCTTCTGGCAGGGTATCTAAATTCCACTGTTGTGAGTGCTATCATAGATAGGTAAGATGGACAAAAGGCTTTCAGGGGTCAAGTCTGAAAGAATTTCTTTGTTCTTGTGGTGGAATCCTCTAACCTAGTTCCATTTGCAAGTTTTTCAGAAGATCATGAGATTTTGGACTGATTTAATGGCATTGAACATACAAATGAATGATCTGTCTAGGCTTTTAAATAAGAGTACATCTTTCTAGATCTCAATAGGAATCATTGAGAGGAGTTAAAACCTTTTCTGGGCTGCATTTTCCTGAGTATTACACACTAATCTTATGATACAGACACTGGCTTCCACTGTCTGCAGTAAACCAATGCTTGTCCATGCAGGTGGTTCATCAAATCACAGTTAGAATACTCTATAAGAGAAATAGAGAATGGGGATGTTAACATACTGTTTGAACAAGCATGTTTAGGTGTGCCCAGCTGATTTTGTTTGTCTTTCTGCAGAGTGATGAGAAGATGAATGAAGTTATGAACCTAGCCCACACTTTTCTGCAGAACTTCTGTCGAGGGAATCCTCAGAATCAAGTTCTCCTCCACAAAAATCTCAACCTGTTCTTAACTCCAGGGGTAAGTAGTTCATTTTGAGGAGACTATGGTGACTGGAAGAAAAATGAGAGTGCTAAATAAATAATTCCATTAAATTATGCCCTCTCTGCCTTCTCTGTCCTTGTTTTTTCTCTCTCACTCTCTTCTTTCCCTTGTCTTTTCTCCCTTCTTGTAGCTCTTTATGCCACGGTGTTTAACATTGCTGCTTGAAAAGTGAAAACCACTATTACCTCTGGGGTTTATTGGAAGTACCTATGAACATGTGTCACATCATCACATCACCATTAACTTGACTTGGATCTTAGGCATCCTCACTCACTCCAAGTCAAGGCAGAAGCTGCTGTGACTGTGCTGTCAGGAAGCTTGCATGGCAGTACAATCAGATCTAGCCATTTTTCTGGATGGGGTGATTCAACTCAGGATTCATTAAATCCTTGTGCTTGTCTTTACAAATCATGGTCTTTATAATAAACCTCCTTGTCACTGTCCATTTGTGGATGGATGTGTGCATGCGTTTACAGATCTAGTCAGTGGTGGATCTACTGAGCAAAACATGTTGTTAAGAGTGTGAGTCCTGGAGGCACCTAACCTGCATGCATTAGGAAGCATTTGTTCTGTATTTTGTTATTTTTGGGGCTTTTGTGGTGAAGTTAGTGAAAGGTGCTGAGCTGACCACAGTGAGTACTACTGCCCAGATTCCATCCTGTCCAACACTGATCCTTAGGTGCCAAGTGTGGAGCCTGCTTGCACTTGCATTTCTGTTCTTCTGAAGTCCCTCCCAGTCCTGAGTCCCTCCCAGTCCTGAGTCCTTCCCAGTGTGCTTCTGTTCACACTGTGGAGCAAAGTTGCTGTGGATACACACTCTAGGAGCACATCTGACCCTCCTGAGCCTTTAGTCTAAGGGAGCAAAGCAGAGCAGGCTTGAAGCCCAAGTACTACGTCTGGATGCTGGGTCCTCAGCAGCATCCCTTTGTTGCTGCAGATCTGCTCCTCTTACACTGTGCTACTCACCCATAGAAACATAGCCTTTAGGGTTCCTCAGTAGCTCCTGGGGAAGGAGATGTTCTCTCACAGAGGGATCAGACTGCACCGGCAGTGATTTGCTTGCAGGAAATTCCTGCCTCTATCGAGCTAATCATCTCCTTTGGTTGCTTCAGCACATAGTTGGGTGCTGAGTGGGATCAATGTGGTCTCAGTTGTCTTGAAGACCAAAGTTCCTGTAGAGTGAATGTGTGTCTTCACCTTCCACCTGGGCACAGATATTCTTTATGTCCATGTCAGCAAGGTTGGAAGAGACCTCCAAAATCATCAAGTCCAACTGTACCTATCACCCCCATGCCACTAAACCATGGCCCTAAGTACCACAGCTATCTGATTTTGAACATCTCAGATGGCCAAGAAGGCCAATGGCATCCTGGCCTGGAGCAGGAACAGTGTTGGCAGCAGGAGCAGGGAGGTGATCCTGCCCCTTTCCTCAGCTTTGGGGAGGCCTCACCTCCAGTACTGCATCCAGTTTTGNGAAATAAATGTTTCCTAATATCCAATCTAAACCTCCCCTGGTGCAACTTGAGGCCATTTCCTCTTGTCCTTTCATTGCTAACCCTGGAGAAGAGACTGACTCCCACCGGAGAGTCGATGAAAACAAATCTGCTTTTCTAGTTTGAATCTGCTCTTCTGATTTGGATCTCTTTTAGCTTCTGGAAGCTGAAACCATGAGGCACATCTTCATGAATAATTACCTTCTGTGTAATGAGATCAGTGAAAGGGTGGTGCAGCACTTTGTGCACTGCATTGAGACCCACGGGCGGCACGTGGAGTACCTGCGCTTCCTGCAGACCATCGTCAAAGCAGATGGCAAGTATGTGAAGAAATGCCAGGACATGGTCATGACAGAGGTGAGTGGAAGGGTTCAGGTCTTCAGCACTCCTCTTAGGGCTTTTTTTAACACAGAAGTGTTTGGAGGTTGCTTTTTTCTGCTATTGAGACCAATGGGATGTAGTTGTGTGTTAGTGGAAAAAGCCCTGGGTGTGCTGGGGGCCAGCAGGATGTCCATAAGCCAGCAATGTGCCCTTGTGGCATCCTGGGGTGCAGCAAGAAGAGTGTGGCCAGCAGGGAGAGGGAGCTTCTCCTCCCCCTCTGCTCTGCCCTGGGGAGGCCACAGCTGCAGTCCTGGCTCCAGTTCTGGGCTCTCCTGTTCCAGAAGGACAGGGAACTTGTGGAGAGGGTGCAGAGAAGGGCTACTGAAATGCTGAGGGGACTTGAACACCTCTGTGCTGGGGAGAGGCTGAGAGAGCTGGGGCTGCTTAGGCTGGAGCAGAGCAGCCTGAGGGGAGATGTGAGCAATGCTTCTCAAGCCTTGCAGGGTGGGGGGCAGGAGGCTGGGGCCAGGCTTGGTTTTGGGGTACCCAGGGACAGGACTAGAGGCAATGGGCACAAACTAGCAGCCAGGCACTTCCAGCTGAACAGCAGCAGGAACTTCTTTCCTTGGAGGGTGCTGGAGCAGTGGCCCAGGCTGCCCAGGGAGGTGCTGGAGTCTCCATGTCTGGAGAGATTCCCAAGCCAGCTGGAGCCCATCCTGTGCAAGCTGCTCTAGTGATGCTGCTGTGGCAGGGGGGTTGCACTAGATGAGCTCCAGAGGTCCCTTCTAAGCCCTAACATGCTGCAATTGTATCATCACTTTAGAATTTTAAATGGCATCACAAATCATATTTTAGCAGACATTTTTGGGGAGTTTCATCTAATTTTGTAAGGCCATCTGTGTAACTACTAGAAAGAAAGCAGGAGTGTTAGCATGGTGATAGAGAGATGTCTATTTGTAGATGCTGGAGCATGGAAACCTCAAAGTTACATAAACCTTCATTTTCCTATGCTCCTCATTTGCACCTCAAACTTGCCATGTTGTGGCATGGCTTTGCCATGTTAGAGGCTCTAAACTCCTTAGAGTTGTCCCTTTAGATAGAGCAATGGTTTTAAATTGGAGAGGAGTAGATTTAAACTGGCCATTAGAGAGAAGTTCCTCCCCACGAGGGTGGTGGAACACTGGCCCAGGTTGCCCAGGGAGGTGGTTGAGTTCCCATCCCTGGAGGCATTGCAGGTGAGGCTTGCCAGGGCTCTGGGCAAGCTGCTCTAGTTGGGGATGTCCCTGGCCACTGCAGGGGGGTTGGACTAGATGAGCTCCAGATGTCCCTTCCAACCCAAACCATTCTAGGATTCTATGATTCTATAACAGCCACAAAGATCAATAATCATATTGCATTTCTCAAGCTGCCTGCAGGATGAGAATCAAACTAAACTCAGCTGGGACAGTTCCAGCCTGAGTCCTGCAGGAACACTCCTGTTGTGAGGAGAAGAGGGCAAGATGAGGATCTCTTTTAAAAACAAGAAACAGTAAGAAATTACAGGGAAGTAATTGGGATTTGTTAGAGAAGAATGCTAACAGTGATGTTTGAATGGCACTGGAATGGCAATCCAAGAGAAAGGGAACAGTGCAGCCAAATGGTTGGAACTTGCCATGGAGTCAGAACATCTCAGTAGACTACTGAGATACATCTTGTGACCTTCAAGAAGTGGTGTGACTTTGTCTGTGCTTCCAGATGGGGCATGTAAACAATTTACCACAAGGCAAGGCAGAGGATGAGTGTACAGCATGCCTCAGCTACTCCTGTGTTTTCTTTTCCTCCCAGGAAGTATATTGTAGCTGATTGCTGTTTACTGGGAGTGAGGGATGAAGTGAGCATATTTACATGCTTCAGGAAGTGCTTGCAGATGAAGGAGCACCATTGCAAAAGAGTAATAGCTTCAACATTGCTAGTCTGGTTTATTCACTTGTTCTCATATCCTCCTCATGCCTGTAGAGTGCTAGTAATGATCTTTACCAACCTGAAAGATTCCTTGGGGCACTTTTTCTCTTTCCAAGCATGCTTTCAGGTTCCTGGCAGCTTAAGCCTAGCAGCTTAAATCTTATTACAAAAGGGAATGCAGAATTTCCTTTAGAACCAGTTCAATGTGGGAGCAGAGTTTTGTGTTCTCTGTAGTATTCTGGAGTGATATATGACATGGCACCAACAGCTGCTCCACTACTGCCCAAGCTTCAGCAGATGGCAGGGGGGTTGAAGTCCCCCTGTGAGAATCCTAGAATGGTTTGGGTTGGAAGGGACCTCTGGAGCTCATCTAGTCCAACCCCCCTGCAGTGGCCAGGGACATCCCCAACTAGAGCAGCTTGCCCAGAGCCCTGGCAAGCCTCACCTGCAATGCCTCCAGGGATGGCAACTCAACCACCTCCCTGGGCAACCTGGGCAACGTGTTCCACCACCGTCATAGTGAGGAACTTCTTTCTAATGTCCAGTTTAAATCTACTCTTCTCCAATTTAAAACCATTGCCCCTTGTCCTTTCATTATAGGCCTTTGCAATCAGGCCCTCTGCAGCCTTCTTGCAAGTTCCCTTTAGGTCCTGGAAGGTCACTAGTAGATCCCCTGAAGCCTTCTCTTCTCCAGGCTGAACAATCCCAGCTCCTTCAGCCTGTCCTCATAGCAGAGGTCTTTTCCAATCTAAATGATTCAATGATTTTCATTGTTTCTTGGTTTGTTCTACCTTTAAGTATGAAAAACTGCCAAGCTAAGACAAAAATACGACTCAAACCCAAACCATTCTAGGATTCTATGATCACTGAGCCCAAAAAAGGCTGCTTAAAAAAACTGCTTTGTGATCTCTTTTCTTTTTTTTTCTCAGCTGATCAATGGTGGTGAAGATGTGTTGATATTCTACAATGACAGAGCATCTTTCCCAGTGCTGCTGCAGATGATGTGCTCAGAGCGTGACCGAGCAGACGAGAGCGGAGCCTTGGCTTATCACATCACCCTGGTGGAGCTGCTGGCAGCTTGTACAGAAGGCAAGAATGTGTACACAGAGATCAAGTGCAATTCCCTCCTTCCCCTGGATGATATAGTGAGGGTGGTGACCCATGATGACTGCATCCCTGAGGTGAGAGTCATTCAAGGAGGAAGCACACAGCAACTGGAGAAACTCCTGAGAATGTTTTGTTGTTTAGAATGAATGTGCTTGACAAGAGAGGGTACAGAGGGTACCAAGCTGCTAAAGGGCTTAGAACATAAGCCTGAGGAGGAAAGACTGAGGGATCTGGGCCTGTTTAGCCTGGAAAAGAGGAGATTGAAGGGAGACCTCCTGGGTCTCTCTAACTACCTGAAGGGAGATTGTAGAGAGGCAGGGACTGGTCTGTTCTCCCTGGTGGAGAGTGATAGGACAAGGGGAAGTGGATGGAAATTGCCCCGGGGGAGGTTCAGGCTAGACATTAGGAGGAATTTGTTTGCTGCAAGGGTTGTGAGCCATTGGACCAGGCTGCCCAGGGAGGTGCTTGAGTCCCCATCCCTGGAGGTGTTTGAGAGCCAGGTGGATGTTGCATTGGGAGGCATCATTTAGCAGGTTGCTAGGGCTAGGACCAAGGCTGCACTGATGATCTTCAAGGTCTCTTCCAGCTGGAACTGTTCTGTGATTCTATGATTCTAAGTTGAATATTTGCAAGGAGAACAGGGTGGTGTTTGGTAAGGTGATTGAGTGAGAAATGATAGCCAAATATGTTCTTGAACTGAAAATTCCTTCACAGCCTGTTAGGGGTTGGAAGGGACCTCTGGAGCTCATCTAGTGCAACCCCCCTGCCAGAGCAGCATCACTAGAGCAGCTTGCACAGGATGGGCTCCAGATGGCTTGGGAATCTCTCCAGACATGGAGACTCCAGCACCTCCCTGGGCAGCCTGGGCCACTGCTCCAGCACCCTCCAAGGAAAGAAGTTCCTCCTGCTGTTCAGCTGGAAGTGCCTGGCTGCTAGTTTGTGCCCATTGCCTCTAGTCCTGTCCCTGGGCACCCCAGAACCAAGCCTGGCCCCAGCCTCCTGCCCCCCACCCTGCAAGGCTTGAGAAGCATTGCTCAGCTCTCCCCTCAGGCTGCTCTGCTCCAGGCTTTGCTTGTTGGCTTTTTGGGGCAGAGACTTTGTTTTCCTGGGTTTGGCCAGCCACTGCCAGAGCTGAAGACTCTCAGAAGTTCTAGCTGTAGCTGCAAATACTGCAGGACCTGCAGGAGTAAAGACTTCCTCTGTGCCATGCAAAAGTCCCTTCATGATCAACTGATTCTTTTCTTACAAAGAAAAATGCTTGTTTAGCTCAGAAGTTCCTCCTAACATTCATTTCAACTGATGCTAATTAAAAAAACCCCAAACAAATGAAACCTAGCAGTCTGACATGACTTTTCTCCTGACTGCATTGAGCATGTGCAACTCTCTGCTCCCCTTTGGCTGTTACAAGACATTGCCAAGGTATCTGCAGATGTTTCTATCAAACTCTTACATTTCAGGCCCTGGCTCTCCTTTTCTATGAGGTATGTGAACATGCAAGGGAGGAGTGAGACTGAAGTCCTTCTGTTGAGCCTTGTGCTGCTGTTGCTGCACTCCCAGCACTGCACAACCTTTACCCTGCCATTTACATCCAAGTGACAAGTGCAAGCACTGCCTTAGGATTGTGGCAATGCAGGGATTGTAGTCTTACTATCATTTAACTATCAGTTTGATTATTGGTTTGGTCATTAGAGTGGCTGCAAAAACTTTTCCATTTGTCTTCAGGTGATCTTCTAGTAAGTACATTTGTTGCCAAGCTTCTCCTTCAATCTTCAGAACTGAACATAGACATTACTACTGTTGTTAATCCTTGAAAGATCATCTGGATTGTTCAGTGTTTTTGCAGATAGAAAATGTTAACCTTGATATTTTTGTCATCTCATGTGCTTTGTGGTTTGTTGGTTTGTTTTTTTTTTGCAGGTGAAAATTGCCTATGTGAACTTTGTTAACCACTGTTACGTGGACACTGAAGTGGAAATGAAAGAAATCTATGCCAGTAACCATATTTGGAATTTATTTGAGAACTTCCTTGTTGATATGGCAAGGGTAAGCTTCCTGAAACATGAAATGCTCATGTCTAGTCATGGATGGCAGCTGAACTTTTCTTACATTCACTTTTTTGTTTCAAGCTTGACTATAGAAGAGATGTGCTTATTTTATTTGTTGTTAACAATAATTTCTATGTTATTTATCATCATTTAACCTGCTAGTTACTAGCAGTCTTCTACTAGTTCCTTCTACAAGGAACCCATATTACTTTCTCTTTTCTTCCAGAGGAATAAATGGGATGCATGTATAGAGTTAGAAGTCTGTGTATATCTTCTGGGAGCCTGTGCTCCAGGTCATGAAGGTGGTGACTAGACTAACCTCTCACATCTGCAACCTTCTTGCTTTACTCTGTCACTACAGTGAGGAGCAATATGTTCTGTGGCTCATGGAACATGCATTCTTTCAATTTCATTCACTTTTTGGCCTGGTTTTGGCTTTCATTCTGCTGTCACTAACACCTTAGGCAGGTGAAGAGCTCTGCTCTTTCAGAATACTAATGGATAAATGTAAATGTAAAGTACTGCATCTGGGAAGGAACCAGGAAGGAACCACCATGGATCAGTACAGACTGGGAACTGATGTGTTGGAGAACAGCCCTGGGGAAAAAGCTCTAGGAGTGCTGGTGGCTAGGAGGATGCCCATGAGGCAGCAATGTGCCCTTGTGGCCAAGAGGCCAATGGCATCCTAGGATGCATGAAGAGGAGCGTGGCCAGCAGAGCCAGAGAGGTTCTTCTCCCCTCTCCTGTGCCCTGGGGAGGCCTCCCCTGGAATGCTGTGTCCAGTTGTGGGCCCCTCAGCTCCAGAAGGATAGGGAGCTGCTGGAGAGAGTCCAGCCCAGGGCCAGCAAGAGCATGAAAGGAGTGGAGCATGTGCCCTAGGAGGACAGGCTGAGAGAGCTGGGTCTCTGCAGCCTGGACAAGAGGAGACTGAGAGGAGACCTCAGCAATGCTTAGAAATCTGTTAAGGGTGAGTGTGAGGAGGAGAGAGCCAGGCTCTGCTCAATGGCATCCAATGGTAGGACAAGAGGGAATGGGAGCAAGTTGGAGCACAGGAGGTTTAGTATTAAGCTGAGGAGAAACTTGTTTGCAGTTCAGGTGCCAGAGCACTGGCCCAGGCTGCCCAGGAGGCTGTGGAGTCTCCTTGTGTGGAGCCATTGCAGAGCTGCCTGGACACATTGCTGTGTGAGCTGGTCTAGGTGATCCTGCTGTGGCAGGGGGGTTGCACTAGATGATCTTTCTAGGGCCCTTCCAACCCCTAACATTCTGGGATTCTGTGATCTCAAGTGTAAGCTGCAAGGGGCTGGGGCACAGTTAGCACCATAGGCATTCAGTTCCTGAGGACCCTAGTGAGCTTCATAGTGTCATTACTTGTTGAATTAAATGTCAAGTCAGGAGCTGAATTAAGTGTTCCATTCCCTGCTACTTTGGAGGCAGAAAGCAAGGGAAATCTTGTGACTGCAGAAGGATAAAAGACAATAGCAGAGGCATGAGGAGAAGCTGGTGTGACATAATGATTACAGCTTACATTACATAGCCTCTTCTAGGGGGTTCATGCTTCTCCCAAGTGCCTAAGATGAATACCAACTAAAGGAGTTGCTTTTTGTGCTCCAGAAGGGGCTCCATTGGATCCTTGATGCTGCAAAGTACTTTGGAGCTCTTCTGGAGCATGTTGTTGGGAATGTGTGCCCAGCTTTTCCCAGCCCACACTCTGGTACCTTTTGTAATCCTGAAGTTCTCATTCCTTGCATTCTTCCTTGTGTTGAAATAAAGAGGAGGGGGGAAAAGGGGGCAAAAAGGAATCTCAGTTCAGTCGTGCAGCAGCAGATACATACCCCAAAGTAACAGTGTGCCACAAAATCATTTCTTTGAAAGCTGGTGGGAGAAAATACCATGAATTCTGTGGAAAAGAAGGCTGAGTTGCCCTTTCCTGATGTGTCCTGGCCCTGACTCTCAGTACCTTCCCTAGCCCTTGAAGGTGACCAATTTTCTTTGCTAGAAGCAAACAGATGGAAAGAGGAATCTATTAACAGTTCATTTCATAAGCCTAGAGACAAATTGCTGTGTCCCAAATGCTGTAGAGTTGTCCTGATGCTGGTGACCCCTTAGCTTGTTTTTCCATAGCCTCCTCATAAGAGAAATTAGTCTCCAGGTCTACAGAGGTGAGGAGGGAGGGTATTATTGATGCTGTATTTTGTGTGCCTGTGCTCTTGGCACTGAAAGGCAAAATGTAGGTTTATCTTGCTCCCTGAGGGCTGAGGCCTAGTTTGCTCCTTCTGGTTAACAGCTAAAAGAACAACAAGAGCATGGCAGAATTGCTCTGGCCTGTCCTGCTCTTCAGCCAGGTCCCTCCTGGGCAGCCCTGTCTGCCAGGTTAGGGAGTGTATTTGTTCAGCTTTGCTTTTCTGGGCCCCAGACAGAGCTCTGTGTGTTAGAAATACCTCAGTGTGCTGTAGCTATCAGGACAGTTAGGATGCTGTCAGCCTCCTGAAAGATGTTACAATAGCTTTCAAAGCATTTAGAAGCAGAGCCCTTTGATTCTCTGTGTTTCAGGGAGCTCCAAGGGATGCTGGTGGGTGGGGGAAGGGGAAAGGCTTTGCTTTTAGCTCCTACAAATCCCTGTCAGTGGGTGAGTTTGGGAGCATTGAGTCTGTTTATTAGAGAGCACCAAGGTGAAAGACAGAGAGGGTTATGCTCAGGTTGGATTCCTTTCTTTGGTTTAGATTTAAAAAGTAACCCATTTGTTTTCCCCTCCCTGTGTTTCTGGCTTGAGGAAGGAAATATTTAGTTCCCTAGCTGTCAATTCTCATTGCTCACTGTGATGCATTGCATGAGGCAGATTCAGGGATCAATTCAGTTTGCAAAAGCAGTTGCACTTTGAAAGACATCATGTTCCTGCAGCTTTCTGCCAGCCTGCTTTCTCCTGTGCATGGCTTGAAGCATTCCACTGAGCCAAGCAGGGTGCTGCTGAAGGAAAGGGAAACCTTTCCTGTGTGTGTGGCCCCAGCCTGGAAGTCAGCAGCTGGAGTTTGAGCAGGATTAAAGGAAGAGCCAGGATCTGACAGCTGGGAAGTCATCCTGCCTTGCTTTGCAGAGTTTTTTGAAGTATTATTCATGTGAGTTTTGGTCCCAAAGCCTCTTAAGGGGTTTTTAAACACTGATTTCTCAATCCTCATCTCCATTTCATGCATTTCAGGTTTTTTTCTCTTCCACAGGGAAATATCTTTCAGTCCCCAAAGGAGAGAGAGAGGGAGGGAGAAGAACAAATGAGAGGATTTCCAGATTCCTCCTGCACTGGGAATTTTCCAGACTAGTGCTGGAGCAGAGTGACATCCCCAGCCATGGCTCTGCTTTACAGACAGGCAGAGGGGAAAGCTTTCAAAGCAGCTTGGAATGGAGTTTGGGTGATTTCAGAAGTCACCATGCTAGCACTGCACAGCTCCATCTCTTCCCATTGGGATCCCAAGTGCTGAGCCTCACAGCTACTGGTTCCACTCAAAACTGGCATGCAGATTAATTAAAGGCAAAAGACCTTCAAGAGGTTTTTAGCTGTATGATCCTTAACCCACCCCCAAAACCAGTTTGTGTTATTATTAGCTGAATGTGTTACCTCCATGAGGCTGGAGGTGGTGGCATGCTTCTCCCCAAACTGAAGGGCTGAAGAGTTTGCTGTTTCAGTTTAGCCACTGTTGCTCCTCTGCCCAAGAATCTTTCCTTTCCTGAGGTGATAAAAATGCACTGTGTGGGGGCATGGCTTCTTTATCTGACACATTTCAGGAAAGCAGAGCAGCAAAGCTCCTCAAGATGCCTCCCTGCTGTACATCTCAAGTTATCTTTGGTTCAGCCTCTGCCTCCCATTTGACAATGCTTGGGTGTTGTGCTCAAAATGCTTTTGTGTGCCCAGCAGCTGTATCTTCCTCTCAACACAAGTGCTTTTGGATGTCACATCCATAACCTTCCTTAACAGACTCCTGGTGACACTGCTGTCTCATAGTGTCCAAGTGTGTCATTAGAGAGCAGCTTTGCCCAGGGTGAAATTCAGGGGCTGGGAATTAATCTTTCTGCTTCTGTCACTGAGTTGTCTCTGTGACCTTAAGCAATTGACTCAGCTTCTCTGCACTTTAGTTCCTCCCCAATCATCCATGAAGTGATGCCATGGGAGTAAGTATATCCCACTCAGGTGCATGATTGTGTCTTAAATCCTAGAATGGTTTGGGTTGGAAGGGACCTCTGGAGCTCATCTAGTCCAACCCCCCTGCAGTGGCCAGGGACATCCCCAACTAGAGCAGCTTGCCCAGAGCCCTGGCAAGCCTCACCTGCAATGCCTCCAGGGATGGGAACTCAACCACCTCCCTGGGCAACCTGGGCCAGTGTTCCACCACCCTCGTGGGGAGGAACTTCTTTCTAATGTCCAGTTTAAATCTACTCCTCTCCAATTTAAAACCATTGCCCAGGTGGTAATGAGAAGGCTACTCCAGAAGTCTATATACAACATAAATTCTGCTTTTTCAGGGATTCCTTAGAATGTTAGAGTAGTCTGTGGCTTTCCGAGGTGAAAGAGAAGCAGCTGTGCCTTCCATTTCTTGTTCAACATGACTAGAAGTGCTGTTGAAGAGGGAGTATGACTATAGTCTGTGCTCCTTTGTCCAGGACAAAGTCCTTTGTCTTGCCTTTCTCACTATGTTTGGCATTCTGGAGGGTCCTCTTAATACTGTTTATACTCACATCTGCAAAGAGATGTTCACAAATGTTGAAGAGAAAGAAAGAAAGGAAACACTGAAGGATGCAATCCACTCCATTCCTTTCCCCCCTTTCCTTAAGCATGACATCTTTATGCAACAACCAACTTTTAGTGTTGTACCAAAGGGTGCCTTTAGGAATCTTTGGGACAAATATTCCCACATCCTCCCACCATTTAATCATCCTCCTATGCTCCAGAGTTGTCCCAGCACCATTCATTCTCTCCTGTCATTGTTTTTAGCTTGTCTTCTGTATTTTCCCCCCGTGGGTTTCCTGAGTGCTGCTGCCTGGTTTTCAGTGTCCAATCCTAAAGGGCTGTTGCTGTTGACTCTCCTAATTCCTTTCCTCTTTCAACATTGCTCCTGCAAATGAGCTTCACCTTCAGCACCCATTTGTGACAGAAAGGAAACATTCCAACAGATCTTTCTTACCTAAGGTGTTTGTGTCTCTCCTCTCTCTCCAGCCTCTCCCAATCTCTCCCCATGATGGGAGGAAAGGTCTGTTTTCTTCTGGGATCTGTCTCAGTGGCATGCAATGTGCTGATTTAGGGGGATCTTTTCTCACAGTGTAGGCAAAAATAGACCAACAGCCAGAAGGAGCTAGTTGAAAAGAGAAGTGTGTTCCAAAGACAATGTGGACCTCAAAGAAGATAAGCTATCACCATTATAGCTTGAACTCTAAGACAATTACCTCTGATAGGTTTTATGTCAAAATCATTGGGATCTGCATGAAGAACTGCTGCCTGTGTTGAAATAAATACAACATGATAGAGGTTGCTAGTTTCAAAGAGCTGAATCTCCTTGTTCCTTCCTCCTTCCCTGTAGGTTTGCAACACAACCACGGATCGGAAACACGCAGACACCTCTCTGGAGAAATATGTCACTGAGCCTGTCATGAACATTGTCAGTGGCTTCTTCAATTCACCATTTTCAGATAACAGCACCAGCCTCCAGGTAAGGAGAAGAGGTAATTCAGACCATTCAGGAGATGCCTTTTGCTGCCCAGCCAGGAATGCTGTATCTTTGCATCCTCCTTCAGTTTCTCAGTCTCCTTGCATGCCTCTGGCTAGTAGGTGAATTCCTCTTTAATCAAAACACTCTTAATTTTTATCACTTCAAACTCTGAAACAGTACTGCTCAATCTGGTCAGATTGACTCCTGGCTCTTGTCAATTCATTGAAGGAGATATTCTTGCAGAATAATGCTCTGTCTTTGCATTTGTATGAAGAAAAAATGCTGTGTGCTATGTCAAAAGGGACATGTACCTGATAAATTGGAAGATTTAAAGATAAATTGGCCTTCTGCTAGTTATTAGTGGTGACCTGAGGAAAAGTTTCATGGTTTTGGCCTTTTTAGAGGTGCAGCATTGCTTACTGTTCCCTCCAGTCCTGAGGAGCAAACAGAATTGAATGGAGTTGTAACTGGAGTCTACCAGCTTAAAATCTCCTTTCCTGTGGTTCACCTTGTGTCAAACCCTGGGGGACCCTAAAGGGTAAAATTCCATCTCTCTCTCTTTGTTTTCAGACACACCAGCCTGTTTTTATCCAGCTGCTGCAGTCTGCTTTTAGAATATACAACTGTACCTGGCCAAATCCAGCACAGAAAGCCTCAGTGGAGTCATGTATCAAGACTTTGGCTGAAGTGGGTAGGTGCCAGGTTTTACTTTGATTATTGCTCTCAATATTTTAAAATCAGACCTCCTTGAGCTTTAACAGTTTTTAATGGAACTCTGTACCATCCTGAAATGGTGACAGTGGGGATTTCAGAAGTCCCACCTCCTGAGGCTAAGTTCTTCCTCCTTTCACAACTTGTTCCGTCAAATAGGGTTGGTAGGTGGAACCTGTAGATGTTTGTTCAGTGTGGGGTGCTTGAACTTTACCTCAAACAAGTCATGATATTAAACCATAGCTTATGTTTTGCCATGAGGGAATCTGGGCATTTCTAGTTGTGCTGGGCTGCATTTGGAGGGCAATTTTGCCTTGGAGAAGTTCCTGGGAGATGCATTTGTTATTGTCAGCCACAGTCCTGAGCTTGGTCAAGCTTTGTCCCATCAGAGAGATGGGAATGGAAACCACAACTGTGCCACTCCATAGCTTCTCTGCTTACTGCACACTACCAGCCAGTCTTGCACTGGTACCAAGACCAAATTTGGTCCTCAGGGCAGCTAATAGGTGACATGCTTTCAAATCAATTCAAACATCATGTTCAAGTGGAAGAATTAAAACTTCTTATCCTCAAAGAAAGAAAGATTCTTCCCCAGTTCTGTGAATGGAATTTGAAAGTCACAGAATCATTAAGGTAGAAAGAGAGCTCTAAGCTCATCAAGTCCAACCATAGCTATCACTGCCATGCCACTAAACCATGGCCTTGAGTACCACAGCCATAGGGTTCTTCAGCCCCTCCCAGGGATGGTGACTCCAGCACCTCCCTGGGCAGCCTGGGACAACACTTAACAACCCTTGCAGTAAAGAAATTTCTCTTTATATCTAATTTAACCTCCCCTGCTGCAACTTGAGGCCATTTCCTCTTGTCCTCTCCCTGTTAACCCTGCAGAAGAGACCTACCCCCAGCTCACTGCAACCTCCTTGCAGGGAGTTGTAGAGAGAGCTAAGGTCTCCCCTGAGCCTCCTTTTCTCCACACTAACCAAGCCCAGTGCCCTCAGCTGCTCCTCAGCACACTTGTGCTCCAGAGCCCTCCCTAGCCTCCTTGCCCTTCTCTGCACACACTCCAATGCCTCTGGCTCCTTCTTGGCCTGAGGGGCCCAGAACTGACCCCAGCACTCTAGGTGTGCTGAGGACAGAAAGATGATCACTTCTCTGCTCCTGCTGCTCACACTATTTCTGATCCAGCCCAGGATGCTGCCATGACAGAAAACAAGGATTATTCAATTCAGTTTCTGAAAGTTTGGCATTGTGATTACTTGCAGAGTAAGATTCTGCTCAGTGTGAGGGAAAACTGAGGAGAGGCAGAGCTACAGAGAAACTGCCTAAATGCTGTTGTTGATGCAACTTGGGAAAAGCTTTAATAAATAATGTTAAAGCAGTATGAGAGGGTCCCTTAACCATCTGTGACATTGGAATAGTTGCCTTGAAACTGAGAAGCTTGGAGTAGCTTTCCAGGAGTATCAGTTCACATTTTAGCCAAACCATCTCATGAACATCTTGTGTGAATGAGAAGAAGCAGTTCCCAAAAAACTTAGCAAGCTTCAGTTGTTTTTATTTGTTGAGCAAATGGTTTGATTATGGATCCATCTAGCAAGAGAACTTTGGAAGTTCAAGGCATTTAATTTTCTTTAGAACACAATTCATCATCATCAAGGCTATGCTTTGTGAACAAAGATCCGGGGAGAGCTCTGCACACATTCCTTACAAGCGCTGCTGGCTGCAAAGGCCAATTTGGGACAGACAAGAGCAGTTGCAAGAGGCACAGCACAAGGACTCCTCAGGAGGTAGAAGCTGCAAGACACGATTCTTTCTACGCTGTCTTTTCTCCTCCAGAGTGATCCTGCGTGCCTGCTCCAAACCATCTGCGGCATTCAAACTAGTGTGTGTGCAGAGCTGCTGAGTGGAGGCCAGAGGAGAGCAGTTCAGGGGAGCAATGTGGCCAAGGCTGAGCTGTTGTTTCAGGGAGTCCTTGCATCTCCTCTTCGGGGCTCCTCTCTTGCCACAGCCAGGGGCAAGTTGCCCCTAGAGCATGAGCTTAGGCAGGCAGGAGTTCTTCATCCTGGAGNCGTGACTCTGTTCCCCATTTGGTGAATGGAATGTCTACCTCTTTATTTCCTGCTCTTTTCTTTCATTCCCTTTTCTGTTTTATGGAGATGATTTCCAGTTGGATTTTATTCTGAGTCTGTTCTTGTGCTGTCAGATGAGTCCAACCTTCTTGCTCCTCTGCCTTCCCACCCATAGGGACACTCAGGCATGGCAGAGTGGAGCTGACCTGCCTGTGAAGGATATCACCTCATGTCCTCCTCTGGGACTTCAGAAGCAGGGAGGCTGCACATCCCTAGGGGTGCCAAGAGCCTCTGCAAGCACCTGCTAGCATCCACACTGCTGAGGGCTGTGTCCATACCAGAACAATGTGTAAGGATTCAGCACTAATAGCCATACTGAGCATGGTCAAGCTGTGGTAGCAAATGGCTACCTGGTTTTATTTGGTGCTTCTCTTGGAGAAGGCAGAGGTTTCTTCCACAGTACAAACAGGGCAGCCTTTTTGTTCTGCCTCTGTAGACTGGGTTTGGATTTTGACTAGGCATCTGTGAGCACCCTTCTGCTTTTTTTTTCCCCTGACTTGCTAGTCTGACAGCTTTAATGTTGGGGCCTTCATGTTTCACAGCAGGGATTAAGGAAAAAAAAAAGCCTTCTAGAAAGATTTTTATCTTTATCAGAGAGATAGATTTACAGCAGAGACCAAAGACTTTTGATGGAAAATAAATGTAGTGAGTTGAAAGAACAAACATGACTTTTTTTTTTTCCATTGTGCTGTAGCCCTGAATTTTAGACATGAATCTCAGGAGGAAGAAAGATCATACACAAATTTCCCAGGATACCAAAGATCCATCTAATAATGCACTGTTAAAATACCCATTTCAGAGCAAGTTTAAGCAACATGCATTCTGCTCAGGGCTTACTAGTTTGGTGCTGACAGGTGGATGTGTTACCTCAAGATCATGACATCTGTGCTCTTAGGAGTACTGGAAGAATATGCATTATCTTCCAGGCCAACAACAAGGATGTGATGCACAAGCTCATTTCTCATAACTCTGATATTTCAACTCCTCTTGACCACTAGGGAAAAAACTTCATCAGCTTTTCAAGCTCTTCTTGCTGCTTTGTCTCCAGGCAGTTGTCTGCCTCCAGTTCAGCAAGAGGCATAGATAGAGGCTTCCTTCTCTTCTTCAGCAGACCTTCAGTGACTCCAAGAGACTAGGAAGCCACAGATAGCAGTGTGCAGCAGGTTTTTATTTGGCTTGCTGGCATGAAGAGAAAGAGTTCTGAAATCATTCCTGTATGTTAACATGGTTTGTTCCTGTGGGTTTTTGAAGCAGATTATCCCAGTAAAATTTCCTTGAAGGCCCATACTAAGAGCATAAAGCATCTTGTCCAGGAGCTGCTTTATGCTGCTGGCACTGCCCTTGTTGCCCAGACAGAAGGAGCTCTGCAGCGTTTAACATCCTGCTTTGCAGCCACTGCT
>VWZO01012035.1:49327-91040 GCA_013396975.1 Bucco capensis
AGAAGAACCTCTCTGGCTCTGCTGGCCACGCTCCTCTTAATGCATCCTAGGATGCCATTGGCCTCTTGGCCACAAGGGCACATTGCTGCCTCATGGGCATCCTCCTAGCCACCAGCACTCCTAGAGCTTTTTGCCCGGGGAAGAAAAAAACCACCCAAACATCTGAATGTAGGACTTAAAACAAACAAAGAAAAAGTTTGCCTGTTTGCCTTGCTCTTTGTAGCCTGTTGTGGATGTTGATAAAGCAGGAGTGAGGGAAGGCAGCAGAGGGAGTGTGCTGCCCTGGGATGGAGAGGCTCTTCAGCCCCTGATCCTCAGCAGTGGAGACAGGAGCTGTATGCCCAGACCTCCACCAGCTCAGGAGGGCATGGTGTCTGCAAGAGCTCCTGGGGAAACAGAGTTTCTCCCTCCTGCTTTGTCTCAGGTCCCCTAGATTTTACACTGAGCAACAGAATGAAGCAGTGCAAACAAATAAAGGAGTAAACAAGCTGGTGTAATGAGTAAACAAGTGTTTCTCCAGCTTGCTGCTCCAGGGAGTCATGGTCTGGGCTTCAAGGAGCACAAGGAGTAGCCTCTTGGCTCTTGGCTGTGTTTCCAGCTTGTATTGTGAGCTGTGGTCTCACTGCCTTGCAAAGTGATTCAGCTGTGTTGTGTAGGTACAAAAAAGACAACAAAGTAGTAGTAAATACCTAATGTTAAAAGCAGGGCAGAGCCACAGAGGCACACAGGACACACTCTGACGGAGAGCCTGGGTTTGTTCATAACCAATCATAATGTATTTTGTGTGATAAATTTGACAGAAGTGGTAAAGCTCTGCAGACTTTCCTATAGTGAGAAACAAGGAAGAAATAATGAAGTAAACTTCTGTTTTTCCCTCTCTCTTTCTCTTCCCTTTGCCTCCCACAGTTGAGGTCCAAGTCTGGGAACCTTTATTGTCTTTCTCTTTCATTTGACCACTGGAAGGTAGCCTTCACTGAAGGAACACAAGGAAAAGCTACCTCTAGGTGCTTATTTCACTCCTTATGCCTGCCCCTGTCTCCACTGTCTCTGTTGCTGTTCCTCCCCTTGCTGCTGTGTTTCAGGGCTCCTCCTGCTCTCCTGCTTCCATCCTCAGCTGCCCTTGCAAGTCACTCTTGGAGGCACTGCTTGCTTGTGTGCTGTGTTGCTTTTTGGCTTTGCTACTGTTTTTGTTCGTGCTGCAACATCAAATTATGTTAGGAATCCAAGTTTCATTTCAGAAGTTTGATTTAAGGGATATAAATGGCACAGAAAACCTCTTGGTCATTGATTGGCTTTGCTGAGTAATTGTGGGTGATTATTACCATCTCCCAGGAGTTCTCTGTTAAGTCCTAGTCTTATTTATATTGATGAGATAACTAACTGGACCTGTGGTTAGACTAGATCCACCCTATCTGTATTTGGGTTGGGGTTTTTTTTTGTTGCTGACCATTTTTATTCCCATTTTACAAATCAGAAGGATTTTGGTCTGGAATTTTTGAGTTTTGCTGGCAAATCTTTTTTTGTCCTTTACCACCCTGCTTGATTTCAGTTTAATTTCTAGATGAATGCTGCCTCTAAACCTACTTCCATATCTCAGCTTGGATCTGAATAAGATTTCCAAGAGCACGTGAGACATGTAAACCACTTTGCAAATGACTGGAGCAGTTGAAAATCTCAGCATTATGATCCCTCAGCTTTCTACTGAGTGACCTTCCAGTACCTAAAGGGAACTTCCAAGCAGGCTGCAGAGGGCCTGTTTGCAAAGGCCTGCACTGAAAGGACAAGGGGCAATGGTTTTAAATTGGAGAAGAGTAGATTTAAACTGGCCATTAGAAAGAATTTCCTCCCCACGAGGGTGGTGGAACACTGGCCCAGGTTGCCCAGGGAGGTGGTTGAGTTGCCATCCCTGGGGGCATTCCAGGTGAGGCTTGCCAGGGCTGTGGGCAAGCTGCTCTAGTTGGGGATGTCCCTAGCCACTGCAGGGGGGTTGGACTAGATGAGCTCCAGAGGTCCCTTCCAACCCAAACCAGTCTAGGATTCTATGATGTCTATGGGATGGAAAGCCTAGTTGGTCAGTTTAGGGTCACCTCTCCTGTCTGCTCCTCTCTGCAGCTGCAGCCGTTTCTCTGCACCCCCCAATAGGCTACACAAGATTTAGCAGTGACCCTGCTCTGGGTACTAACTCTAAATTTCAGGCCTTCTCACTGCTAGAAGCAGACACTGTCTGCAGAAATATTCTGTTCACTGCAAAAGGTAAGGTACTGACAGGAGCTTTAGCCATAAAGGGAAATCACTGGACAGCATTAGTTTTGTTCTAACTCCAAGCAGGATATGCCAGGAGGGGTGAGCCCAGCTGCTGCAGTGAGCATGCAGAAGTTAAATGAAGCCTTCTCTCAGTGAACTGGGTGTAGTTGTGGAATTTGGGACCCAAGTGTGTGCAGAGAAGGGGAACAAGGCTGGTGAGGGTCTGGAGAGTTAAGTCTGCTGAGGAGCAGCTGAGGGCACTGGGGTTGGTTAGTGTGGAGAAGAGGAGGCTCAGGGGAGACCTTAGCTCTCTCTGCAACTCCCTGCAAGGAGGTTGCAGTGAGCTGGGGGTAGGGCTCTTCTCCTGGGTTATATAGTGAGAGGATGAGAGGAAATGGCCTGTCCTCACAGCTAAAGGGCTGAACCGTGTATCTGAAATTGTATTGGAGCAGGATCTTTCTCTCAGGATTCAGGCAAAGAACTCTTTTTGCTTCTGATTCTGATATCTTCATCCCTCAACATCAGTCTTGTGCTCTGAGGGAAAATCTCCTTGTGTTGTACTCTTGGCTCTGTAGTATCCATTAGCTTTCTTTCTTACGGATTCAAGTTGCAGCAGGGGAGGTTTAGATTAGATATAAGGAGGAATTTCTTCCCTGCAAGGGTTGTTAAGTGTTGTCCCAGGCTGCCCAGGGAGGTGCTGGAGTCACCATCCCTGCAGGGGTTGAAGAAACGTTTAGCTGTGTTCCTCAGGGCCATGGTTTAGTGGCATGGGAGTGCTAGGTATGGTTGGACTTGATGAGCTTAGAGGTCTCTTCCAACCTTAATGATTCTGTGCTTCTGTATTACAGCTTCTTTCCCCACTCCAGCTGCTGCTATGTCAATGCTCTTGGGCAAGGACAACTTTTTGATTTCCTAACTGTTCTTACATGGCAGTTAAAAATCCTGCCCCTGATAATGTGTCTATGATAAATTCAGTGTACCATTAATAACTGCTCAGAGTGTTCCTGGCTGGTAGTGCCTTCCAGAACATGGCAGAATCCAAGAATGGATATGCTGCCAGCTGGTAGTTCCCTCCAGGGAGGGTTACTTGTGCTGCACAACACAGCCTTGATCCTTCTTTCCTGCTTTAGCTGTTGGAACTACAGTCTAAATAATTGAGAACTGCATTTTTAAGTGTCAGTAGAACAAAGACTGTGTAAGCTGCCTAATTGTCAGAAATAAGTAGTTGTGCTTTCTGCCTGTTTTGGGGGAAAAGTCATGGAAAATGTCTTGCTTTTCATACACTTGCAGTAGCTTCATGGTTTAAAGTCACAGAAGTAGCTTTGTAGCCTTTCCTTTTGCATTGTTAATGCTTCTGCCTTCCACTTTAGATATGAAATGCAAGCTGCCCTTTCCTCTGCTTTCTGCACGAGATATACATGAGGAAATAAGAGGCCAGCTTTGCTGTAAATGCAAATGTGTTGTATTTCTGTAAGATATAACCCCTGCTAATGGCCTTGATTGGCTCTTGGACATTTTGTGCCAAAAGACCTATGTCTTTTCATGTGGAACTGTGACAAAAAACCTCCAATGAGTTTGTCAAAAGCAAATAGTCCAAGTTCATGAATGTATTGTTCTACCAGCCAGGCTGAAACTAATTGGGAGCTGCAGGTCTGTTTCTGCTGGGGGGAAATGATCTCAATGTCCCTTAGAAGGCAGGAGGTGTTGCTGCAGTGTCCCAGAGTTAGAGCTTTTGCACTCAAAGACATTCTCAAAGTGCTTGCTTTTCTGTAGCCTCCTTTTTTCAAGGTGATTTTCACTTATTTGCATCTGTAAATTAGGCACCTTCAGGTAAATAGCATATGTAGCTAAAAAGAAGAGAGGAAAAAAGAGAATAATTCTGAATATGTGGGGCTTGCTGAATGTATTACACCTTAAAAAGCTGCTTATTTTAAAGGAGAAGAAGAAGAGGATCTAAAATTCCTTTGTGTTACTACTAACATTTTGGATTAATGGCACTGCAGGCATTCTGAAGAATTACATTTAATTTTTCCAGCCTTTTTACTGTCTGTTTTATTTGTGCTCATTTAGGAAAAAATACCTAGGAGCTAGCCTGGTTTTGCCCATTCTCCTCACTCAGCTCAGTGTGACAGGTAATGGGAGGTTAGGAATACTCAATGCCAATTAAAGCACTTGAACATTTCAGCTAGTAAAGGAGATTTTTGCAGTATCCTGAAAAAAAACAACAACCCAAGAAGAAAAAAAACCAACCCAAACCTTATTTTCATAAGAAAACAGCCACAATCTAGAGGAGACTGGAGAGGGGCAGAGAGAAAGAATGTTTGCTTACCTCCAGCACAGTGGCAGCCTGGTTGCTGTGCCCAGCAGGTATGTCTGCTATGGTCATGAAGCTGTTGTTGTGGCATTGTGGGGATAGTTAAGTGATGAATCTCACAGAATCACAAAGGTTGGAAGAGACCTCTAAGCTCATCAAGTCCAACCATACCTAGCACTCCCATGCCACTAAACCATGGCCCTGAGGAACACAGCTAAATGTTTCTTCAACCCCTGCAGGGATGGTGACTCCAGCACCTCCCTGGGCAGCCTGGGACAACACTTAACAACCCTTGCAGGAAAGAAATTTCTCCTTATATCCAATCTAAACCTCCCCTGCTGCAACTTGAGGCCATTTCCTCTTGTTCTCTCCCTGTTAACCCTGCAGAAGAGACCTACCCCCAGCTCACTGCAACCTCCTTGCAGGGAGCTGTAGAGAGAGCTAAGGTCTGCCCTGAGCCTCCTCTTCTCCACACTAAGCAAGCCCAGTGCCCTCAGCTGCTCCTCAGCACACTTGTGCTCCAGAGCCCTCCCTAGCCTCCTTGCCCTTCTCTGCACACACTCCAATGCCTCTGGCTCCTTCTTGGCCTGAGGGGCCCAACTGAAGAATGGCAGGAAGTTGGAAGTCTGCTGGGCCAAACCCCTCCATGTGTGGTGGTCTGTTGCAGAACCTGGCCTGATTCAGTGCAGTGGAGGAGTGAAGCTTTGCTGTTGCTGTGAATGCTCTGAAGCAGTCATTGCAGCAGCAGGCAGGAGCAGCAGAGCTCTCAGACACACAAGGCTAAGCACTAAATGTGCTCAGCCCCTTAAAGAGGACTAATTCCTCATTGTACCAATGCACTGACATTTTACAAGCCAAAGAAATCAAACCTACAGAAAAACAAATCAACACACTTGTGGGATTGGGTTGGTTTTTTTTCCCTTACTCGAGGCTACAAGCTGGAATAATTAAGGCAAGAGATGGAGGCATGGGATAATGTTGTTTGTTCTAGCTGGGTGTTGTTAGCCATAGTGCCTCAGGCCATCAGGCACTGTGGCATGTTGTTAGTGCTGCGTGGTTCTCCTGCTTTGACACATGTATCAGCTAGACTGGAGTGAAAGGACAAGGGGCAATGGTTTTAAATTGGAGAAGAGTAGATTTAAACTGGATATTAGAAAGAAGTTCCTCCCCACGAGGGTGGTGGAACACTGGACCAGGTTGCCCAGGGAGGTGGTTGAGTTGCCATCCCTGGAGGCATTGCAGGTGAGGCTTGCCAGGGCTCTGGGCAAGCTGCTCTAGTTGGGGATGTCCCTGGCCACTGCAGGGGGGTTGGACTAGATGAGCTCCAGAGGTCCCTTCCAACCCAAACCATTCTAGGATTCCATGATTCTGAAGTAGCATCCCTAATCTTTGCAGCATCCCTTTTCCCTCCTGTTGTTCTGGAGTAGAGGAGAGCTCTGCTCTACACTGTGGGGGTCATCCTCTAGATGTTCTGCTGGCTCTCCAGTCATGGACATTTACAGAGAGATTGATTTTGTTGCTAGTGCAGAAAGCTGGAAGTGCTTTGGTGTGTGAAAAGCATGACTTTTTTTTTTAAGGGGAGGTGTTTTCCTGAAGGAAATAGGACTGTCATCTGCTTGTCTTCAGAAGGCTGTTCACAGCCATGTTACTTGGGCCAGTTGTGAGGTCCAGGACAGTTTCAGTGCATTGCTCTTGTTGCCCTGGACAAGAACTTTCATCTGGAAGTCTCACCTATCAAGGACAGGTAGGAGACAGCACTTCTGACCTTCTTGTGAAGGTCCTGATCTAGGGAAAGAGCAGAGCAGTGGGAGGCCCATGCCTAGCTGTTTGTGCAGGCCTGGATGCATTCATCCCCTTGCCCTGTCTCTGCTCTGTGTGCTGTGAACTATCACCATGATCCACAGCTGTTCTCTCCAGAGGCTTTTGCTCTGGCTAGCTCAGCAGGTAGTTGAGTGAGCAGTGCTGTTCACTCCTCGCTGCCACTTACTCTTCTTTGTTTCAAACCCTTGATTTTTGTTTGTTTCTTTGTTCTCCAAGTCATAAACAAATCAAGTGGCAGGCTGGGAAAAAACCACACATGGTTGTAAACACATCTCAAATCTGTAATCTCTCAGCAGCTTCTCTTCATCAGATTTTCAGAATATGATATGTTTTTGCTAGATTTGTTTCAGAGGTATGAAGCCCCAAATCCTGATTGATAGATTGTTTTGCAGCTTGTATCATCTGCGTTCCTCAGGTAGAATCTCTCTCCTAAAGGAGCATCTGATAATGGAAAGGATTTTTTTCTGTTGCTATTGATTGAGACAGCATCAGCTAAAAGAATAACAAACTGCTTGTTCCTTGCTCTGAACTTCAGTGCCCAGTTTCTGCTGTGGAATTTCCCCTTGGTGTGACATAAGGATGCTCCTTGTTTTCTCCTTCTTATTTCATAGTAATTCCTTTCCATGGATCTGATCTTAAGAACAGCAAACCAGCAAGATGATCTTTGGCATCCTTCTCTATTTAGATTACTTCTAGCTTAAATACAAATGGCAAACAGTGCCAGGGAGGGGAGTTGTTTAGCAAATGAAACCTTCTCCTAGCTCTGAAGATGTTTAATGTCACTTTACTCAGGTACAGAGTTCATGGAGCTGCTCAGGATCCTTCATGAGCAACAACAGTTGGATTTTATTCTTGCTGTTGTTTTGAACAGAGGTGGGATGGATTTCACTAGAGACTTCAGCCCCCTCAAAGTTAATGCCATGCTCACTACAGCTCTTTGAATCAAATCTACATCATGAAGGCATCAGGATCAAGGTTTTCTTTTTGCCTGGTTTTATTTATGCATTTTAAGTCCTGAGCAAAGCAGCTGAAGATTGTTAGGAATTGAGTAGAAGCTTCTAGCAGGTAGTAGATGCCAAGGGGCTAGGTAAATGACCAAATGAATGTTGTAGGTTGATATGTAAAGTGAGTTAGCAGTTTTATCACATGCTTCACATCTCCAGATGTGTGGAGTTTTGAGTGAGGATATATTCATATGCATAAATAATTCTTTTCACTTATTCCATCTCTTTTTTAATGAGCAGCATATTACCTCCATGGTGGAGTCATAATAGGAGATCAATATTTGGATGTGCAGTCTGTGTCCTACCATGTTGCTTTGTTTTTAACCAAGAAGCTGTTCTTGCTTGGAATATCAAGTGCCTGCTGTGTGTTAATGCACTCAGAGTTCCTGAACAGGAGGAACCCATCATTCCCATGGCCACCCTCATTTTAGTGATTAACTTCTCCAGTTGACATCCCAAGGGGCCTCTGGCTGTGCTTATTCCCTTAGGTGCAGTCTCAGGCACAGTCTGAAAATCCCTTGTGGTCTCCTGTGGCCCCTNTACCGGGTGCAGTCAGAGTTTTCCTACTCTGCCTGTCTGATGCTGGGAGGAGCTAGGCTGAGGGGAGAAGGGTAGTGCTGTGGATAGGGAGAGAAACAAATTGCAGGCATCCTGAAGTTTGAGGTAGTTGCAGTTTTTCTTGGGAGTTAGGAGAATAAAACTGCACAATCCTGTTCCTGGCTCTGAGGCTGGAGAATGTTTGGGTTTTTTTCCCTCCTGCTCCCTTGGAGAAGTGTTAGTCCCACATTTCTGAGCAGTTTCTGGATCAGGCTTGTCCCTTTTCGTGGTGAGCACACAGAGAGGACTGCTGCAGTATCCCAGAGACCACTGTGTGGCAACTGTGGACTTCTCCAACCTCTCTCCTGTCTGTGGGAGCAGGTCAGCTGCTTCACAGCTAAATTCCCCCAGCAGCCAAATGTCTGCAGAGAAAATGTCTCCTTTTGCTTCTGAATTTCCTTGGAAAGGGGAAAAGGGTTCTTTTGTTTTCTGGTTGTTTTGTTGTTGTTGTTGTTGCCTATCACAAATTTTCTGTTGCTTTCTTTAATATGTTGGAGCAGCAGCCCTGTTTGTAGTCTGCAGTCAGAGCAGAGCTAGCAGTGAGCAGAATTCAATGCATTGTATTAAGGATGCCCAATGAATATTTATGATGGAGCTAGGGAGCTGGCAATAGAAAGGAAATCTGCCTGATGCCACGAGATCCAAATCTTTGATCTCTGTTTTAAGAGAAAATACAATCAAGCAGGGGGATAATGGACTCATTCTGATGGAATGGTTAGTTAGGGTTAGTTAGGGCAGTGTGAATAGGTGGCATTACATCAACTGCTTTAGGCCAAGATTTACCAGGCAGAAAGTGTTTCAGGAACTGAGTTTCTACAGAAAACCTCCGTTTGTGATATTGTTTTGGTTTAGTCAGTCCAGGCACAAAGTGCTAAAGATGTGTCTCTTTCAGATATCAGGAGGGGCTCTGCTCTTGCCTTACTCTAGGGGAAGCAAAAGCAACAAGAACCAGCAAGCCCCTTCTCCTCAGCCTCTTTGCATGCTTCTGCCCTTCATCTATCACCCTGTGAGCAAGCAGGGAGGGCTGAGCATTACAGGAAGGTGGAAATTAGATTTCACTCCCTGCCCAGGTTGTGTTGCAAGATGCTACATGTGAGGGGACACTTGGGGTATTGAGCAGAGAAGGGAAGGCTCCCCGTTTGGCATTGCTCAGGAGGATGCAAGGGTCGTGGCTGGAGATGCATGCCCCAGCTGGAGCCACCTTCCTCTGTCAGGAGCAGGGAGAAACTGCTGCAGTGTGCTGGAAAAGCTTTGGGGAAGCCTAATGAAGGAGTCAGGATTGGACAGGGACAGAGAGCAGGAGAGAGGGAGCTATTTTTCTTTTTAATGGTTGCAATTACTTGCTTAACACCCCTGGCACACTGAGCAAGAGGCAGAGAAGGGTTGATTCCAGGCCACAGATGAAAGCTGATCTTGAAGTCTCTGTCTAGCCAGACAGAGGAGGAAATGAAAACTCACTGCTTTCTGATTTGTTTCATACTGATGTAATTTCTAGGGGACTTCATCACTAATGACATCTGGCAAAGGATTAGGCTGTAACGTGGTCCATCTCCCTCCTCTCTCCCTTTTCAAGAAAGAGAGAGTATATGCTGTATTGGACTTTGGAAAACAGCTATTAAGCAACCACAGTAACTGCTTCTGATAGGATTTGTGTGTGTGTGTCTGATGAGGATTTTACCCAGTATGTTTGGCCTTGGAGTAGAGCCTGGATGGTATTGCCAGCTGGAATTGTCAGAGCTGCTTTGTCTTCTGTCCCAGGAAAACAGAAGCCTGGCAGGCAGTCACTCTCACTCTTATTTCATCTCCCTGCTTAGTCAGAGTTGCCAACCCCAAGCACCAAAAACCCTGAGTCAGGCCACAAACAGATCACGAGATCTGGCTTGGAAATCATGAGAGGTTTGTTTTTTTAATTACAAGTACTTTATTTGGGATTTCTTTCAGTCTTTAGAGTGTCTGCTTTTCCAGTTTTCTAGCATAAATCCCAGAGCTTGAAATATGCTTTAGTGAATTGTGTATGCATTTGTTTACTTAAATGAAAGGCAGATTCCTTGATGGTTACCTGACCTCTTGGAGCTCACAGGGAAAAGCCCAGAATATCTCAATGATCCCTCAATGCAGAGCCTGTTCTGGAGTTGGTGATTACCCTAAGGATTATGAGCTCAATTATCTTGGTGTCACTTTGACCCCTAGGCTTTGTTGTTGTTGTGCAGAGCCTCAAAGTGTTCTTTCTGTTGATGGCAAGGAACACTTTGTGCAGGTTGTGCCTTGTTTACCTTGCAACACCTTTTGATGGGCAGCACCTGGTAGCTTGCCAGTGAGGCCCAATTAAAGCCTTTTTCTTCCCCCTGCAGTTTCCCTATCCCTTGGGTCCTGCTGGCAGCACACACGTGCAAGTGCTTTCTGCTGCAGAGAGTCACGAGTGGAGCGTGCTCACACAGCCTGGATGGCAGCAGGAGGCTCTGCTGCCTCTCAGCTGCCTGAGCTCTGAGGCAGGGAAACGTGCTCAGGAGCCTTTGGACTAGTGGTGGGAACTGCAGATGCAGAGCTGTCCCTTCGCCTTGGAGGGGAGAGGACTTTAGGCACTTGAAAAACTCCTCTTGGCAGTTGTTCAGAAATGGCTTGTCTTCAAGCGCTGAGCAGTTGCAGTGGGATGTCTCCTTATATTCTTTTTTCCTGCAAGTTTTTATTCCCCCTCCCCTCCTCCCCCCCCCTTTTTTTGTCCTCTTTCAGGGAGAAAACATATATTTTGGACTCCCTTGTTGTATTTGGTAGTATTTGTATCCCATTAGCACCACATCTAGCAGGGCTGGATGCCACTCTCTCGGGTGCCATAATAAAGGAATTACCTTGACTCTCGGGTTTTTCATAGAATCCTAGACTGGTTTGGGTTGGAAGGGACCTCTGGAGCTCATCTATCCAACCCACCTGCAGTGGCCAGGGACATCCCCAACTAGAGCAGCTTGCCCAGAGCCCTGGCAAGCCTCACCTGCAATGCCTCCAGGGATGGCAACTCAACCACCTCCCTGGGCAACCTGGGCCAGTGTTCCACCACCATCACAGGGAGGAACTTCTTTCTAATACCCAGTCTAAATCTACTCTTCTCCAATTTAAAACCATTGGCCCTTGTCCTTTCACTGCAGGCCTTTGCAAACAGGCCCTCTGCAGCCTGCTTGGAAGTTCCCTTTAGGTCCTGGAAGGTCACTAGTAGGTCCCCTGAAGCCTTCTCTTCTCCAGGCTGAACAATCCCAGCTCCCTCAGCCTGTCCTCAGAGCAGAGGTGTTGCAGCCCCTGAGCATTCTTGTGGCCTCCTCTGGACCTGCTCCATCAGCTCCATGTCCTTTCTGTATTGAAGACTTTCAGTGTGAAGACTTTCTTACTGAGTGCAGGGGGACATCCAACTTTGCTTTAACCAGGGTGTTTTCTCATCTATGACCAACTAGAGTTTTCAGCTCTAGGATTTTTGAGGGGGAAGTTTAGCCCTTTAGGCAATCAAACTCTTCTAAATATACAGCTATTTGACTGTGGCTGTCTGAAAAACCTTTGCATTTAAACAAATGCTGGAAGTCCTGCATGTTGTTGAGACTTTCTTCCTCTTTTACTTGTCAGGGCAGGTTTTAGTCAAAGGGGTTGGAAATGCTGCTGGAGAATAGTGTGTGCAGCCTGAGTTCTCTTGATTTGGTGAAGAGACCCATATTAACCAGGTTGCTTTTGTGAGGCAGAAGAAATCACAGTGGTGATTCACTGCTAGCAATGAAGTTGGGTGATGGTCAGTGAATTTACCCTGGATGGCACAGAGGATTGCTCTGGTTTCTGTGTCACACTCTTTATTCAGTTTATGCTGGTTGTTGTTAGAGTTTTGTTCATGTAGTCATTTAATTCTGACAAGAAAACTGACCAGAAGGACCTAAAAGGAGATTGAACAGTTGAAGTTATCCTTTTCTTCTTCACATTTAGGTATCCTTACAGTGAATAACATCACACATGGGAAAAACTCTGATTTTATTATTGAAGTTTGGATTTTTCTTCAAACCAACAAAGCCAAGGCAGAGTAGTACCAAGCTGAAGAGATTACTTTGGGCCATGGTGTGCTTAGTCAGAAATGACTCATTTGTATTGCAGAAGTGTAGGCAAACTGCTACCTGTTTGTGTGTGTGTGTGCCAATGAGCTGCTGTGCCACATAGCCAGAGAAAGGGAGTCACCCACGTGTTGAGGTAGGACTCAGGGGCAGGCAGATCAACTGACTCCTTCTGGAGCTCTACCTGCTGCTTGCTGAGGTTGGTTAGAAGCCTTTGCTCTTCTCTGTGTGCTCTGCAAAGAGAGTCACTTGACTTAAATGAAGCTGTTTATATAAACAGATTTTTTCCCCCCATCCCTAGGATACTGTAAGAGCTTGTTTTAACTCAGGAGCAAATTCTAGCATACCAGGTCATCTAAATGCAGGTTTTTAATTTCCTTTTTTAAGAAAACAAAAACAAAAAAATCCCCCCAAAACAACTTCCCCCCCTCCAAGGAAAAAATAACCACCCAACTCCCAGGAAGTCAACTAGTTGATACATACTTTAATTCAACATATGTTGAACCAACTCTAAACAATTTGAAACTAGAAGAAGGTGTTGAAGAAACATTTAGCTGTGGTACTCAGGGCCATGGTTTAGTGGCATGGGAGTGCTAGGTATGGTTGGACTTGATGAGCTTAGATGTCTCTTCCAACTTTTGTGATGCTGAGAAACAATTCCCTTGCCTTTTTCAACCATCTCTCTCTTTCCTGTTTTTGCAAATAGGTTTTTCTCTGTTTTGTTCTGATTTTTAGCTGAAGAAGAGACTATTTAGGAGCAGGAAAAGAAGTGTTGCTGCAACAATAGGGTTGTTTTTTTTGAAGTAGCCAACAGTTTATAGCTTCTGTGTCTTAAGCTCAGTGTTTTGATCACTGTGTGTCTGGTTTGCTCCTCGGTGGTGTGCTGTTCCTGTGGAGCCAGCTGGGGCTCTGCCGCTCGCTAGAACCGTGAGGTAATAAAATCAGAGTAAATTAAAAGTGTTTTCTCAAGCCCTCTGCACGAGTCTCAACTATTAATTTCCCACTGCAGCTCTGCCAGCTGAAAAAGGAGCTGCTTTATTGCCCTGGACTATGCCATGGATGTACATCTCCATCTTCCAGCAGGGGCCTCCAAAGGCCCAGGAGGTGGCACAGCAGCGGCTGGGCAGCTGCAGCAGTGCACAAAGGGCTCTTTCAGACACGTTTTTGCTAGAGAAGCACATGTGCAGCTAAAACAAGTTACAGTGCCCATCTGACTTGAGCAAGAGCCACCCTGGGGAAGCTGTCTTAGTTGGTTTTCGTTTTTTTTCCTGAAATTGGTGAATAGATATATTGCCCCCATGCTTGTTTCTGACTTGATAAATGCTGTGTTTGGGCCCAGGACTTAGTTCATTGGAGATTCTTCTGCTGTCCCTACAGCTTTGCTTTTTGCCCTGAGTCTGGTGCCCCAGTGATGGACCGCCCCTGTGGACATAGAATCCTAGACAGGTTTGGGTTGGAAGGGACCTCTGGAGCTCATCTAGTCCAACCCCCCTGCACTGGGCAGGGACATCCCCAACTAGAGCAGCTTGCCCAGAGCCCTGGCAAGCCTCACCTGCAATGCCTCCAGGGATGGGAACTCAACCACCTCCCTGGGCAACCTGGGCCAGTGTTCCACCACCCTCGTGGGGAGGAACTTCTTTCTAATGGCCAGTTTAAATCTACTCTTCTCCAATTTAAAACCATTGCCCCTTGTCCTTTCAGTGCAGGCCTTTGCAAACAGGCCCTCTGCAGCCTGCTTGGAAGTTCCCTTTAGGTCCTGGAAGGTCACTAGTAGGTTCCCTGAAGCCTTCTCTTCTCCAGGCTGAACAATCCCAGCTTATGTGTCATGACAGCAGAGGGTACTTTAAAGAATGACAAGCTAGCTGCTGCTTTGGGCTCCTCTCCAGAGGACCAAATGAGTCACCTTCAAAGAAGGTCTCTCTGAAAGTGGCAGCAGGACTTTGCCTATGACAGTGCAGAACCTAGTGGTTGGCAGGGTGCCTGTTTTCTCCTCCTCAAATCAAGCAAACAGTGTGCTCCTCCTGAGCTTTGTGAATGAAAGATCTGTTGGAAAAATACAAACTGGTATGAAGTCTTAACAAACACTGATTTAGTAAGCTTGGCTTTGGATTATCGACATAAATTCTTGTTCTGAAGTTGGCTTCTCTTTGGGGGGGAAGAAGCATGCTTTTTAAAACGTGCTGAAAGGTTGGTAGATATGAAGAGAATCACTTCTGGAGTTGTGCAGGCTTCAGAGACTCTTCGTGCTCTGTTGGCCAACTTGTCTTGCAGTTCTCCTGAAAGAACTCTAGGTCAAGATGTCTCCAAAAATCTGTGGTCAAGAGGGCAATTCACCAAAAGAGAAATCCCAAGGGACTTGTGTGTAGTACCCTCCCCTACAAACCTGCCTGGGGTTCTCTAGGCACTGATGTTGAGCCTGGGTGGGATTAGGAGCTGGGATCTGTGTTAACCTCATGCTGTTCTGTTTAGCAGTGCAGACCTGCAGGTGATGATGCTGCTAGGAACCCCCTTGCCCACAGTGGATCTAGCTCTTGTCTTTGATGTAGGGAGCAGCATGTTTTATCCCCAACAGCTAACAAATAGATATAATGTTATTTTATAGTGCCTGCCTGGGAATACCCCTCACAGAGTCACAGAATGGTTTGGGTTGGAAGGGACCTCTGGAGGTCATCTAGTCCAACCCCCTGCAGTGGGCAGGGACATCCCCAACTAAACCCTATGGCAACCCAGTATTCCCAGATGGTCTCCCATCCAAGTACTAACTGGGCCCAACCCTGCTTGACTTCTGAGCTCAGAAGAGATCAGGCCTGCTCAGGGTGTATGGTGGTATGAGCTGTACCTGCTGCAGGTAAAGAGGTGTTAGGCAGGAGAAGGCTTTACCCACCCTTGGCTGTGTGCACTCAGACACACTGCTTGGGATGGAGGCCAGGCGGGGGGGGTTGGGAGAAGGGGTGGGAGGAGGTGTGGAGCTTGCAGGGTACCAGACCTTAGTACAGAGGCTGCAGCAAGCAGGAGGGAGGTGCCCACCATGTTTGTGTGTGTAGGTTGTGGTTAACAGGGCTCTGTTAGCTTGCACCTTCTGCCTCTCTGGGGCTGCTGGCATCGCCCGCGGCCGGCGAGTGCTTTAATGAGCTGTTTTGACTCGAGCTGCTCCCCAGCCCCTTCTCGTTTGGTGCCCCTGAAGCCTGCGTGGGGCCGAGGGGCAGGTGCAGACTGCTGCTGAGGCAGGGGTAGGCGTGCTGCTGCACACCTGCCATCCCCGCACACGCACACAGGCAGCCACGCGAGCCCTGCGCTGTGGCGCTGGCGGCACGGTGCTGTTATGTAAGGGCCGCAGAGGTCGTCACGTGTCCCCGCCGTGCTCCCGGCCCTGCAATTCAATGAGGGTTTGCTCGCAACGCTCGTGAGGCTGCATGAGCTAAGCTGTTGCCGTTAGACACTAGAAAGCAAATGGCTTGATTAGCTGCAGATGAATTGATAAATGGCTCCTGTAATTCCGGCGGGGATATTCGCCTGGCAGAGCCGGCATCGTGACACCGCAGAGAGCCAGCAGTGAAGCGTTATGTAACCTGGCTTCGGCAAACGGCAGCCAAAGGCAGCAAACTGCAGTCTCTCTGCCTCTCTCCTCCCTTCTCCTCTGACCTCTCCTTGCCAAAAGAATCACTGAAATCATGCAATGGTTAGGGGTGAAAGGGATCTTTAGAGGTCATCTAGTCTAAGCCCTTGCAGGAAGCAGGACACCTCTAACTAGATCAGGTTGCTGAGAGCCCCAGACAAGCTGAGCTGGAGTGGTTCCAGGGATGGGGCATCCACCACCTCCCTGGGCAACCTGGGCCCTCAGTGGGAAACATTTCTTCCTTCTAGCCAGTCTAAATCTCCCTCCTTTAGTTTAAAGCCATCACTCCTTGTCCTGTCCCAGCAGGCCTTGATAAATAGCCTGTCTCCATCTTTTTTATAGGCTTCCTGTAAGTATAGATAGGACACAGTGAGGTCTCCCTGGAGCCTTCTCTTCTCCAGGCTGAACAACCCCAACTCTCTCAACCATTCCTCATAGGAGAGACATTCCATCCCACAGAAGCATGTTAGGGGTTGGAAGGGACCTCTGGAGCTCATCTAGTGCAACCCCCCTGCCAGAGCAGCATCACTAGAGCAGCTTGCACAGGATGGGCTCCAGGTGGCTTGGGAATCTCTCCAGAGATGGAGACTCCAGCACCTCCCTGGGCAGCCTGGGCCACTGCTCCAGCACCCTCCAAGGAAAGAAGTTCCTCCTGCTGTTCAGCTGCAAGTACCTGGCTGCTAGTTTGTGCCCATTGCCTCTAGTCCTGTCCCTGGGCACCCCAGAACCAAGCCTGGCCCCAGCCTCCTGTCCCCCCACCCTGATCCCCCTTATCATGTTTGTGGCTCACAGAACAATGTGGTGGTGTGGCTTGGCAGAGAGCTTTGGGCCCTCCCTGGATTTGCCAGTTACCTCTAGAGGCAGTTTCACAGGCAGCAAAGCTGACTCTTCAGATTTGGGGATGATTGACAGACAGGTTAGTCATCAAGAGGCTGACAGTTTTGGCAGAGGGACCTCCTTTGTAGATGCTAAAGTTTGTGTGTGCAGGTGGCCTGTTAGGACTTTCCATCAATTATTTTAGAGATGAGACTCCCCAGTGGCATCACAGAGGGGTGGCTGTTACAGAGCTGCAAATGTTCTTGCCATAAACCTCTTGCCTTTTCTCCACTTCTCTGCAAAAAGAAGGTCTTGTGACTGCAGGGGAAAAAAGCCAAACCCAAAACCAAACTTGGAGGAAGTAGGGCAGCTGAAAATTTAAGTAACCATTTTTATTAATAAGTGGCTGAGGAACAAATGGACATCACAGAGCTGAAAGACAGTGAAATGATTCCCCTATCCCTGTCCTCCAACACTCATCCCACCTTGAATCACAGAATCACAAAGGTTGGAAGAGACCTCTAAGCTCCTCGAGTCCAACCATACCTAGCACTCCCATGCCATTACACCATGACCCTGAGTACCACATCTAGATGTTTTTTACGCCCCTCCAGGGATGGTGACTCCAGCACCTTCCTGGGCAGCCTGGGGACAACACTTAACAACCCTTGCAGGGAAGAAATTCCTCCTGACATCCAATCTAAACCTCCCCTGCTGCAACTTGAAGCCATTTCCTCTTGTCCTCTCCCTGTTAACCCTGCAGAAGAGACCTACCCCCAGCTCACTGCAACCTCCTTGCAGGGAGTTGGAGAGAGGGCTAAGGTCTGCCCTGAGCCTCCTCTTCTCCACACTAACCAAGCCCAGTGCCCTCAGCTGCTCCTCAGCACACTTGTGCTCCAGAGCCCTCCCTAGCCTCCTTGCCCTTCTCTGCACACACTCCAATGCCTCTGGCTCCTTCTTGGCCTGAGGGGCCCAGAACTGACCCCAGCACTCTAGCTGTGGCCTCCCCAGTGCTGAGGACAAGTACACTTTGAAATGTCATTATTCCTGTTCTGATGGAAGCTAATGCTTGTTGTCTTGCCCTTGAAAAGGGTAATCTTGCTGCCCAGAAGCCACAAAGAAAGCAAAACCCCCCTCCAAATTGTAAGCTGTTTGTATTCTGTGCTTTTTAAGGGCCTGAATATCCAGTCTACAGGCTGGCTGATTGCACAGCAGCCCACACATTTTCTTCTTCAATGTTTCCCCTGCCACCACTACAGTAAGAAAATAGCCATTGATAAAGCTGTGCTTGCAATAAAATCCAATGTGGTTTGATAAGATCAGGGCTACTGCTTGTGCATTTGGGGAATATTCAGCAAATAATAGCACTTTATAGGATATTTCCTCTTATCCTTTCTATTATCCTGTATTTATTACATTTCCAAGAGGAAGTTGTTGTTGGAGTCTTTTTTTATAAGCACCCAAAAAAATGGTTTCTTTCTGATGTTTTTGAGTTATCTTCTCTTCCTGTGTTCTTTCACTTCATCTCTACATAGGCAGTTAACATGCTGATGTTTAAATATACATTGCCATGTATAGTTGCCTTGCAAAGAGCTGAAAAATGATCCCTGGCTTTACCTCCCCACTATTTTGTACAACTTAACAGTTTTTTGTGTCTCATCTGGCGCTATGAAAAGCCAGAGGGAGGCATGCTGCAGCTCCATCAGGATCATTTCACACAACTGGGAACCAAAAATCATACACATTGTACCCCAACAAATAGCATATGCTCCATTTCTGCTCGCCAGCAAGTCATAAATCCAGAGTGTATAAATGTGCTTGCTAATGAGTGGATACTGAGTTGATTTAATGAGTTGGTGATGCAGTCAGTGCCTGCTCATTATCATCAGAGAATTGAACTTGCTGCAGCAGCTTAGGAAAGAAATGAGGAGAGCTCAGGCTGGACTCTGCTGTGAGCAAAATGAGGACTTTTGCTCTGTACACTTTGAGCAGTCTGTGTTTTCTTAGCCATTCTCCTTTCACCATCCATCACTAAGCCATAGCAGGAAGGGTAAGGAGATGGAGCCAGACTCTGCCTCTCAGGAGCAGAGGCAGTGCCCAAACAGGTAAGCAGAAGCAGAGGTCTTGACAGCTGCAGGTTAATAACATGCTCCCTTCTCAGAATAAATGACTATTCTTCTCCCCAAGTGTGCTGAGAGAGTGTTAGCATTCTGGTTATCATCTAACAGGAGCTAAAGGAGCTCTAAAGGTGCAGAAAGCTCTAAATAGACAAGTTGAGCAGGTCAGATGGCTTATGAATGAGAGCAAGTGAGGAGTCTTGGTGGTTAGCTCTGCTGGTGACTTGGTGTGGTGTTAGCCTGGTCAAATGAAAACACATTGTTCAGGTACCACTTAGGGAAAGAATAGAACTGAAATCTTCCCATTTGGGCAGTTTCTCTAGGGCTTTTTTCCGTAGCTATCAGTGTGCTCTCCTCGGAGGTGAGGCTGAGTAGGTACTGCACAAGTGCAGCACATCAATAATAATAATAATGACTTTATTTTGGAGTTGGTAGAAAGGCAGTGTTCCTCTAGTTCAGGGTAGAAATACAGTAGAAGAGGTTTGTGTGTTTGCACTTGGAAACAAAAGTTCTTCATTCTTCCAGTATACAAAGATAAAACTGGTTCATTTTCCCCCTCCCTGGTGCAGAGTTTTAGAAGCTGGTTCTGGTTGCTTGTGCTTTGCTGCTGTCACACAATTTTTTTTTACACCATGCTGGAACTCAGAGCTGTAGGGAATGAAACTTTAAAACTCTGTGGAGTTTTTGGAAATGTTCACCTGTTTGGGTGAAAAAAAAGCAAGCCAACCTACAGAGAATGTTAAAAATAGAGCAGGTCTTTCCAGAATTCAATTACAGATGCCTGCCAGCTGCTTCCCCTGCCTAGGACCTGCATTTCTAGCTTCTCTGTTGCTCTGGCTGTTGCTTGCAGGGGAACAAGCCTGTGTGAGGTGACTGATGAAGAGGCAGCTTGGAGGAAGAGGTGCTGGGGTTTGGGCTCCCCTGCCATCCTCCCTCCATGCCACCTGCTGCTTGGGCTGGCCTTTCAGAGTCATGGTTTGAGCTGTGTGATTTCTGTACAATGTGGATACCAACTGTGAGGCTACTGCTGGGACTAGCACTTTATTCTCAGGCTATGTGCAATGACTTTTTGAAAAGCTTTTTATTTAGGCCCTGTAGCACTGCATCTTACAGGAGAAAAAAAAAAAACCAACATTGTAAGAGTCCCATCTCCTTGGATCTGCCTTCTGGCTGAGTTCACAGGCAGACAGTACATCCCCCATTTGCTAAAACACTGGAGTGCACACCCCGAGCAAAGCTGCAGGCTTCATTTCCCCAGAAAATCTGGGCAGATTGTAATATATTTGCCCATAAATGCATATGCTGGATTCTCCACTCATATGGACCTTGCCCTAAAGGAATTGTTTCCAAACTTGTAGCACAAGTTCAGAAAAAAACCCACCCCAATAAATCAGTGCTTATTGAATGACATACACTGTCTTTTGTTGGGTATCATCCCTTTTTGGGTTGGTCACAGATGATTCAAGTGCTCAGTTCTAGGAGAACATTTTCCAGCAGTGTTGTTTGGATGTAATCCTGTTTGTGGTGCTGTCCTGTTTGACCCCCATAGGCTTTCTGAGGGGGGGGTGGTGTGTGTGCCCATCTGCCTGTGGCAGGAGCTTGCCATCCAGTCTAGCTGCCTGCAGGATCTCACTGGTTCTGTACTGCCTTGCTCTCTTGGGTATCATTTTCCTCTTTGATTGGGAAGAACATGGTTTGAGGGTTTGTGGCAGAAATTCATTTACTAATTCATAGGGGAGGGAAGTGGGGAAGGGGGAGGGAAGGGAAATAATTCTTTGGTACAGAACAACAATCCTCCAAGGACATGGTTACAGCATTTCTTGTTCAAGTACGTGTTTGTTTTCAGCTCGTGTAGCAGATGCTGTGATTCTGGGGCTGAGGCTGTTGTATTCTTAACACACAGCTATGGTGCTGGGGCACATAGAGCTGATCCTGGGCTTGAGCACTTCCCTGCTCCATGGCTGGCCCCACAGATTGCAGGGGAAACTACTTACCCACAGGTCTTCACATAGCATGATGCTGTTGCCTGACAGCTGGGGACATGAAGTTGAATGCTATGTTTGAGTTGAGATTTCTCAGTGAGTTTTAATTTTGATGCTGGGATCCCAGCAGAACTGCATTTCATTAAGAACCTGATCTGTGGCTCTTAGATTTAACTGTGGGATGTGCCTGCTTGCAGCATGCACTGCTGCCCTTGACATTAACATGCACAGGAACTGATGCACTCATTCCACTAGTAGCATTGTGCTGCTTCCCTTTGAGGTGCTGCCTAGCTGCATTGCTTCCTGAGCTTCCTCTCCATGCCACAGACTCTCAGGAGCTGAGTTCAACTCTGGTGTTAAAATAGAGCACTTGTTTGCTGTTTGATACGTAGATAGGTGGTTTTTTTTCCTTCATAAGATTTTAAGTCAGGTTCAAGGCTGATGCTTCCACATTTGATTTTGGAAGGAGCCCCATACCTGTGTGAGCAATGTGCTGAAGCTTGTGCCTGAGAAGCAGTAGTGTCCATGGCAAGGCAGAGTGGAGCTGCCAGATTTGCAAGGGCTGTAGCTGGTTGTGTAAGCCTCTAGCTTGGATGCTTTGATGTAATGCTGTTTGCAGACAGTGTGGGGACTGCATGTGCCAGTGCTGTGTGTTGCCAGACAGAAACCACAGCAATTCCCCCTCAACATAATTACCACCTACAGCAAGCTTTTAAAGGAGGGAGGAGTGGGATTCTTTCTCTAGGAAAAACACCCAGGAGTTTATGTCTTGCTGTAAATCTACCTGATCTCTTCATTAGAAGGGCAAAGAATAGCAACAAACCTCAGCCAACACTGCCACATAATGAAGCATTTTGCAAACAGACTCCCTTTGACATTGAGCTGTAGCACAGGCAGGATCCAGAGAAATCAGGTGGCACTTCTACCAACTCCTACAGTGTTAGGGATGATTTTGGATATGAGGTATAGCTTCTCTTATATGTGGAGCTTTAATGTGCATTTTCACTCCTTTGCTTCCCTCTTTCTGGATGCTAAGATTAATATCATTGTAATGATAGCTCTAGCTACTTACAGGCTTCTTTGTGGATGGTTGGCTGCTTAAAATACCCAGGGACATTGTTAGAGGGGAAAATACCAGGTAAAAAATTAGTATTTAATTCCTTGTTTCCTTTTCTTCCCTATTTTACTAATTCCTCTCATTAATACATTAAGAATCCAGTTGATTGATGAGTACTGGGGTTGCTTGTGTGTGGATTTGGGGGCATGGGGGTTGGATTGTGTCCTTCATGGAGTGCAGCCATACAAAAATAGATAGTTGGGATTTGATTGTTTTGCTGAGATGATGGCTTCCTCTGCACCTAATCCAGTAAAGCTAGTGAAAAGATTGCTCATGATAATTAGAGCCATGACAGGTTCACTTCAGCCACACTTGTCCCCCCCTTTTTTTCCCCTTTAGTGCTAACATTGCCTGCTCAGTGTTCCCTGGGGGCTGCTGTCTGGCTTTTCCCCTCTTTTTGTGTTAACTGAGCAGCGTAAAACAGTTGTAACAAGGAGTGGAAGCTTTCCACCCCTGCCCACCAAGAAACTGTTCTTCAGAGGTTTCTTAGTCCTTACACATGCTCCTCACCATTACAAAGCTAAGATAGTTCTAGTAGAGCTTAGATTAAAGCTGAGGAAGATTTTTTTGCCAGTAGCTCTTGCTTCCATGGGCATCTGAACACCCACACTGCTCTCAGATCAACCAAGAAGGCCTGTGGTGCTCTGTTCCTTTCCATCTGCCCACTTTGTTTGCAGATAGAATCAGTTACTTTGGCATTTATGGGATCTGTGTGATTCCTTCTTGTAATTACGGGCACAAAGAAAGGCTGATGTTAAAGAAAAAGTGGTGAAAATCTGGGGTTATCAGTCATTTGGATGAAGAGAGTTTGGTTTGTCTTCGTGTCCCTTCTGCAGTGTGTGCCATGAAGCTGAAAGCTGCTTCTGTGCTAGCAAAAACTTGGGGTGCCTTCAGGGCAAAATTTGTTGCAGTCTGTGGAAGAAACACTGCCAAAAACATGTGACTAAGCATAGAATCACAGAATCCCAGAATGTCAGGGGTTGGAAGGGCCCTAGAAAGATCATCTAGTGCAACCCCCCTGCCAGAGCAGGATCACCTAGACCAGCTCACACAGCAATGTGTCCAGGCAGCTCTGCAATGGCTCCAGACAAGGAGACTCCACAGCCTCCTGGGCAGCCTGGGCCAGTGCTCTGGCACCTGAACTGCAAACAAGTTCCTCCTCAGCTTAATACTAAACCTCCTGTGCTCCAACTTGCTCCCATTCCCTCTTGTCCTACCATTGGATGCCATTGAGCAGAGCCTGGCTCTCTCCTCCTCACACTCACCCTTAACATATTTCTAAGCATTGCTGAGGTCTCCTCTCAGTCTCCTCTTGTCCAGGCTGAAGAGACCCAGCTCTCTCAGCCTGTCCTCCTAGGGCACATGCTCCACTCCTTTCANAAGGGTTGTTAAGTCTTGTCCCAGGCTGCCCAGGGAGGTGCTGGAGTCACCATCCCTGCAGGGGTTTAAGAGACATTTAGATGCTCAACTTCGGGCCATGGTTTAGTGGCATGGGAGTGCTAGGTATGGTTGGACTTGATGAGCTTAGAGGTCTCTTCCAAGCTTTGTGATTCTGTGAATGCACCTGAGTGATAGGTGCAGCTGGGATCAGCTCCAACTTCTCTGCTACCTTCATAGCTTGTAACTGGCAGCTCTTCCAGCACACTGTTGTGTATTGGCCATGCCTTATGGAAGGATTTGATCATTACAGCTTTGCAATAACTACATCTGTAATCTTGTTGTAGAAGCATCTTAATTAGTGATGTAGGAGCCATTCAATTCCTGTGAGCTCCTAGTTGTGAAATAATTGATATTCTCATAAATCTTCAGATGGATTTTTTCCACCCTCTGAAATGTAATGCAACCCTCACCTGCACCTGAACTTCTTGTGTGTATAATTTAATACTGAAAGCTGGAGAAAGTGTCTCAAGTGATTTGCTGGAAACCTTTGCTCTAGGTGAAGGAGGAGACAGCTCCATTCAGTGTCAGAGAAATGGCTGATTGTTGTGTCAATGGATCAGATAGTTTGATGGCCAGGGGTGAATATCCTTTGCCACTGTTAGACACAGTGGTATGAAGCAGATTTTTCTATTGAGAAGGTGGAGTGGTACTGAGGCCAAGAGATGAGCTTGCAGTCCTGAAGCCATGCTTGTCCAGCTAAGAAATCTGTGGCATCTTGCAAGGAGGTTGCAGTGAGCTGGGGGTAGGTCTCTTCTCCTGCGTTAACAGTAAGAGGACAAGAGGAAATGGCCTCAAGTTGCAGCAGGGGAGGTTTAGATTGGATGTCAGGAGGAATTTCTTCCCTGAGTTGTTAAGTGTTGTCCCAGGCTGCCCAGGGAAGTGCTGGAGTCACTATCTCTGAAGGGGTTGAAGAAACATTTAGCTGTGGTACTCAGGGCCATGGTTTAGTGGCATGGCAGTGCTAGGTATGGTTGGACTAGATGAGCTTGGAGGTCTCTTCCAACCTGAATGACTCTGTGACTACTGAAGGCATTCAATAGTCACTCAGCTTACTGCCCAACAGGCACATTTAACATCTCCCAGTGCTCTTTGAAGGCTCTGGGAATACAGTAGCATAATTCCTGTGCAATAGCTGTCCTTTCATGTAGCCAGCATGTGTGATACCATAAACCCTGTGGTAGATATTGTGTTGTTAAAAGGAAACTTCTAATCAGTAACTGAGCTGTTTTAACTCTGGCTGCATCTCCTTCTACCTGTGTTGTGCTGCTTCAAGTCTGTGGTCCTAGTTTAGGTAAAACTTGAGGCAGGAGGGGAGTATTCTGAGCCCAGCTGCCTAGCTGCAGGTGCCATTAGCATTAGTCCAAGCAGGGAACCATGGCATCTTCCAGGAGTGCACTGTAAATTAAGGCCTGCAAGATCTGGCCCTTTCTTCTCAGTCCTGCTTTTATCTTTTGCTTTCTGATAGAAGATTTAGATTCACATGTCAAGGAAGAGATCATAATGGTTATCTGAGGATTCATTGTTATTTTGCAGTGGTTTTATGAGGCCAGTAGCTTAATGCTGCCAAGTTGTTTGTGATGTTAAGCTTCTCGACCTAAAGCAGTGAGGTATCCATGGGAACTGTCTTGCCTCTACCCTGGACCCCAGGCTGCCTTCTCCCACAGGTCACAGCACACAACATTCCCAGATACTGCCTCTGTTTAGTCTGCCTTAAACAGGAGGGATTTGGAAATAGAAAAACAGAGTAGTAGAATTTCATATTTAATTAGCTGCTTGAGCCTCTGCATTCTTCTAGTGAAAGCATTTCACAGAGCCTTTGCCACTGTAAATATGTCTGTTGTCCAGACCTATTCAAATCAAGCTGATTAATGAATTAAATTCACAAATGAAATGATTCAAATGAAGGGCTTTGCAGTAGGCAAGTCCAAATGAAAGTTTCTACTGTCCCAACCAAGGAATCATCCTGCTGGGAAGTTTCCAATGGCACAATTGCATCTAGCTCCTCTCTGAGGTACTCAGGATACTCAGCTTCCTTTGGCTTCTCTTGCAATTGAGAATACTGCAGGATTAGACTCCAAAGATTATCCTTCTTCCTTCCCCAACTTCTGTTTTACAAAATACAGGTTCACTGAAGATTTTTTTTTCCTGTTCTAATCTAGAATGATTCTTTTTTTCCCTGAGGTAATTAGCTGCATCTACCAAAGTATGAGGAAAATCTGAGTGCAGTGCTTGGAACTTTTCTCTCCTGCCAGACTATACTATCTTCAGCTGGTCCTGTTCTCTTTTGGTTTAGGACATAATTTTGCTTCATCTTGGTTTGCTCTGTCAGTTCCAGTGCTTTTGCTACAGTGAATCATCAGGTGTGTTTCTTCTGAGTGTTCAGGTTGGTGTGAGGAGTGTGGAGGAGGAACAAGCTCAAATTAAACCAGATACTTCTTTCCCCAACTGCTTGCTTGCCCTTTTCCAGTCTCCTCCAGAGCTGTGTTAGCAGACAAGGAGGCATGATTACCAGAGCTACTGAGGAGGAGAAGCTGCAAATCAAATGTCACATATAATGTATCATTGGCACAGCCAGGGGACAGGGAGGAAAAAGGCAAATTCAGAATGGACAAGAAGGAAGCAAAAAAAAAAAAAAGATGTAAGACAGCAATGCAGGAGAGACAAAATCCAGATCCTCTCCCCAGTCTTGTGCATCATTCCTTCTGCACTACATAAATCTGTCAAGCTTTTGGCTGACTCTGGGCAGCTCTGGGTGTCACAGCTAGAATACTAATACTTGTCTCTCCATCTAGTGAGTTTTAGGCCAGAGAAGGACATTAACTATGTAGGAGGAAGCATCTGTGTGGCACTCAATCCTCAGCAGTCAAAAAGCCATTTCATCATCAAGTGGACTCACAGGGAGACAGAAAGGCATTTAATATGTACAGGGAACCAATTTATGTAACAAAAAAAGTCATTGCAGTGTTGTGATTAATCAAAGGAACTAAATAATGGTGACATTCTGGGCAGTGGTATTTGGGGCTAAAAGAGGGATCTGGCTGTCATCAGAAGTAAGAAGTCTGATGCTGTGGCTGTCTCTGCTCTGCAAAGACATCCTTTAGTGTCTTAGAGGAGGAGGAGGTATTTGGGGCTTTGTTAGGACAAGAGGAGCAAAGTGATCTGTGGGAGGCAGAAGGGCAGGATTGGAATTAGCTGGCTGAGCATGGGGAGGCAGCTCAGCAGCAGCACAAGGGAGCCTAGAGCTTCTCTCCTTGAAGCTGCCTTTTGTTCCAAAGCCAGTGTGTTTCTACCTGCTATCATTTTTATATAAACCAGTAGTATTTTTGCTAAGCTAAGCTGTGGCTAGATAGGGCAAAAGCAGACTTTTTTCCTGTTAGCATTTCAGCCATGTACTCTCTTGCTATGGCCATTCTGCTTTTTGCCTGTGGAGTGTAGGGTTCCAGCTGATAGTTTGAGTCTCTAGAATGCTCTGCTCTGGGTGTCTCCTCATCAAAGATTTCATAAACCCATTTTTGTCTCTTGGGTCTACATTGCACTGCACTGGTTTTTGGATTCCCTACAAACAGACTTGGTACACTTCATGTTCTCTTTTAAACACATGTGGGTTGCCAAAGAGGAGGAGAGCAGAGGATTAAGAGTGCAGTCTCTCTGTGTGGCCATCACCAGATGCTTCAGAAGGCCTAAGAATCCCCACTGTAGGCAGAGCTGAAGTTTCCTATTCTTCCTGAGATCTTGGGATAATCCTTAAATCATAAATCTGTGGCCCCTGAAGCATGAGATTTTGTCTTTTTTCCCATAGCTGGTTTGGTTTTGTTTTGTTTTCAACATTTGCTATTGTAACTGGTTTCTCTTGTTGTCTATAGAAATGCCCAAATCCTCCTTGAGTCTTGCTAAATCATTAACCTCAGTGATGATAATGAGTTCTGCCATCTAATTCTGTCTGGGTTATCAAGTATTTATCACTTTGCCATTGACCATCCATACATTCCCTTGAAGGTCCCTTCTTGGGTGGGAGAGGAAGAGGAATTCCTGATCTCCCTCATCTCCTAATGTTGCCTGACATCCTAACAAGTCCTTCCCCATCTCTCTTGTAGCCCATGCAGATCCTGGAAGGCCACAAGAAGGTCTCCTGGGAGCCTTCTCTTCTCCAGACTGAACAATCCCATCTCTCTCAGCCTGTTTTATCAGTCCTCTTGAAAGAATTGCAGTCAGTTCCAGGACCTCCAGAGCAGGTTTTGTGCAGGTTTACCATCAATCTGTGCTCTACTTAACAGCTGTAAGGAATATGACATTGTTATTTCCATAGCTACATGCTCTGTATGTAAGAACATTCCAGGGGTAATATATTTCTCCTTGGAAGCAACAGAAATGTAGGCATTAGACTAGCAAAAGGTGGATACTAAATCTATACTAAAATATCTGGTGGTGAAACAGCTCCTGCATGTGTGCAGCAATCTTATCTGTGACAGAACTCAGCAGCAATTTAATATTAGAGGTGAACAGCTTGCATATTCTATTTTATATCAACATGAATATGTCTGTTAGCAGGGGGAATTTGAAAAGCTGAGACAGCCTCATGAAAATTTGTGTCTTCATCTCCCTCTTGTCTCTACCTTTAATTTAATTTCAAGCAAATTTTGGTGTGGTTTTTTTTTTCCCCCCAACCAATTCTAGAGTGGCTTCAGTTTGGTTTTTGCTTGTTTGAGGTTTTTTTTGTGTTCAAGCTAGAAGATAACTTTTCTCCTGATCTTGTAAAACTTAGCATTTAGAAATGATTCTTGCTGCTAAGATGACAGCTAAGAAGCTCTTGGGTTCTGGCATGACAGCTAATACACCTCCAGAAGTTATTAAAACCAAAATGTTACTCTCTTTAACAACATTTCAGTTTCATTCAGCAACTTTGGCTAATAGAAATGGTTTATGAAAGTGCTGCTGCAGCATGAACAAAGTCAGGATCATTTCCATGGCACTCTTCAAAGGACTGAAGAGTTGATTTGTTTGTACTGATGAAATCTTAAGACTTCAGGAGTGGAAAGCTAATATTGGCTTCTAATTTCAAAGGGAACTGCTTTGAAAACAGAGATTTTTTCCTAATAAATGGTGCCTTCCAAAAATCTGAATGTCTGACTGGCATTTGGAAGAGCTGCTCTGCTATGACAAGTTCAGATGTGCCAGGAGATACCAACTCCAACCCCAAGTCACTGTAGCTTTGTGCCTCAATAGGTAAAAACCAGGCTAGACCCTGAATGAGGTTGGAGCTTTACTGATATTCATGGGGGTGGAGGTGGCTCAGCCTAACCTACAGTCTGAACCAAGACCTGATTCCTCATTCCTGGGGAATAAAACTGCCAAATGCTTTTTTTTCTTCCCAGCCTCCTGAGGAATTCAGTGCTCAGCTTATACTAGAGCCCAGCTCTTCCATCACAGTATCAAAGAATCCCAGTATGTCAGGGGTTGGAAGGGCCCTAGAAAGATCATCTAGTGCAACCCCCCTGCCAGAGCAGGATCACCTAGACCAGCTCACACAGCAATGTGTCCAGGCAGCTCTGCAATGGCTCCAGACAAGGAGACTCCACAGCCTCCTGGGCAGCCTGGGCCAGTGCTCTGGCACCTGAACTGCAAACAAGTTCCTCCTCAGCTTAATACTAAACCTCCTGTGCTCCAACTTGCTCCCATTCCCTCTTGTCCTACCATTGGATGCCATTGAGCAGAGCCTGGCTCTCTCCTCCTCGCACTCACCCTTCACATATTTCTAAGCATTGCTGAGGTCTCCTCTCANGTGACAGCACAGGGCAGAAGCAGAGCTCCCATCTTCAGTAATGTTTAGGTGTCAGGTTTATCCATTTCTGACACTTTATCAAGAGATCCTTTCCTCCTAGGGTGGCTTTACCTCCTGATGCTGGATGCCCAGTCATTCTTAGTTGCTTGGGCTCTGCTGCTGGCAGGGGATGTGCTGATTTGCCATTTGAGGAAGAGGAGCTGCAGCACTGTGTGACAATAGCCAAGTGTCAGCAGTGGTGTCCTTGCTGAATGTCAGCAGCAAGGAGCTGAGCTTCTCCTAGCACACACTATCAATAAATCTGCTGGAGGAGCTTGCTTAATATTTACTTGAGCTTTACCACCTCTGGCAATCAGAAGTTGTGAGTCAGGCTCCTAAAAAATGATGAAACTACTTTGGTTTGCTTTCTTCACCACCAAAAATCCAACAATGTATTGTAGGGGGTTTGTCATTTTGGGTTTTTTTCCTACCCATCTGCATCTGGCCACACAGATTTCACATGTCCAAGTGCTATTCCCAGGACCAGGACCACTATTTCTCTGTAGTCTGGCATGCCTCCTGATTCCCCAGATTGGGTGCAGACAGTGCAATAGCTTCAGGTGGGACTTGTTCTCCTCTTGCTTAGAATTAGAGGAAGATGCTTTGTTCTCTTTGCAAAGGGAGAATGTGCCTGCCAGTGCAATTAGTGCTTTGGACATCTTGACACCATCCAGACTCTTCTTTGGAGCTGATGTGTCCTCATTTCTCCAGCAAGGGAGATGCTAAGACTTCTCTTTCCATATACCATTGATAACACTAGCAGTTTAAATATTGCTGCTGCCCTGGGCTGCCCCAGGGTTGGCTTCCTTTAGCCATTCCCAGTTTGCTGCATGGATAGGAGCTCCTTCAGTATGTTTGGAGCAGCTGGTCTCCTTTGCAATAGGCAAAAGGTTGGGTTTGATGAGGTTTTGTGAATTGTCTCAAAACAATCCTGTGTTCCCATGATTACTTTGCAAGGTAGTAAATGCTGAGAATTGGTTTCTTTTAATATAACTATCTTTTATCATAATAATATTGACATACAAAGCAGTTTTAGCTGAGTAATTAGTATTAACTGGGGATATTTGTATATATTGGAGAAAGTGGCCCCATGACACATTTTCAGTGACATTTCCACAGTAAAACCCCAACCCATGAAGGACTCACTTGGTATTGCTACAACTCAGAATTCCTGGCAAATCCACTGAAAAATTTCCAGAGGCTTGGTAACCTGGCTTGAAAAATAACCCTGAGAACCTGCTTTAGAAGAAAATACATTGTTCCCTTCAAACTGAAATGGTGATAGGAGCACCTGGAGTGCCTTAGAAGAAATGCTGACTACCTGAAAAGTTTACAATCACTCTTCAGTAGAAAACAAGGATGAAGTCAAGAAATCAGTGGAGCTGCTGGTGGGTAGAAATGAGGAGGTGAAAGTGCCTCCTGAGCCACTCTGAAAATCCTGAGCCAACAGGTGAAGGTCTCAGCATATCTATTTCCAGATGGGCTGGGCAATAGATGTGCAGAGCATCCCTTACCCAGTCAGTTGGAGAGCTGTAATGCTTTGGCTTTGAAGTTCAACACATGAAACAGAATAATATAATGAAAATGCTATCTGGCCACTTGTGTTGGGATTTTCTTTTTCCTTAGCTACCTGTCTCAAGTTGCTCTTAAAACATCAAAACCCAGTGATGCTCATAAGTATGCATGTGGAAATTGTCTGTTTTGGTAAATACTCACATTAGGGCACTCAGGGGTATATTTTTTTCTTGCAGAGCATGGAGAGTTCCAGACAGAAATCCTGTTAACAAATAATAGGATTTGTGTGCAGAACTCCTTGAGCATCACTTTGAAAGTCTTACCCCCTGTAGCATAAGAGTTAGATAATTTTAGTCTTTGAAAATCATGCTTTTTTTCCCAGATGTGGCCTTTTTCANCTCTAGTGCCAGGTGTCCCTGCCCATGGCAGCCACAGGGGTTGGGGTAGAGGAGCTTGAAGGTCCCTGCCAACCCTGACAATTCTGTGATGCTGTAATTTAGGACTGCAGATGGAAGCCAAAGGCCTAGTCTCGCTATATAAATGTGCATATATATATATATATATATGTAGAGAGAGGTCTTATATTTGCACCCCAAAACTGGATGTTTGACAGCTAGTGATATTTTATGGACCAGTAGTAAAATCAAACTGTATTTTAACAATGCTATCTTCAGTCTGAGTCTAAATGCTCCAGTGCTGAGGTTTTCACTGCTCCAAACAGGTTTTTCTCTCCTGCTGTGTTCATAGTGGGTACACTTTCTAAAGGNAAATCATGCTTTTTTTCCCAGATGTGGCCTTTTTTCAAATGTTGCTGAAGAATTGTGATCAAGTCTTAACATTCTTTTCCTCCAGTGGTGGAGAACTTGGGTTACTGAGCATCTTGATGCTTTGTCTTGTACTGGAAAAGGTTGCAAAGGGGAAAAGACATAAGTGCAAGCATGAGCTGTGTTATAAGTGCACAATTAGTTGGGATTGTTCAGTCTGGAGAAGAGAAGGTTCCCAGGAGACCTTCTTGTGGCCTTCCAGGATCTGCAGGGGCTCCAAGAGGGCTGGGGAAGGACTTGTTAGGCTGTCAGGGAGTGCTAGGACTAGGGGAATGGATCCAAACTAGAGGAGGGCAGATTTAGGTTGCTGTTAGGCAGAAGTTGTTGCCCAGGAGGGTGCTGAGCCACTGTGCCAGGTTGCCCAGAGAGGTGGTGGCAGCCCCAGCCCTGGCAGTGTTGCAGGCCAGGCTGGCTGGGGCTGGGAGCAAGCTGCTCTAGTGCCAGGTGTCCCTGCCCATGGCAGCCACAGGGGTTGGGGTAGAGGAGCTTGAAGGTCCCTGCCAACCCTGACAATTCTGTGATGCTGTAATTTAGGACTGCAGATGGAAGCCAAAGGCCTAGTCTCGCTATATAAATGTGCATATATATATATATATATATGTAGAGAGAGGTCTTATATTTGCACCCCAAAACTGGATGTTTGACAGCTAGTGATATTTTATGGACCAGTAGTAAAATCAAACTGTATTTTAACAATGCTATCTTCAGTCTGAGTCTAAATGCTCCAGTGCTGAGGTTTTCACTGCTCCAAACAGGTTTTTCTCTCCTGCTGTGTTCATAGTGGGTACACTTTCTAAAGGTACTGCCAAAAAAACCCCAAAATAACTCCTTCTTTGACTATGACACTTCTCTGAATTCCTTCAGGGTGCAAAATTGGACAGTTAGCAGGCAAAACCTGATTTTTTTCTTGCAATGTGTTCAGTATTCTTTTCACTATCTGTATTGAAACTAGACTGGCAATAGCATTTGTTGTGTAATAGTTTGGCACTTGAAGCTTCCAGCTTTCTATGGAACTGTAGAGGAAAGAGAAATGAAGAGTGCTAAACCAAAAAGAACTACTTTTTTAACCCACTGTAGTTTTGGTTTGAGAGCAAGGGTCCTGCTTGTGGTTCTTGGGTTTTGATCTGAGCCTGTTAATGAATCTCTGCACTAGTTACAGGCTTAGGTCTGTTAGTTAGCATTTGTGAGGTAAGCAGTTTGTGTGAAGAGGAGAGGGATTTGTGTAGGACTGAGCAGTGGCACATTTTGGAGGTGAGGTGTGTGTGCCTAATGAGAGGAGGCTGAGAGGTGTGGGTGGCCACTTCTGCTCTCCTAGGAGAACTGGGTCAGGAAGTCTGGTGCCTCCCCCCGCCCCCCCCCCCTTCTTCTTTTTAGAGTTATATAAAGACTTTTGCCAGGCAAAATACATCTGCTACTTCTCCTACAGAAGTTGCTGGCAAATCTCCTCTTGATTTTATAGTGGAAGCAGAGCTGGGCACCCCTGCCAGAGCAGGATCACCTAGACCAGCTCACACAGCAATGTGTCCAGACAGCTCTGCAATGGCTCCAGACAAGGAGACTCCGCAGCCTCCTGGGCAGCCTGGGCCAGTGCTCTGGCACCCTTACTTCTCCTACTATACTTTGTCTGCAAGAGAAAGAAAGGAACAACATAGTTGGAAAGTGAATGAAAAACAACAGCAACAAGAGATCCTGCAGCAGACAAACTAAGCAGAATAGAAATGTCATTTATAAGTGAGGAGAAGAAACCTATAGAAGTAGGTGTTTTTTTAAAGAGCCTTCATGGAAAGCCAGGCTTCTAACCTCATCTGTCTTTGCTACAGGGAAAGGTAGCATGGTGTCTTCATTTATTATGTGAGATGACATTTTTTTCACCCAGCTTGTTCTCCTAAGGTAGACCACAAGATCTTCAAATAGTTTGTCTGAGAAGCTACCTAGTTGTGATTTAGGAACTGCCAGCAGTAGAGGCTATCACACCTCTTGGGAAGCTCTTCCAATAGCTAAATGCCTTTCCTCTTACATAAAACTGAAATTCCTAATCCACAAACTGAATAACCCAGCTGCCTCTAGGTGAATTTCCCTGTCTAGCTTCTCACCAGTGTCTCTTGCACCTTTAGCTTGTAGACTGAAGTCACCCATTGCCAGATTTCTCCTGTAGCTAGTCAGAAAGAGAGTTCATGTACTTCATGTTTAGACTGATAAGCTCAGTAGACTGAAAGGCTTGAATCCCTGATGAAAAGGCATGATTCCTTCTCTAATCACTCTAATGGAGCTGCCCCAACCTAATCCAATTTGTCAGCATTTATTGCTTCAAGTTGCAGCAGGGCAGGGTTAGATTAGATATCAGGAGAACTTTCTTTACTGCAAGGGTTGTTAAGTGTTGTCCCAGGCTGCCCAGGGAGGTGCTGGAGTCACCATCCCTGCAGGGGTTGAAGAAACATTTAGCTGTGGTACTCAGGGCCATGGTTTAGTGGCATGGGAGTGCTAGGTATGGTTGGACTTGATGAGCTTAGAGGTCCCTTCCAACCTCTGAGATTCTGTGATTCTTCTTGAACTGTGGACACCAGCTTGTGCTATTCCTACAGGAAGGTGCTCCTGCCTGTGGAGAAGTAAGATAGCCTCACCAATCCTCCCTAACAGCTCTTACCCTTTGTAGAATCATGTGGGTTTGAGAGTTGTCACTCTCTCAAAGACCTTGCAGAGTCATGGCCTCCTAGAACAGAGTCCTGCACTTCTTGGTGCTCTGCATTCTGGTGTTGTTGTGTCTGTAACTAACTTGAGACATTATGAGGCTCATCATTGTTTTCTTCTAGTTAGTTTAATAAATGATGCCTATACTGTTATGGGTGACTAGACCTCATCCCCTTTTCTTCTTGTGTCCTTTCTAAACCCTATTAATAATTATTTTCTGCATTCTTCCATTTCATTCAAAAGAAGAATCAGGCAGAGAAGAAATACTCCATGAGGTTGCCCATTAGAAGCCCATACACTCCTTTAGGATCTCTGGCTTTGAGTTCTGAGAGCCACTTAGCTCTTAAGCCATTTGATAACTCTCCTTCTGGGTTTACTTAATGAAGAATTTTGCCTTGCAGGGTTGTGCCACACCACCAGTTTCTCAAACTTGACCAGAGTGATAGCCTCATTATTAGCAAAAAGCAGAAGATAATCTTTCAGAAGGTCTGGTTTCCTTCAATCCATGTTCAGGCAGTTAGTGATGCCAGGACTATAACTGCCATCACTTTCTAGTAGCTTACTTCAATTTTGTGTTCATGGAGCTCCAGATCAGCCATTCCTTTGTTTTTCCCCGCCCCCCCCAGAATTGGTCTCAAACTCAGTGCAGCAGGTTTGAGATCAATAAAAGGTATAGAAAGTATTCCTCTATACTCAGTTAAGAGTCTCACTGCATGCTAGATTTCTCCTAGTTCTCTGGGATTTTCTGTCTCTACCAAACTTTCTGCAAATCTCTATTAGCAGAGCAGGAAAGAAATTCCTCCTGACATCCAATCTAAACCTCCCCTGCTGCAACTTGAGGCCATTTCCTCTTGTCCTCTCCCTGGTAACCCTGCAGAAGAGACCTACCCCCAGCTCACTGCAACCTCCTTGCAGGGAGTTGCAGAGAGAGCTAAGGTCTCCCCTGAGCCTCCTCTTCTCCACACTAACCAACCCCAGTGCCCTCAGCTGCTCCTCAGCACACTTGTGCTCCAGAGCCCTCCCTAGCCTCCTTGCCCTTCTCTGCACACACTCCAATGTCTTTCTTGGCCTGATCATCTAGTTCAGCCTTCTGAGCATCATAAATAGCATTGTAATTGCTGAAGTGTGCAGAGTTGTCTAAGGCAGGCCATGGTTTCTGGCAGTGTCATGCAGCAGGCTGGTGCTGGTGCAGGTAGCCAGGAGAAGCCTTAGAGAGCTCTCTCAAGCTACTCCTTCTCTGTGCACAACACTCTAGCCTGCTGTGGAAGCAAGCCTTGGGCAGGCTCAGAGAAAGAAAGTACTTAAATCATTGTGTTAAGGGCATTTAAATCAAGTTTCAAGAGCAAGTCTGATGAAATACAGGCTGAGAAAATGTCATTTGTTTGTTTCCACATATTCCTCTTGGAATAAATTTTCCTGATTGGTAACTTTTGTCTGTCAATCCCTAGCTATTTAGAATTGCAACAACAACAACAACCAGCTATTGCTTTCTTGTGCCCTCAGTCTTTATCCTAGCTTTTGTTAGAGACAATACAGTGGTGTTCATGGGCAACAATAAGACTGTTATGTTTCATTGTGGTGTTGGTTGTTTTTTCTCCAAGCTATACAATGTTCTAGCCATTATAGAAGGAGTGCAGTCAGCTGAGTGATGTTTATATGCCACTTCCATACCCTACTAAGAGGTAGAAAAGAGAGAGTGTATTGTAGCCAGCAGGGCAGAGGTTCACCCTGAAAGGACAGGACTCCTGCCACGTGTAGAAACCTAGTCAGGGTCACACTGTGATGCCTCCTCTGCTTTTATTTTTGGCCCCTGCCTCAGTAGGATGAGTGGCAGTGATAGTTCCTGCAAACTGCTTATTCATCCTGCTGCTAGTGAGCGTTTGCTTTTGGGCCACAGAACATTTTGTGGCTATACTAAGTTAGGAAAGCATTTAGGAGGACATCAATGGCCTGCCTGTCTCTCTTGCCCTGGCAGCAAGGTTGTCTCATCCCCAGGATGGAGCTGTTCTTGACTGTGTCTTCTGCTATTCCCATAAAAGGGTACTCAGGTACCTACCCCAGCAGGCTCAGCACTTTTTCTGGGAGCAGGGTCTTTCCAGCACTTTCTGAGGAGGTGCTGGGGGTGACAGGCATTTCTAACACACAGTGTGTGAGCATCTGTGCATTGCTCAGCTCCAGTTGCCACTGCTGGGCTCTCCTTCTGCCCTTTGTGGTGGCAACTCATTTCACAAGTCCTGGGGAAGCTCTGGGGCTGCCCAAGGTCATCACAAAGGGGATGAAGATCCCAAGCTTGCAACTATGTGGGCTGAGTCTGAGGGTGTGTTTTTGGCACAGCAAAGCAGAGGTTTCACCACATTCCTGCTTTTCAGACACAATGTCCTTGACTTTTGTCACTGTAACTTCTGAGAACTGTAAGTGTTGTCTGGATGCAGGGGAGACTGAGAGAGAGCAGGAGTCTAAGACTTGCTCCTTGGGACAAGAAGTGATGTCCATGCCTTAGTTTGGATAGGGGTGGAGCAGGATTCCCCTTTCCACAGCCAGCTGGAGAAGCATCTTCATATCATGGAACAGGTTGCCCAGAGAGGTTGTGGATGCTCCATCCCTGGCAGTGTTCAAGGCCAGGCTGGATGCAGCCCTGGGTGACCTGGGCTAGTGATTGGCATCCCTGCTCAGTGTGGGGAGGTTGGAACTAGATGATCTTTAGAATCCCTTCCAACGTGGCCATTCTGTGATTCTATGATCATTCCTCCTCCTGGTGTCTTTGGAAGGTAACAAGGCAGGAAGAAGATCCAAGATGTGCCAACAGTTACTTGCTTCCAGGTGATTAGATACAAGTACTAAATCATTCTGTTTATTAGTCAAATGCTATTTCATGCTCTGAAACCTTGCTCCTGATACAATAAAGGCTGTTGGGATTGAACAATAAAGCTTGTGACCACCAGTAGTAGTCTTAACTATATATAGATGGCTTTTGGTTTCCTTGCCATGACTGCACTGTGACTGCTTCTGTCATTTACCCTGGTGCTCTGTTAGTCACCAACAGACTGCCTGGATTGCTGGTTGACGATGCTGCCTCATGCTGAGTGATTCATCAAGTGGCATGACAAATGCCAGCCTTTCTGAGCAAAAGATCTTGTCTCAGTTGGGTTGGGCCCTAGTCTGGAGTTAGGAAGGATTTCTGCTCTATGAGCTTATTTGTGTGAGAGATATATATAGCTATAGATATGCCTGAGAGAGTTTGAAGAGGTCTTAATCCATGTTTGTCACTTCAGGCAGGAACCTTTTTCTCTTCAAGAATCCATTTATCTTCTTCAGGAGATGAGGAAAACAGGATTCCCTTTCCTCTGAGACACTGGAGTTTGCTCACAGCTAGAGACAGGATGCTGAGCAGGAGGAGCTCTTAGCCATCTTGAAGTCTATGATGACCTTGGTTAGCATACTCTCTGTCCACACATACAGAGTTAAACCTCATTAGAAAGGAAGCTGGGAAGGAATCTGTGTGAGGTCCTCAGCGACCTCTGGTTCTTGGTCTTCCTCTGTAGTCTACAGCACACTGGCTTGTACTCACTTGGAAAATCCACCTAATAAATTCCCTGGCACCCCAGGTGTGAAGCTGATGCTTCTGCTTTTTCTTGTAGCCATTGTATTTATAGCTTTAGCTATTTTACTGTAGGCCTTCTACTTCTCTTGGCTGTTTGAGGGAGCTCTGTATAGACTCTTACCCAGTTAAAACATCAAAAGGTGAGGCCCAGGGAGGAATGGCTGTTGTGTCAGGCTGCACATCCAGAACCCTGTCTCCTGGCACTTGTTTGAGGTGGACAATCCCATTGTCTCTGAGTTCCCTGAAGCAGAGAAGCCCCAGTGTGGCCTGCTAAGTTAGCAGAGAAGTGGGAGTGCCAGTAGTGCTTCTTGAGGTTGTGTCTGGGGCTTCTTTCCCCTGCTGCTTGCTGTCTGTGGTGGCCACAGAGATAGTGCCATTGAGAAGTTGACTGCTGCACTAACGTGCAGGCAGTGGGGAGCTGGTGAGCACTGAGGATGCTTCTGGTGCACATCTTGTTAAAAACCATTTATTATTAAAACCAGTAGGTTAATCAAAGTAAGGAAGAAGTTGTCCAGTTTTGCTGCCAAGCTGTTGAGCAAATTTTCCCCTCATGGAGTCCTTGCTGTACTCTTTTTCTGTACATCTTAGGTTACACTTACACCTACAGTTGTGGTGTCACCTTCTGCCTCTATCAAGCTGGGTGTTAACTGCAGGTGTTCCCAGGAGACTGAAGACAAAATCAAAATGCCAAGGAATTGGTACCCCGAACTCTTAACTCATCGTGGCTCATGTTGCAGAACATAAGCAGAATGAAAGGGGAAGATCTTCAGGGAGCTGCCTGCAGTTATGGTTTAGGAAGTAAAGGCTGTTGGATGTCAGGAGGAATTTCTTCCCTGCAAGGGTTGTTAAGTCTTGTCCCAGGCTGCCCAGGGAGGTGCTGGAGTCACCATCCCTGCAGGGGTTGAAGTAACACATAGATGCTCTACTTAGGGCTGGGATTTAGTGGCCTGGGAGTGCTAGGTATGGTTGGACTTGATGATCTTAGAGGTCTCTTCCAAACCTAATGATTCTGTGAACAAGGAGAATGCTTTTCAAGTTGTTCTATCAAATGTCATCTCTCTGTTTTAATATTTCATACGATGTGTGGCTTCTTTCAGATGATCAACTGAGATCAGAAAGAAGGGGAATGCTCCTGCTCCACTGCAGAAAATGCTGCACTGACTCTTCCTAGAACTTGTTTCAATATACACATCTTAGAGCCAGGCAGAATTGTTGAGGTGGAGGCATTTGATTTATAATCAAGAAGTTCAAAAGAAACTTCAAAGAAAGTTTATACAACAGTGTTTTAGAGATTTGTTAGGTAACACCATGAGATCACAGAATTGTCAGGGATGGAAGGACCTTTNCTGGGCAACTTACTAATTATGGTGGAAAGCCCTAATAAATGATGGATCTGTATGAAACAGCTTGCTTCTGAAACAAAGGAAATTGGTCATAATTCCTCTAATTTCTTCTATTTTATTCTCTCCAAGGGCAACACTTTAAGGAAAATCCTCCTGTATCGCTACTTCAAAGGAGAGTATGGGAGTGGTGTGAATGGACCTCTGCCTGCCAGCTACAGCAAACCTGCACAAGTGGGAGGTAAAGCAACACAGATCCTTGCAGGAGACCAAAATGAGCTTTTTTTTTTGCTAATAGGCACTTTGGAAGTGCTGCAGGGATTCAGCTGGTAAAGAAATCAACCCCATTGTGAGCAGAGGTGAATCAGACTTGCTCTGGTTGGAGCTTGCTTGCTGCTGTGGTGATAGCTTCAGGGTTGGAATTGATGATCTTGGAGGTCTCTTCCAACCTTCAGGAGTCTGGGATTTGGGGTGCTTTTGGTGGGGCTTGCCTCATGCCCCCTGCTCAGTCAGTCATTCAGTTCAGATCCAATTTGAAACAGCATTTGGATTTTTCCCAGTCAATCCACATGCAGAAATTCAGCAAAGCACCAAACAGTTGAAGGAAAGGTTGCTGTTTCTGGAAAGGAAAAAAAAATGAGTGGAAAAATAGAGATGAACTTGATGAAAAAAATTGTGGAAAACTTTATGGAAAAGCTTTATGTAAAACTTGGTGGAAAAAATGATGAAAAAAATGATGGAAAATATAGGAAAATGGTGATAAAGTGAAAAATGATGAAATGTGAAAAAATGATGAAAAATGATGAAAAATTCTGAAAACTAAAATTTATGGGGAAGATTTATTATAAAGATAAAATTAATTTAAAACTAGGAAATATGAAGAATATGGGGAAATTGTGAAAAATATTAAAAAATGTGGGAAAATGGTGAAAAATGGTAAAAATGTGAAAGAATGATGAAAAATGATGAAAAAATTCTGAAAACTAAAATTTATAGGGAAGTTTATTATAAAGAGGAAAAATAATTTCAAAATAGGAAATATGAAAAATATGGGGAAATTGTGAAAAATGTGAAAAAATATGGGAAAATGGTAAAAATGTGAAAAAATGATGAAAAATGATGAAAAATTCTGAAAACTAAAACTTATAGGGAAGTTTATTATAAAGAGGAAAAGTTTATTATAAAGAGGAAAAATAATTTCAAAATAGGAAATATGAAAAATATGGGGAAATTGTGAAAAATGTGAAAAAATATGGGAAAATGGTAAAAATGTGAAAAAATGATGAAAAATGATGAAAAATTCTGAAAACTAAAACTTATAGGGAAGTTTATTATAAAGAGGAAAAGTTTATTATAAAGAGGAAAAATAATTTCAAAATAGGAAATATGAAAAATATGGGGAAATTGTGAAAAATGTGAAAAAATATGGGAAAATGGTAAAAATGTGAAAAAATGATGAAAAATGATGAAAAATTCTGAAAACTAAAACTTATAGGGAAGTTTATTATAAAGAGGAAAAGTTTATTATAAAGAGGAAAAATAATTTCAAAATAGGAAATATGAAAAATATGGGGAAATTGTGAAAAATGTGAAAAAATATGGGAAAATGGTAAAAATGTGAAAAAATGATGAAAAATGATGAAAAATTCTGAAAACTAAAATTTATAGGGAAATTTATTATAAAGAGGAAAAATAATTTAGAACTAGGAAATTTGAAAAATATGGGGAAATTGTGAAAAATATGAAAAAATATGGGAAAATGTGAAAAGATATGAAAAATATGGGGAAATGATGAAAAACTATGAGAAAATAGGGGAAGTGTGAGAAAATTGTGAAAAATGATGGGGAAATGTACACCTTTGGGGAAAAAATATGTAAAATATGGGTGAATGTGAAAAATTATGAAAAAATATGGAAAAATGATGAAAAATATTATGAAAAAATATGGGGGAAAAAGATGCAAAAAAAAACGTTGCTGTAAGGCAAGTGTTCTCCCCAAAGTGCTGGTTAGGCAAGGGCACAGATTCTCCTGAGAGGCTGCAGGATGTCTCAGTTCTCTCCAGTGCACAGGAGGTTGGAGTAGGTGATCCCTGTAGGTCCCTTAGAACCTCACTTTTAGTGCATTTCTGTTCTAGAAGCCACAGGAAGTTACTGTAGAGAGAGCTAAGGTCTGCCCTGAGCCTCCTCTTCTCTACACTAACCAAGCCCAGTGCCCTCAGCTGCTCCTCAGCACACTTCTTCTCCAGAGCCCTCCCTAGGCTCCTTGCCCTTCTCTGCACACACTCCAATGCCTCTGGCTCCTTCTTGGCCTGAGGGGCCCAGAACTGACCCCAGCACTCTAGCTGTGGCCTCCCCAGTGCTGAGCACAGGAGGATGATCACTTCTCTGCTCCTGCTGCTCACACTATTTCTGATTCATTTCCATATGGATATGTGAAACAAACCTGAATATTATTTGTCTGATTTGCAGGTGGATTTTCAGGCCAAGACTCAGACAAGTCTGGGGTAACCCTGTTTGATATCCAGTGCCTTCTGGATAAAGAAGGTGCCTCAGAACTGGTGATAGATGTCATAGTGAACACCAAGAACGACAGGATTTTCTCCGAAGGCATTTTGCTTGGCATCGCCTTGCTGGAAGGTGGAAACACACAAACACAGGTGCTCCTTTCCCTTCCTCAGTCACATCTTGCTTTTCAAATGCAGATAGTCTTGGGGACAGAAAGAATCTTTTTGCTGTGAGAAGTTGGTTGCTATAAGGGAGAAACTTAATGAAATTTAACAAGG
>VWZO01012037.1:0-27591 GCA_013396975.1 Bucco capensis
GTCTAGTGAGTGGCATTCCTGCCCATGGCAGTGTGGCTGGAACTAGATGATCTTTAAGGTCCCTTCAAACCTGGCCATTCTATGATTCTATGTGTCCACCATGTACCTGACAGGGAGTATGGAAACAGCAGAGGCAAATGCGACACCTGGGTCCAGGGGTTAACAAGAAAGCGCTACCACTGCTAGGGTTGGACACAAAACAGCCCACAAGGAAATTTGGATTCCACAATATACTTTGACCTCTTACCAGAAGCAGGAAGTGCATTATTTTCCAGCTTTCTAGAAACAACAACATTCCAAACCTGCATTTGCCTAAGCAGAACTGGACTATCATTGCATCAAAACTTCCCTCTGTCCTTCATAGGGGATGATAAAAGGCAACACACACAATCTTCCATCCAAAAAAGCTAGACAGAACATGGTATTACAGGGCCATGTGCCATGTTCTATGCTGCTTTCTTACAATCTGAAACAGATTTTTGACCCCAGTGACACACACAAGCATTAGCTAGACAGCATGGGCCCAGAGAACACATTTTGGGAATTAACACACCAGGGTATGAACATACCTTCTTCAAAACAAGTACTGAACCCCTATCTAACTTGTATATTCTAAATATTAAGAAAAACTTGGCTTTCTCTAGAGATTCCAGAAAGACAAGCATAAGCCACCTACTGTTTCTTTTTTAGGGAACACATGCCCCCTTTCCTCCAGGTCTTCTCTCCTGTTCATTCCCTCCCCTACCCCAGCATCCTTTGGCCTTCTTGGCTTTCCCCATTTATTTCTACGCTTTGTTTCCAAATAGGTGTCTCTAGGGCAACTACTTAATTATATAAAATTATTAGAGATTCTTCTTTCGCCTTCCTTCTCTGGACATGTTTAACAAAGTCTGGCTCCATCAGTGTGAGAAGTACAGAGTAAGTAAAGCAAAGTAAGGCTGAGCCAAACAAAATTAACAAATAGATTAAAACATGGCTCAAGAAAGAAAGAAGAGTGCATCAGTCTTAAGTTGTTTGGCTTACTTCCTAAACTCTGAAGACAAAGTGAGATGTGTCCATCACTTATAAAATGTTGGCAGTCTGCTACATAATCTAGTAGTGCCAGATAATCTGTTAAGGCCATATAAATCTGAAAGAGGGGCTAAAACCTGAGCCTCCAGACAAAATCAAGAGGAACAGGTAGGTATGTCTAGTTACAACTTCTGTAAATCAGACTCATCATCTAAAAAACTAATACAAATTTTTTTAATTAGTTTATTACTGAACTTTCTTAAGATGTACCAAAGTATAAACATTCAGTATGTGTGACATTCCATCTGTCTCCAATTTAGAAGTATATAAAGTTCACAGATATTTCAGACACGTATTTTTGAACAAATGCTTGAACACACAGTTCAAGTCCTTTCTGATGTGAACATTCCTTCTGCACAGCAAATACACCAAAGGTCTCAATTTGTTTCTCTGTTGTCTCCACTGACATTCCCAAGTAACATAGATCACTACCACATATCCATAGGCAGGTAAGCAATTAAAGAATGCAGTATCAACCCCTCTAGGGAAAGCAGTAACTGTTCAGAGTGTTTATATTAATATTGGCTGGCATGTACTTTCTCTTTAAACACTAACTTTTTATTCTTGGCCTGTGATGTGAGGTATTAGTAAGTTAGCAATTTATCATAATGATAAAGGTAATTTATTAGTCAGTCATCATGAAAAATTAAAATAGTCTTGTCAACTTACAATTAATATTTTGAATTTCAGATTTTTGCTATTTCCCAACTGACTAGAAATATAAAACATGAAACAGATTAGTTGATGATTGCTCTATTTCATTTTCATTGGGTACAACTAAATGATAGGATTGAAGTCCTTGCTACCAAGATCCCCACCAGTACAGAAGCATTATGATGAAAAAGATTTTCACTCACTGGGTGGTCTGTTCGCTGCCAAGTTTTTGAAGTGGCTGCCTTTTATCACTTCTGCTGATAATCTTCCAGTGGTAGCATTATAAAGGAGGCCAACGAGAATTTCTGGAGCTGAGCCATGTACCAGAGAGTGACAAGATGAGGTACTTTCACTGCAGGACACTTCTGACATGCTCATTTGAGAGTCACAACCCTAAAAAACAGATAAAAAGGTCTACATATTTTATGGAACAATGCTACTAGGAAGTCAATTTTTAGAATAATGCATTAAAAAAAATTTAGGAAAGCAACTTACTGACAGTAACAGAAGTTCCATTCAATCACCCAATATGAAATGTACATCCTTAATATACACTCAATTTGTGCATGTTAAAGTAAAGCACACAAGACTAAAGCAGTCTGGAATTAAAGTAATTCTTAATTTTGTGTTTCCGTTCCTTCGTAATTCAGGAGATATAATAGCAGAAGATGAAGAGCAGCCTTTATGGTCCCTAATTACTTCAATTGCTAAGATAAGACTTGTAACACAATTCGTCAGCATCCTGAAGAACATTAAACCTTGGATCTTTTACCTTCTAAAAAACACTACTGGAACTTTGAAGATAAAATGCAGGAAATTCTTATTCATCCTTTGTAAAGGTTATTCTCTAGTCTGAGAATTTATGAGCAGCAAAATCACAGAATACATGCAAATAGAAAAGTGCACTCTGTCTAGAATAAATTATCTAACAAGGAATTTAATTGACCAAGGATCAACTAATTGCAATAGACTCTTTGTCTTGGGTAGGAAAGGAAGAATGACATCCTAAAGCTCTGCAAGCGATGCTTTAAATTCCACCTTGCAAGCTTCCAAAAAAATCAGATCTCTCACCTATTCTCACCACATCACATCTTTGACAGAAGCTTCTAATACTAATTTTTACCATTTTAACCCCTCGTTATTGGCCTTAAATAAATTATACTTTCTTATATGCTGACAAGTGAATCATACCACAGCTGTTCCTACTTTCTTGCTTTCATGCACTGGCACATAGAGTTGTACCACGGAAAACAAGACACTGAGTAGAATCTAGCCAATGGCTTGGCAATTTGCTTAGTAGCTGAGAAGAGACATTTGTATTATCAGTACAACCCTTTGTGATTCTCTCAGAAAAAAATGTAAATTGGATTCAGAGATTTTTCAAATATGGCTTGACTCATTTGGCAACACCCTTTCAAGAAGTGATGGCGATTTTGTGAAGCTCATTCTTCCAGATTCCAAACATCCCTATCATTTCCAGCAACACCTGACAAGGGCACAAGATCAGTCCTAAAATCTAAACAGCACAAATCCTCATAAAAATAAAAGTTAACTGTAGAAGCAAGTAACTTCATCTGATATATATATAAAGCCCAAATGCATTACACAATCTCAAATTATAGAAGACATGATACCTACAAGAAGAAATTCTGAACCTACAATAATATCCTTCATACTGGCATTTTAACTAGTTCTTCTCAATAGAACATTTCCAAGAAGTCTGGCAGAAGTTTCAAGTAGCAATAAATTTCCTCATTGATAAACATTCACTGTTGTTAGCAAAGGTACTATTAATACAAAGAAGGACCTCAACAAAATTCCAGGACTTCCATCCCCCAAGCTGTAAATCCTGCATTTTAAATCGTTGGTTATATCTCCAAAAGTTCTTTCTCCAGTTCCACAAGTAAATTTCAAATGGGCTGCAAACTGTAAATTGTTGAAAATTAATTACAAGTATACACTCATTCTCTGATTCTTGGCACACATGTAACAGGAAACTTTTGATTTCAAATTTCAACAGTAGAATACACAATGGAAAGTTTAAAGGAAAGATGACTTGATTCAGCAGTCACAGTACACACTTGAAAGCTTCAGCCTGTCACAACCACATCTGTTACTTAAGTTTTCTGGTCTTTTAAATTGTAACACATTGTAACTCTGTGCTTATTCATCTTATTATCTTTGGGGCTACCAATTTAACCACAGTCAACCTGATACTGTTCAAAATTTAGGTCTCGAATTTGATTGTGATCATGCTGCAAGTCCACAAAAAAAAACATATACAAAGCAAGCAGCTGGGTAACACCCCCAACCAAACCCTCAAAGGGCTTTGGCATCTGTACTGAGAGAATGTGATGATAACACTTTTTCCTAATTGTGACTTATTTGTATAGTTTACTGATGTTCTGATAGGGACTCACTCTAAATCAGTTTCTGACAGATTTAGAGTGATTACTGTGGGTATCAAAATAACATTAAGAATGCTAAAAATTGTAAACAGTAAATGAGTGAGCAGGAATGTCTTGAAGCACCTTGAAAGGGAAAACAATGTGATATAATAGAGAAGGGGAAAAAAACCCAACAATTATATTATAAAGGAACATAAAGATGGACTAGAAATATCACTCCTTTACAGCAGAACCCTGAGTGGACGTGAGAAGGACAAGACTGCACTTGTCAATACCAGAGAAAAAGATCTCACTAGCTGAACAGTAGGATGCAAAGACCTAGGTGATGCTTCAGATCTCTAAGTGTACAGAACTGCAACCAAGTGGCTGTATCTTAGAACTGCTACACAGAAAGAACTGGAAGATGTAGTCTTGATCACAATCTGGACTTAAATGTTTTGCTGCAATATTTTCTAAACCAAAATATTCTGTCTTTTTTTTTTTTTGAGAAAGGTGGCAGGTTTGAAACAACAAAAGCACGTTGTTTAATCCTTAGTGTATACTAAACTAATGAATCTCCTTCCTACAAAATGCAGGTGACAGAATTTTAAAGACATTAAAATAATGTCTTTAACCAAAGACACTGAAGAAACAATCTCAACAATATTCTGTTTTCCACTGAGTATGAAAAAAAGACTCAAACCCATTTTGTATCATACTGACCCATATGCATTTTAAAAAAAATATTCTTCAGTTATGAACTGGAAAATTGTACCATAAGAGAAAGTGAGATGTTAAGAAAAATGAAGCAGTGAGGTGTGAAGCAGATTAGAAGACAGGCTTATGTTACCAGGTCAAAACAGGGTTAAATGACATAAAACAAAGTACAATTTCTGTGTCTATGACAAGGGAGAAAACAGAGAATTTGAGGGTGAGTAGGTTAAAGACATGAGAAAAAGGGGAAGGTGAGATTTTATTTTGTGTTTTCTTTTGAAAGAAATCAAAGGTCCTATGAAGAAGAGAAGAAACAGGAATCAGGGAAGGTAAGGAGAGAGCTAAGATCAACAGGGCTCAGATCAACAACTGAAGAAAGACTTTTCATTGGAAGATAATGTTAAAATCAGGGACACTTAGTATTACTAGATGTTTTCAAAAGTATTTTCTCCAGCACAGGGTTCACATTGTGGAAATCCATTCATTGTTTTAAGTAAGGTATTCTGAGATAATCACGTATGTTGGTAAGTAATTTGACTTCGTGTTAAGTCTGTAAGCTGCACTACAATTGAAAACAAAAGTTTTTCAAGTCTCTGTTTAGAGTTTTTTTTCTGTTTACATAGTAAAACTTCAAGAAGAGTGCTAACAAACTCATCAAGAAAAAAGCAAACAAAAAGTTACATTTTTACCTGCTCAAAATATAAGCTTCATGATCCAAGCCAAATTGTAAAATATTAACTCTAAAATTGCTAATTGGTACAACATGAATATAAATTCAGCCACAATGAAACTTTCATCTCATGACAGCATTATAGTCCTACCAGATGCTTTTCATCTCCATAAAGTCATGCATTCACTCCATCTGTATGCCACTTTGATACTGTAGCTTCACTATGGGAAATGTAATATTTAGACCAAAAGTTACTACTTCTTTGCAATAATTTGTTTACATAAGTTTATTTTTATAACTCTTCCCTTGCTTCCTTTATAAACACTATGTGTATTTCAATAAGCAGGGGTGGGGGGGAAAGACTCAGGTTTCATAATAGCAAAAGTCTGTCAAGGTCAGTGAAGCACCAGTATAGGCTAGTAAGAACTGCTGTAAAATCTTAATGCAGATTTTTAAGAACTTAGATGAACTGTCAAGGTATTGATGATGTGGCCACAGTGATAGGAGGTGTCCCTTAAGGTTATCTCCAGGATTAATATTAGCATTAATATGCTAAATCTCTAACTTATTTTTGTCAATTTAGCCATAACAAAAATATATTAACAGTAAACACAAGCAAAAAACATTAGGTAAAGTCTATTCCAAATATTTGGTTGAAAGGTTTGTCTTACTACAGTAAATTACACATTTTCAGCTTTTTAATTTTATAACACAGAGCTTTGTGCAAAGGAACTAAGCCTTTCCCATATACACCACAGGATAGTACTTTACTAAAAAGTTAGGTGGATTTTGTTTTTCACTGGATTGTAAGAATAATACATGTTATAATCTACAAAAACTTAATTATTAGTCCTCCAAACTGTTTTCCTTGATGAATGCTTTTCATATATTATCTAGGGAAGAAAAATCACTTTTTAATAAATATATAATAAACCCATTCCCATTAAGTGCTATTTGTATTTCACATGTTCCTATTGCACAAAAATCAGCAAAAAAAAGAATACTTTTTTCCCCTCATGCCACTGGAAGTGAACACACATCATGCATGATGTCAGACCAGAATCCCTAAGAAGAATTTTCAATAACTTTTTTCTCTGCTCTCTGACAACACAATCTTATGAAAACAGGATATTTGTTACTTCCATATTCATCTCCTACTGTTATTTTTCTATACACTGAAGTTCTGCTTATAAATTCTGCTCTAAAGCCAACTGGAGTTAATCACATGCTCTGAGGGCAGAAGTTCATCTTCCTCATCGCAGAGGTTAAAATCATACCTCTGTAAGCTTGTAAAACAAGAGCATCTGAATCTCTTGGCTTCTCCAAATACACACAGGAAGATGAAATCTTGCTGACAATCCTTCAGCAACAATAATCTGATTCACAGCATGTTACCTGTCAAAACCTCTCTCTCAATTTTTAAATGTTAATATTATACCACTCATCTCTTAAAGAATGTTTTTGCCCATTACTTTATTCTACTTCTGTTATTAATATAAGTGAGCGGTCAGGGAAGGAAATTTGAATCCTAGTGGGCAAAAGAGGGGACTGAATCCAGGTATCCAACATTTTAGATAGAAGTATTCACCTCTCTTCATTACCAGCCCAGTGCTGAATCCTTAAGTTACTGGTCCACTTTGAGGCAAAAGCTTGCTGAGGTGATGAGAGCACTTAGCCACCAAACAGGTTCCAGAGCTCCAGCTCTTAGCCAAGAGCCCATCTCCTACTTCTGCTCTGAGAACCAGAGAGGAAAAAACTGAACCTAGAAGCTCCACATCCCTCATTAGTGGCTTAAGCACTAGATATGTTGTAAAAACGTTTCAAAACTAAATTATTTTTGAAAAAAAAAGTCAATATAATTCCTGAGAAAGAGAACTTAAACCATCTGAAAAACTCAACCCTGAAAACAGAGCGATCTAAAATAATTAGGATTTCAAAGAATGGAGCTTTATTATTCAGAATTCTAGCATCTAAGTTCCACTTACGTGCTATACTGGATGTTGTGATGCTTTTGCAGAGATGATTGCCTCATTTCATCAGCACTTCTGCTTCTGTCTGCCCTAACTTATAGAAGAACTGTAAGTATTGATACCATTGAAAGAAAGAAGACCTTGTAAATACAGTACTCATACCAAAACTGGTCCTTAAAATGAAAAACTGATACTCTATCTGAATACTAATACCTGCAAGTACAAACTTCTTGTTTCTAAAGATACAAATGTTACACAGTACTAGAATATTAAATGTCTGAAATATTATTAAGATTAATAAAATTTAGCAAAGATGTAGCAAAGTAAGAATTAAATGAAGAAGCAAGTGCCAAAAAAGGTCTTTGTTTTTTTTTCCCTAAACTTTCTTCCTGTACTGCACACCTTTACCATTTTGATACTTTGGCAATTTTAAAACATACCTATGTTAGTCTGGATGTTCTAGGGGGCTGGTTGTTCAGTGTTTGTTTAAAGAAAACCAATACTTTTGAAATCACACAAAGCTACCTATCTTCACAGCATGTTAGAGAAGAAAGTCCTATGGTAGAAAGCTGTCCAATACAGTAAAATTAAGGGAACGTACAGATATAAGTTTTTTTATTTAAACTAAGAGCCTGAATTTGCAAACATTGAAACATATACTTTTAGGCATCTCACCAAGATTCAAGTTTAGGAAAGCATCATTATTTATGACAGGTAGTTATTTGGGATTTTGGCTTAATAGCTTCCTTGAAGTATGTTCCAATTATATATAATGTTCATTTTATTCATGTACTTAACAATTTACAGTATTAATATCTAAGTCAACTTAAATTACAAACATGAAAGTAAATATTCTAATCATATTTCCACTATGCAACTTGATTTTAGGAAAGAAAACATTTATTTTTGCTAGAATGCCGTGCTTTAAAAATTACCAGGATTTCCTATTTACAAATTCCAATTTGAAAATACTTAGCAAATAAATAAATAAATACATACAACATTGATGGTACTGACATCAAATATGGAATTATTTTGTTATTAAACCACTACTAATGTCGTTGAAAATCAGATTATCTGAAATAATAAAATCACATTCCTCATTAAAAGCTTCTGCCCTGCCTTGTTTTTTACTAATAAGGGAAAAAAAATCTTCTGGATGCAAAATTTTATGAAACATTTTCTCGCAGATGAAACACTGGAAAATGGAGATCAAATGAAAAATAATAATTCTTTCATTTACTGCAGTCAAGGAACCGAACCCTTAAAAATTCTATGCACAGCTTTAATTTACCATAGATACTATAGCATACAGAGCTACAAAACTTCCTTAGATGCAAGAAGATACCACACAGATTTCAATTTTAATAAAATTTAAAACTTTTGTGGGTTTTCTAATAAGAATACAGTATTAATAGAATAAGGTTAGTTTTAAAACTTTGGAAAACCATAGTTTAATGGCAGAACAATACTCCACTTTTCTGAAAGATCTCAAACACAGCAAGATTTCTGTGTTGCTTTTCATATGTCATGAGAACTTGCTATTAGTACTTTGTGTCTAAGTATTTTAATTTTTTACCTCTGGAGAACAAAACATGAATTCTCTATAGAAAGGGAAGCATTTGAGGTTTTCTATTTGTCTGCATTTAAATTAAACCTTTGGCTTCCTTGCCAGATTACAAAAGGTCACCTAGTTGTTACAAGACTTAATGGGCTTGGAAATTGCACAGCAAACCTGAGCAGCAGTGGAGGCAACTGGAAATGAATGTACAATGGAATTTACACCATGTATAAAACTGCTGTTTTCACATTGCAAAAGTCTACCTGCTTTTTCTACAGCCATGGGAAAGGGAGGAAAAGAGGCAAGAGGTTTCTTATTATTGTATTCTGTTTTCTGAGACGACACACGTAGCATAAAGATACATTCAAGCACTAAAAGCTGTTAGATGTTTGTGTTAGCAATTTAGTTAAGAACATCTGACACAAATTGCAGGCATTTTACCTGCACTCCTGATGAAGCTATGCTAGCAGCTCCTACTCAGACTCACTCACACCTCCCCTTCTCTTTACTCCCTGTCAAATTTGTAAGATTATGGAGACATCACCGCAGGACAGCTTCCAAGTCCACAGACATCTTTAAATGACAGTGCCCTGTCTAGATGGAGTCACTGGCTATGCTCATTGGGGAGATCAATGGCAAGTAATTTCATTTTTCTTATTTCTTGATAATACATTTTTAAACTCAGAAAAGAGAAAAAGAATCAGTGATCAAACAGTAAGCATAATTTATGAGTAGTCAATCCATGGACTAGTACTTGATTGTATAGACATTTATGCAATTATTTTTCACAGTGAACAAAGTCATAATATTAGAAGCATGTTTATAATGCATTTGTCAGTTAAACTATTTGTGATTCATAATTCACTCAGCTCTAACTTAATCTTCTAGTGGTACTTCTTTTCATTTGTTCAGGTCATGTTTAATCTCATGATTCGAGGATCACCAGGTGTTTGTAGTTGGAAGGGAGCTGCCTCAGTTCTTAGAGCTATCATGTATGTATGGCTAGGCTTTGCGAATGAAGATCNGCTATCATACACACCACAAAGAAGTACAAAATGTGGAGATAAACTGGATTTTCCTGGGCCTGGCAGCAGAACAGAAAGACAGGAGCTGTGAAAGATGCAGCTCAAGGTCAGACAAAATGAGGGCCAAGTCTGACAAAAGACACTAAGACTAAAAGGATCCCTTCCTAAAGGCACTCTAAGAACAGAAGTGCTTATCTGATACCAAATACAGGCTGCTTGAATATACAAATGAAGTGATTACCTGGAGATTAACTCTGAAATTAAGAATGCTTATGAAGAACATTTAAGTTATACTGCAAAGTCCAGGAGAAGAAGAATGACCCAGTATGTAAACCAAAAACTAAAGTTCCACAAACACGTAAGTTATATATTTGCAGACTAGATATCTTCATCTGTTTGTGTGACATCTCTGATTACGATTTCCCCCCAATGGAAATAAACTGGAGGAAAATAGTGCACATGCTTTTGCTGAAGTGTGCTCAAACCTGCAAACAGAAGTGCTTCTGTGTATTTCCTTTTTCTTATTTGCTTGAAAGACAGTAACAAAAGAAAATGTTTGCATGTATGTGCACACAAACAAGAAAGAATTCAAATGATAAGAAAATAAATAGTTGGGAAACTCAGTATGTCTAAGGGAAACAGAAATTTCACTTGGATTTGTAAGTTAAAGAACGCATCTCCACTGACAGAGCTGCTTGAGGAAGATTTAAGCAGCAACTTCTAGTATTCAAAAGTGGAAATTTCATGTAATGATAAGCTTTATAATCTTTAGTTGTAACTCCTACAAAGCCACTTCTGGGAAATTTACAGCACATTTTTACAGTGTGATTCTTTTTCTTACTGCACTTTGAAATTACAATCCAGGTTGGGAGATCATACTTATGCCACAGAGAACGATAGAGAATCTCACAGATACCTGATGAAATTCTCATTTTTCTAGCTTTATCTACTGATAAGCTTTTTCCATTTTATTTTTTAAAGAAGGTCAAAACTAAATATACCATTCTAGACAATATGTTTCTCACTGATGGACTGGCTTTCTGAGGAAATAAGAGTTTGTTCAAGAGGATTACTCTGATTTAATCTAGAACAGTTGTTCACAGCCTGTCATTTGACTAGGGGCATTTCAGAGACTGAAAGCATCATCACACACTTAAAATAGTAACATCATGTCTGAAAAATAGCTTTGATTATTTGCCGACCCAAATATCAAAGATTGTGGGGATCAAATTGAGTAAATAATTTTTTCAAGGAACTCATTGATGAAAGGCAAAAGATAATAATTTCTAATTATAACTTTACTCAGTGCTCAGATATTAAGTTAGAGAGACATCTAACAATCATTGTTCTAGCTATGTCACCAACTGGTAATTTTGACAAATACATGAAATTCTTTACATTGTTGACTTCAAAGAAGTATCCCAGTATCTTACATTCAGGGTCATGGTAACAGATCTAGTTACCAAAACAGGAGCTTGCCTCCCATCTGGATATCATCCAGGTGTTTGAAAGTTAACATTAAATTCAAATTCTATAATTCTATGAAAACTAGAATTTTATACATTGTAAAAGACCTCTAAGATCATCAGGTCTAACTGTTGACCCGTGGCACTAAACCACGTTGTGAAATGCCTTGTCTACACATTTTTTTTGAACGCCTGCAGGGATGGTGACTCCACCACTTCCCTGGGGAGCCTGTTCCACCGCCTAATCACTCTTCCAGTAAAGACATTTTCCCTAATATCTAACTAGAGCCTCCCCTGGCGCAACTTGAGGCCATCTCTTGTCCTATCACTGGTCACCTGTGAGAAGAGACCAACACCTACCTCGCTACAACCTCCTTTCAGGTAGTTGTAGAGAGTGAGAAGGTCTCCCCTGAGCCTCCTCTTCTCCAGACTAAACAACCTCAGTTCCCTCAGCTGCTTCTCATAAAACTTGTGCCCTAGACCCTTCACCACCTTTGTTGTCCTTCTTTGGACATGCTCCAGCAACCCAACACCTTTCTTGTAGTGAGGGACCCACAACTTAACACAGTTTTCAAGGTGTGGCCTCACCAGTGCCAAGTACAGGGAGATGATCACTTTCCTAGACCCTCTGGCTACGCTTGTTTGGATACAAGCCAGGATGCTGTCAGCCTTCTTTGGACATTCTTTTGCTAATGTGTTGAAGAAAGCTCTGGTGTTATGTTGTTTTTTTTCTTTAATCTCTAAAAACATGAAGGCCCGATGGACTTTGTTAACTCTTTCATGGCAGTGGCATGTACATTTAGAATGCTTTGACTGCCTACATTGTTCAGCATATCCCAGAAATAGCAAAAAACCACTTTGACAGCATTTTTATTAGCTCTATTATTGATGACTGTCAGCAACTACTCTAATAAGAGTATTTCTTCTTGCATCTTACAAAAAAAGTCCAGTGAGAAATGTAGTGGATGTGTAAAGATTCAACCAAGAGCTCCCAGAACCTTGTAAGAAGTCAGATGCTTGTTTCCAGAGAATTAGGGGTTTTCATTTGGAAAAGTTTTATACTATTTAAGCTGCTGATAGAACAGGAATCACAACCCTAGGTAGCCTAGACATGGCAGAATGGCAAATCCTGAAATGCTGCTTTGTGGAAAGCTTCCTTAACAGATCTTGGACTTGATTTTCAATGGACAAATAGCAGTAATATGGCCCATGCCTAAAATGGTATAACAACAAAGATCCTTCTCTTGATCATAATGGAGACAGTGAATAACCCGTGAAAGTGCTGAAGTACTGAATTTAGTTACAGAATTTAAAGCAACTTGTGAGGACTATTGCCTCTTACTTTGGATTCATTCAAATAACTGGATATGAATTTCTGTACAGGTTGAAGAAACGTTCTAGCATTACTGGATATCTCACTTGAGAGGCTTACTCAGTCTGTGACAGAAATAACCATATCACACAACAGTAATTAACTATCAAAGCCAAGAGGCATATATTGAATCTGGTCAATGATTTTGCTCTTGAGATGACAGAAAGGCTGCAGTCACCTGTGATTGTAAAAACATAACTCTTGAAAACTAGCTGGTCTTGTTTAACAAAGTGTCAAGGTTATTCTATATGTGACTTAAGTCTCACAGTGTCAGTTCCTAGTCCAGTACTTCTTGTATGAACAGACTAATTATATGCCAAAATTTGCCATAAATGATTAGATGTATTTCCATAAGAAAAAAATCAGGAGCAAACAGCAATGCTCTGGAACATCGATTATGTTTTAATGTGACAACTCAACTTATCTAGTGGAAGGTCTGAACAGACCATCTGAACAGATTCTGTTTGAGATCTTGAAACTTGCATCTGTCAGAACAGTGCGGACACACAACTGGCTTTGTGGGTTCACCCCACCCCACCCTGTACTCTGATGAAGACCTGAGCCAAGAGATCCATGAATTAGCACTTCTCAGGTGCCAAGAGCAGTGCTTGCTGTAGACCACACAAAGGACAAGTTGAGGTGCCATGACAATGAGAAGACAACAGTGGCTGATTTCCAATACTGCCATGAAATGTTGCACAACCAGCCAATTTTCCAATCACCTAATACTTTTCTTCAAAGAAACGGCAAGAATCATCTTTCTTATTGTGTCAAAGAATTAATTCTGATCTTCCACTAAATCAAATAAATTCAGCAAGCTATTCTGAGATAAGAATATGCTCAGTGTTTAAAAATAATTGCCCCTTACTTAGATGGACATAATTGCAGTGTCACATAGGAGCTGATCCTTTTAGATAGAATTCTAGTTAAATGAAATACTATGAACAAAATCTATTGAGGTGGTTGGTTGGCTGTTTATTCTAGACAAGTCTTGGTCATTTTTTTTGTTTTAAAGTACCATACTTCAGTAAAGATCTGTTTATACATATGAATTTTGGTATTTAGCTTTCCAAATAGAATCAAGTATAGACCACATATCATGTATAGAACATAGTAGTAAATACAGTAGTAAAGTCACAACAGGTAAGAAAGTATTAGAATTCGCACAAAATCTGACAGCTTGACTCTATAATGGACAAGAAGTCCTAAGAAATAAATGCTACTCTAAACGCTTTTTTTTCTGAGAAGTTTATAAACTGATAAACATCCATTACAAAGAACACTGAAGATACTCCACACATAACATTAGAGGGTGATGAGGCATCACTCATTAGGGGGTGGTGTTGATGGCAAATCCCTGGCAGTATTCAAGGTGAGGTTGGATGGGGCCCTGGTCTAGTGGGTGGCATCCCTGATGATGATCTTGAAGGCCCTTCCAACCCAAACCATTCTATGATTCTGTGATAACACACTACATGAAACAAATGTCTTAAACACAACGCATAAACCAAGGTACACTACATGATTAACCATTGTCCTCAAAGTAGAGTGTGCATGTGTGTGTGCAAGAGCGAGCATTTTTATACATTGCATGTATAAATGTCTTAAAACAACCTGCAATTAAAATAATTTTCAGACACTGAATATTTATAATAAAGATATACAAAGTAATCCTTCAAGTAAGTATAATTGCCTACACCTTCCGTTCTTTGTTATGGGGATCACATCTTGGAGTTCAGTATGTTAGAAATGGAGAATGTTAAAGAAAGAAAGAAAACTTCATTCTCCACAGAAAACATCTTGTTAATGACAACACATAATGAATAATTACTAGATTTGCTTACCAAGAAGAGGTATGTTTTGGTTGTCCAAATTGTACTTCCAAAACAAAAAAAGCAACCTTTGGGATGGTGAAAAAGATTACACTTCAGCTTTTTTTTATTTTTCTAAACAGATTTCGCTCAAGCAATTTAGCTTATATGTTTAACAAGACTTTATAGTGTTGTTCACTGTCAGGAAAATTTATTTGGGTGATAAGAAATAAGAGCAACTACAAACAGGTCCACAGGGATTTCCTGAAGAAAAATAAACAACATCAAAATAGATTCTAAACTCCAAGAAGGGTGAACAAAAATTTGTCTACCATTGTACTGAAATGAAAATTTCTCTGAAAGCATCAACAAAGGTCTTCCTAAGCACATTATGCTACAATAAAACCACAGCGTACACCTCCTGCTATTAAATTCTGATGCAACAGCGAATTTCTATCTGATCTGGAAGGGACACTGTTTCAGGTAATAGTGACAACTGCACTCTGGCTAGCTTATATTGGTTCTGTTGCTTCCTCCTAACTCAAACACACTCTGAACTTGGAAGGAAGCATGTGAGAAATAAGGGGGTTGAGGAAGAATTTTCTGTTATGTGGGAGAACTACATTTAGAACATTCAATGTTTTGTTTCATTGGGTATTTTTTCCCTAGCTGCGAAACTAGCAGATTCTGCATTAGGAAAATTCACAGTAGCTAGATGAACCACTTTATCTTTGAACTACTTATTAAGGAATCATAAAAAAGCTGTTCTACTGTCAGTTGATCCCCCATCAGATCTAAGTTTTAGTCTTAGCTTTTACTAATTCTAATTAATATCCTTTTAGTCATTAAATAGAACAGTACTTTGAGTGTCTTTTGCAATACGTATGTTCAACAGAAATACTGTTGTAATTAATCCAATCTTTTCCTTTCTCTCCCTTCTCCTCTTTTTCTTTTATTGATAGTTATAAGAACAACACAAAATATATGGAATGTCCAAATATGGATGCCCTTACTAAATCAACTTCTCTTTCTCCCCAAAGTCCATTAGTTAGCACATATGCAGCTCTTAAGCAATGAACATTGAAGCACTCCTAGTCTAAGAAGCCCTGACCACAATATCACAAAATTCTCTTTGTGGACAAAAGCATACTTAAAAAAAAAAAAAAAAAGGAGACGCTGCCCATGTAGTGATCTCTTGTGGTTTTTGATAGTGATACCTAAGCTTACCCTTAATTTCTGTTGCTTTGCTTTATTAGAAGTATTAAATTATTTTGAGGGACAATAATATTTGTTCAGCAGTTAGGTAGGGTTTTTTTCAGCAAACAAATATCCTTTTCAGTTTGAACTACTTTTCACTTCAAACTGAACCAGAAATGAATTATTTACAAGGTTCTAACCTGAAGTTATTAAAAATGGCTTTGTGCTCTCAGAATTCTGCTTTCTTATCTTTCTCTCCTGAAAGAAAAATATCTGTTACAACAAGATTTAATTGCAACAGATGGAAGGCACTTGCTAGCATAGTTTCTTTTTTATCCCCCTCTTCTTATTAAATTGAAAAGCTGTGGGATAGTAGAGATCATACTATTAAAAATATATATATATATGTATTTCCATGTATACATACAATAATATATTCACTACTATATCCCTATCTATAGATTGAAAATTTCTGACCAATTAAAGGGAAAGATATGGGCAGCTTTTGCAGGCAGAAAGCAAATATACTTACAGAAGCTCTAAGGAAATTATTATTGTGTTAATACAGTGCTATGACTGTTGAAAAAAATTGAGTGGATGTGATGACTCTATAAATATATACACCACTCCTACAGAATTCAGGACACTGTGTATCACTGCATTGTTATTCTGCCTCATTTAATACTCACAGAGAGACTGTAAGAAGGTTCCAGAATCACTGGCACTGACATCTTCCCTTGAAGATTCAATTTTGTTAAGTAAAAAATCTTTTCTCCCACAATCCTCTCTTTTTTCATCCGACGTACGCTGTACAGTCTAAAGCGAACTGCATAATTCCCAATCATCTCAGACTCAATGTGATTAAATTTGAATGTCTCTGTGAAGACAGGGCACGGTCCCCGCTGGATGCTGGTTTTTGCTCTCTGCTTCTTTATAGGAAGAAGAACTAGGTGTACTTGCCACGAGCTTCCACCTGTCCTGCTGTATGTGGGAATGTCTGTGACAGCTGTCACTGTCACCAAAAGCTTCTGTTCCTGTGAGTCATAGTCAAAAGTCACATCCAGTGTTCCATATTTAGCTACTGGCTCAGGATCAAAAGGTTTAGGAAGCTGTGAAGATGATCCTCGAGCTGACATATCCTGAAGAAGAAAAAAAAAGCTTTTTATTTATTTATTTATTGCATTTTATTATTAAATCTAGTATGGAAATATATGGCTTTCTCTAAGCAATATGAAGGGACTATGATCTTTTTCTTCATTTCATAAACAAGGCAATTAAACATTGAAAGCCCAAGGAGATGGCTAACTAGCAGCCACGAAGAAATCAGAAGTCTTTACCTGTCCAATATCACCAAAAGCCAGGAGTCAATCAGAGGTCAGATTAAATTAGGCAGTACTTACAATCTCTTCTTCTGTGCCCTGCTTGTTATACTGTAGATACATTTGTTAGAAGATAAAACTACCTTATTTCAGTCTGAGTACACACATATTTTTATGTTAACATATTACAGTGCTTTAAGAGCTGGCTAGTGATTGAAAGCATGGTGAAACACCAGCAAAAAATACAGCACCTATGTGCACATGCAGCTCTTGTTGCAGTTTACAAGGGTTCTACGAATGTGCCAAAAAAATATCATGGCTTTATTATTGGAATTTTACTGGAACTGTGTAAGATGGATCTGTTTTGAACACACCTCCTGAACTTTCTCTAAACAGCATCAGTCCTAAAATTGTACTTTAAACTTAAGATCGTTTATCGTCACTTCACATTTTGAATAAAATATTGAGTCCCTCTATTTTTACAACACCTAGTTTGACAGTGATACTGAAGCACAAAATATTTTTACAAGTACAGGTCAACCTACCTGTCATGTAAGTTATTTGACATTACATAAACCAAATGTATTTCCTGTGTATTTTTGTATTATAAAAGATACACTTGTTCATGTACATGAATAGATGCCACAATAAAGCCTTTTGTATTAAAAAGTGTTATGTTCCTATTTTAAACTGGTTGCTACATAGCTATGGGAATTCATTCCTCTGAAAGCTTCATTCTTGAAGTTGTGCAGCTATAAAAAAAGCTGGCAGTATTCTCAATTCTTAGTATGCTTACATGAAAGGCTGGTGTGACACAAAACACGAAGAACCAGAACTAGATTTGCTGCAATCTGTTAGGGTTCAAGGACCATATGTACACACTAGGTCATCATCAGCAATAAAAATCATAAAGATTGAGGTCCTAGCTGATCACCATGTACATGTAGACAATTAGCAACAGGAGGACCTTGCAGCTGGGCCTTCCAGATATTGGACCAACACCCCAGGTATATAACATCAACTTACCAACTACAACAGAAACAGCTGTTGGCACATGACGACTGAGCCCTAATACGCCCTTTAAAATGGCAGGTATAGACATAAAAGACAAATTTGTACTAAAGCCTCTTCCGCATATGACATCACTAATGTAGACTTCCCCAGAGATGTCAGTGCAGTAACCGGTTGTTAAAGACATTTTGAGAAATGTGTCAGAAAAGATGATTTCTTCATAGTTAAAATAAATAGATATAATTACAGTTTACAGGAAAAAAAGAAAAATTAAGTGGACCAATTCACTATACTGCCATCAATAATTTAGAAATATTCGTTGGAATAATTTTTTTTCATAAAAGATGTTTTACATTATAGGATGTTTAGTTTGAAACGTGTTAATTGAATATTTTATTATTTGGGTTGATTGAAAAACTATGTGGAAGAAAAAAGAATTTTTACTTCAGTCCTTATAGTGTGATGATGTTTTCTGACTGGTCTGAAAAATAACCCACTCTTACTAGGAGCTTGTTTGAAAGTTAAGATGTCATAAAGATAATTATAAAGAACAATCTGAAATTCTATTGTAATACTTTCTGACAAACTGGGGTTTTTTTCAAAATTAAAGAGCTGCAATATTAGTGTTCATGTAACTGTGCACTGATCTTTAAAAAAAAGGCTCTTAAGAGGCTGCACTGCATGACACTTCAGTACATTCAATTGTTTTCATTTACCTCTGGACTAAGGACAGCTGTGCTATCACTTGGCACATCCTCTTCATATCCTTTGTTATGAAAGCTTTCTATTTCGTGTCCTGTGCTTCCCTCACTTGGGCACTTATATGAACATCTTGGACTGTTGCTACACTGGGAAAATTCACATTTACTGTCTCCAACTTCAGAAGGCGTACATGACAGATGAGGAGAACCACTGTCATCCTGGTACGGTGGTGGCTGCAGTTCATCTAGAGGAGGTGTTCTTCTCATCCTCTGAATGCAGTTTGCTGAGAATAAGTGAAAATTCTTTAATTACTTTCTGATTATTTACTGTTGAAACAGTTCTGTGGAAAATGGTTAAGTCTAAATATCTGGACAGAGTATTCAAAAATCTACCAATTGTTTTTTACATTACAATTCAAATTAGGTAATAAACACTACTGAAAAACATTTGTTAAAAAATCGAAATGAATGATCTCTCAGATGACATATCTAGATACAAGCAAAGTATTAATTACATAGACACAAGAGATTGTGTAAACCTTATACAAATTAATATAGCACAAATATGACATGACAGAACTCTAGGCTTGAATTTCAAGAATGCTTACCTTGCAAAAACCTTTGGATATCTTAAGTCAGATTTTGTGCAGGTGCAATGTAGACCAATTAAGGAAACAAAATGCACTCCCTAAAGCCACGATACCAAACCTCTGATTACCTCCCATGCAGTTGTTCACCCAGGGAGACACTAAATTAAACTCTGAAGATAAATAATGTACTAAGAAAGGCCAACACAAGCCTTTTCACACAAGTGAACTCGGCTCACTGGTGAATTTAACAAGTGAAGTAGTGCCTCATATTCTTTGTTACTTGTTAAGGACAGCTATGGAGTACATTTCTGGTGTCTACAAGTTAGACTAGATCCAGTCACTAAAGAGAGTGGAAAAATTATCATGAGCAATCTTGTACTGGGGATGAGTACTTGATGGTGACTGTCTTTGCTTCTCATGCTAGACAGATTGATAGAAATGTGGTTATACATCTCCTCAGAAAATAAACCTGATGCATGGTTATGGATATAGCAAGTTAACTCAAAATTTTTGATATAATATTTTACTATGCTGCATTACATAGTTGACTAGAATTGGGAAAAGACAGCAAAGGGCGCAGTAGCTGAAATGAAAACAATAGCAAGGATAGATAAAAACCCGTATCACATTTTGTTTACATCTTCTGTTGAGGTTTTAATGAAGATTTCAATGCCTCTCACACACAGAATTAACTTAAACAAAAAAAAAAATTCAAAGCAAGAATGTTTTCTGGTGTCAGACATTCCAATTTCACTCACAGAAAAAAACTAACAAGCAAGTATTACCATTAGAACAATATAAGCTTTGATTTCAGATTTATCTAAGAAAGAAACTTATCTTTCCCACGTGACATTTTAGTAGTACATCTTAGCTTCATCATCAAATTTTTGTATACAGGATTGCCCTGCCTGCATCCTAAATTCTCACCAGGTACATCAAACTTTGAATTGCTTCAGAGGTAATTACCAGTCATTCAGCATATCACAAAACCAAACAGTACGTGTAGTTTACCCTTTCTGGAATATGGCTGAAACTAGTAATGTGGCTCTCTCAGGAAACAAATAGTCTTAGTAAAAATCTGGGCTGTATCTGACTACGGCATGCTGGAACATTTCACAGCATCTGGTACTTGACATTAGCCCAAACCACTGTGGTTTCGATGTACACTGTCCATAGGAAGCAAACTTTGACATGTTGGCTAGAAGGGAGCCAATGTGTATTGCAGATGCCCAAAGCTGGGAAACTGGAGGACAGGGACAAGACAGCTCATGGGGCACATCTACTGCACAGGTAAGTACAGGCCTTAAAGATAACCAGGGAATGAAGGGCTCTTTCCTAGTTCACTGGGCTCCTGATATAACTCCTCTTAGCTTTAGCTAAGCCAAATGAGAAATTAGAACACTCCTACCAGATGATACCACTGTCAGGAATCCTCTCTTCCCTGATAAAACCACCAGAGCCAGCCTACCATTCTGAGTCATTCCAAATTACTGTTACAGCACTCTGACAAAAGGTCTTCTGCTGTTAGTTAGCCTAGTGCCACTAACTCCTGAAACACCAGTCCCACATGGCTTTAAAGGAAAACAACAGAGCAGGCAGGGAATCCTATACTCAAAATGTAGTCATCAGTCTTGCAGATACACATAAAACCTCATATATGAAAGAGTGTTAAGAGATACAGACAGAATCTTGACATTGCCATGCAGGAATAGTAAGAAAACTTTATCTGCAAAAAAGTGAGATATGGAAAAGCACTTAAAAAAAAAAAAGGTAACTTGTGCCCATGAAACTAGAGACATAATTTTACAATCTAAACTAATAATTTAATCATAGTAAAATAATATCTTTTTATTCTCTATACCATGAAAACAGAACTTCCAAAAAGACATCCTTTTCATAATTTAAATAATTAAATATTCTAACAAATTTAGAGCAACAACATTTCTGCTCATTGTTGCTAAAAGGCAACAAACAGCATTTAATGAGACAGTAACCACCATGCAGCTATGACTTAATTTCTTTTCACTCATAATCAAGCCTGTAAAGACTTTTTAACTCTCAGCTTTTCCACAATCTGACAAAATGAAAGCATGTCTGGGTAACTATCAACACCATTATTGTCTTACATGAGTAAATAAATGGTGGTGTGACTCACTTTTTTCCACTTTGATGAACTCCATTATATGTCCCTATGGGAAAACTCTGCACAGGCTGTGTGACAGAAAAGGTACTTTTAATGTAGGTGGGGAAAGAAGTGAAGAAAAGAAAATTCTTATTAACCAACTATGATTCAAAAATCTCAGATAAAGCTGAAACACTGAGGCAAGTTTTAACTATTTATTTTTGACTATTTAGTTTACCAAACAGAAATAGCATGTAAATTCTTAAATACTCAGGTTTAAAAATCTATGGGCATCTCTGTCTAAACAGGTATAAACTGTTCTGAACAAAAGGTTTCTTTGCATAAAAACATATCAAAGTTTTCAAATTATTTTTTAAAGTTAAAATGTCTCATTTAAGATTAAACTAGAACACAGGAAGCTCCATCTAAACATAAGGAAAAACTTCTTTCCTTTGAGGATGACAGAGCATTGGAACAGGCTGTCCAGAGAGGTTGTGGAGCCTCCTTCTCTGGAGGCTTTCAAAACTCACCTAGACACGATCCTGTGCAACCTGACCTAGGCGAAGCTGCTTTGGCAGGGAGGATTGGACTAGATGGTGCCCAAAGGTCCCTTTAAAACCCCTACTATTCTGTGATCCTGAGGTATCACTGACAAAAGTGAATATAGCAACAGTAAATATCTGATACTGGATATTTTCCTTAAAAACTACACAGAAGTAACAACTAACTTCAACAATCCATCCTTCAACAACATATTGCTTATGTATCAAAGTTTAAAATAAAAACCAACAACAATAACAACAACAACAACAATAATAAAGATGCATGCCAGCCTATCACTGACTGTCCTGGGGAAAAACACCTGGAGCTGAAAGGAAAGCCTGTACTGAAGTATTTGCACATTTACAGTAGAACCACCGTCTATAACTATCTTTCATTTCAGGTGCAAACTTAGACACAGTTACATTTGTGCATACTTGTGTATTGTGACAAATCCAAAGAATATCTTCCAAAGACCACTGAACATGGCTAGTAACATCTGCTACAGTTACTCTTAACAAGGAAATGGTTACAGTAAAAATCTAAAACAAATTGTTGCATTGTTTCTATGCAAGTTTCCTAAGAAATTTTCTGCACAAATCAGATAGAAAATAATTTTGCCAATTCCCCAAATTAAATTAATCTTATTAAATTACCATACCAGTTTGGACTAGACAGGGTGAAAAACAAGCCAATATATATCCCAAACCTACAAGAAAGAAAGAATCTCAGAGAAACCAAACTGGCTTTAGCCTGAGCTTCCTACCAGGCAGAAAATGCAATAACAGAGAATAAACAATTAGAAAGATTCTACATTCAGTTTTCCACCCTAAGTATGTGAAATGTTTGCATTCTCATATAACATGAGTAAAACCAAGTTTAGTAACAAATATTTAGTAAACTCTAAATGAAAAATACAGTGTATTGCTGCCAATAGGCAGATGTGAATAATTAATCTTTTAAGGGTTAACCCCTTTAATTGAAATTTTCATCCTTCACTCATACAGTGGTAATACTAAAGTCCTTGTTCAACAGCTGAAAAAAAACAGAACTATAAGTGAAATAGCTGACAAACACAAGCAGATTAGCACTTTGCTGGAACGCTCAGCATGTAAACTGTCATTAGCACATTTAAGTCAGGAGTAAATAAGTATCTTCTTTTTAGTATTGTTTTTTAAACAATGAAGGTTAATCTGTTTTCGTTAAGTCCCTGTAGAGGAGACTGATTGAAAGTGGAGAGGATACATATCTTGCCATCAGCCTCAAGGGACTGTCAGCAAAATCTGACACAGCAACCTAGGACAAAATGAGCATTCCTGGAACATACAATTGATAACTGTGAGAAAATACACAAACTTTTTCAGTAATTCTTCTGAGTAGAATTACAGCTTAAAGACACATGAACTTACTACAAGAAATGCTGTGTTGGCTTTTGTTCATTTGTTTTGTTTTCAGTTATTAGTTGAACTTTCTACTTCCAACACTCCCCATTCCTCTATCCTGGTCACTTGTGGACCATGCTAGGCTGTACAAGGTTTTACTGTGAAGCTGGTAATGCTCCTTTCCATGTTTACGAAGTTTAGAATTTGCTATCTTAATTAATTTTCCCAAAGGTTACTACCAGCAGCAAAACCTTGCCTTCTTTAGCCTGTATTTCCTGAGTAATTTAAAGAACATCAATTTCTCAACATACAGAAAAAGAAACTACCCTTGTGGTTTAAATTCCCCTGTCTCATAAGCAGTAATTAACTACACTTGTGCAACTTAAGAGTTTCTCATATATATTACTTCCTTAAATATTCACACTATTGTGGTTGTAGGCAGCATTACTGCTAAATTTCTTTGGGAACCTGGTTTTCAGTTCTTCTAAAATAAATAATCACTATATAAATTAATAATTTTGCAAGTCATATATTGTAATTATCAGAATATCTTCAACTCAAACAGCATCTTTTCTTCCTCTAGTGTATCTCCACATACACTATTCTTCAAAATTATTTATTTTTAAAAATCTAACGTAAATTTCAAATTGTCAAGCCTTCAGGGGGTTCTATGTAAATGTTAAGAAAATTTAAATAAAACATAAAATGAAATACATGTTTAAAAATTAAAGAAACCTTTCTTATTCTGAATGATTAAATACCCTTAGAGATTTCCAATATGCAGCATAGACAGTCCAAATGGAATTTTCATGTTTGAACTTTTCTATCATCCAAAAATATAATGTTGACTGAATTACCCCACATTATGAGGAATATAAAATATAAACATTAAATATTGAATGAAACCTCAGGCCTCCCCTTCCTTTAAAATGAAAAGCTTACATGCCTCTGTAAGGAAAAAAGAATCCCTGTATTATTTAACAATGAAACAAATTATCTTGGCGTTATCCTATTTCTTTTCTCTATTTCTTTTCCAAAAGAGTTACTGCACGAGTCTTGCTTAATGAGAAAAGGGGAATACAGGAGTTGTATGTGGTCATTATGGACAATAGAAAAAAAACACAACCCTTTTATCAGCTTTCTTTTTGCATTTGTTACATTTCAGACTTCTATTCACAGTTGAACTGTCTTCCACATCACTCAGTTCACCAGTAAACAAGAACAGTAATTATATCTGGTGTTATCCTTTGTTTCCTAATATTTAGAAAATTCTGTACACTATAAGCATAATCCCAGACCTGTGGAAATCAAAACAGTGTTGCTGCCATTTACACCTGATGTCACCTGCAGCTCTTAGCACTAGATTTTCCTCACCTTCTAAGGCTAATTCTACTGGTCCTTCATAAAATAAAAAGGTTCTTTTGGTTTTTTTAATAAGACTAATCTAAAATTATAGAATTATCTTTATGTACAGTCATTAAAGCTTAAATTTTCTTCCTCAGGAAAGGTCTAAGATCAACTGATGTTACTGATATTTGCGTAGTACTTTTTTTTCTGTTTACATCATGAGCCTGAAGAACTACTGCTTAGTTTTGTTTGGCTGACAAAAGAAATTTGCTCTTTTCTGCACTTCTAAGAGCACTTCTGATTGTAAGAATTTACCGTCTGTTTTACAGAGCAATACAGAAAAGTGCTGCACTGGCTGAACAATTCTGAGCTTTCTCTTCCCCAAATTAGCCAAATTAGAACATTTAAACTACAAATACATTATTAAAGTATTATAGTGAACTGTCACAGACATTCTTTTGTTTCCTTCCCAAATATTTTGGTCGTCTTTCAATGAAAATTATACATTAGCATCTCTTGAATTAATTTTCTTTCAATTTAAGTATCATTCTCTGATTCCTTACAGCGTTTTTCTATTAATTTGAATAGGAAGGAAATCTGCTACCTGGTTCTGTATTTGCACTTCCCAGCTGTCCAAAACACATCTAAATACTGCTTAAACCCATTGGTTCAATATTTTAATCTCTTATTCATACTAATATCACTAAATCAAGCTTTCCAGAACTTCTTTTTTTTAAACTTTCAAAAAGAGACTTTAAACACTCTTCTTTGCTGAGACAGCATCTGGCTCTCAACCTTTTTGAAAGCAGTCATCTCTTGTACATGTATGTGCATTCAATTTCTTAGGTAGAAAAACTTATTTTCTGTCCCATTTAGATGTTGGTTTCACTTTTACTGGTTTTATATGCAGCCAACTTTCCTTTACATTACTTTCCAGATTACCACATTGGCTAACTTCATAAATGAACACCTCTGTTCACTATTCATTTTTTTCTGAGTTGTGAAAATTGTTAGAAAAATACCACTTCTAAAATGATACTAAGTTAAATGAATTCATAGAATCTTCCTTTCCAGCCCCCAGCCCCTTTTAAAATACACTACAAGTCCTGCTTGCAGAAGGTGATTGACAATTGGTTTTGAAATCTTAAGTGTGGTGGTGACATGGAATGCCTTTTATCATCGCTGAAAATTCACTCAAATTCAGCTATCTCACCAGTATTTTCCACCCTTTGTAAATCATCTCAGGCCTCTGAGAATCCCCATTTCTGACTAGTGTGTAAACACTAGCATCCCCTCACAGCTCTGGACTGTGGCAGCTCGTTGTGGGCTTAGAAAATATTTTCCTGTAATTGCTATACTTCATTAGAGCAAAAATTTTACTTCAAATTACAGTATATATTCCAGTCCAGTTTAATACTACTACAGCTGCAGTATTAAGCACTGAAGTCGAGCAGCAGGATAAAGTGCTGAAGAGGTGAAAAACATCCCACAGAGGTCTAAAATCAATTCCCAGTATTGCAACACACAGCTAATATTCCTGTAATGTTCCTGCTCTCATTCTATTTGGTCTCATATGAGGAAAGAAAGTGGGATTAGGAAGCAAGACTAATGTTCTGTGTATCATTTTCTTGAACAGTAATATTTTTTGCAGCTCATTTCAAATATGTTTGATTTTTTTTAAAAAGTTTTCTATACAGTTCAGAACCCCCCCTAAGATCTCAATAATTGTTTGATGATGGACAAGATCCATTGAGCAGTATGTACTGTACTTAAATGTGTTCCATAACTCTCTGAATTTCATCATTCTTCTCCCTATATTTAAAATAAGATACTGCTACTTCCTTCACTGAAAACTCTTTCTGCAACTTAAAATGCAATAACTTCATAGTTTCTCAAACTAAACTTCACCTTTGTAGCTGCATTTTGGTTTGGGGATTTTTTTTGTTTTGGTTGGTTGGTTTGTTTGTTTCAAACAATTGTGTGAAGTTTCCAGTATTTTAGCTCTCTATTTATTACTACCCTAACTGCTAAAAATGAACCAGGAAAGATATTTACCACCAAGAACTGCTTCCAGAATAAGAATACAAAGCTTGCTTTGATTCCTTTGCCTTATTTTCACAGCAATTTTGAGTGCAAAGGATACTCTGTTGGAATGAGTCACTAATATAGAGTAGCACTACAATGATTCTGCATGAACCACTTCAGTAAGGCATGAGTGAAATTTTCTGCCCGTCCACTTAAAATATCTAGACTATCCCAATACATACAAGTGAAACACGTATTATGGTGAACAGTAGCACTAATGTAATACTAGAAGTTGATGTGTTTGGCATTTTACAGATGGAAAACTAAAGTACAGGTTTAAATAAGAGGTAATAAAAATTGCTGTGAATCTAGCTCAGAAGTGCTCATAATCACAGAAAGCTTCCAATGAAGTGCTGAATTGAAACAAGACTTTTAAGACTAGTGCCCTAGCAGTTTCTTCCAGTTTTTTTTTTATTTTATTTTTACTTCAAGCCTTGTAAATTTTTATTAATCTAAAATTCACCTGAATTGTGTACATCACCAACATGGAAACCTCCAAGCCACTAGCTTCTTAAGAGATAAACCCCCACAGAATGTTCCATTATCATCAGCTCTGTAGTGGAAGAGAAGGAAAAGAAAACAAAAGCCCAATATTA